>VWZU01003040.1:153312-234405 GCA_013397095.1 Sterrhoptilus dennistouni | reverse complement strand
AAAAAAAAAAAAAAAGAAAATTACATATTGAAAATAAATATGTACACTTACTGGAGCAATGGATCTAAAATTTAGAGTAAAAATGGCCATAGAGGAAAGGCACAAAGTTAAAATGAATTTTTTTTTTTAATTTAAGACACACTGAACAATTGAAACTTGGATTCATAGTAAACAAACCACTTCATCTTTCCTTGCTTTTATTACTTTGAGGCAAAATACCTGGAGAAAAAAAATCAAAACAAAATTCTGAGTATTTTAAATATGCACAGACAGCTGGTTGCGTTTTCTTGCCCAGAACAGAATGACAATAAGGTGGTTCAAACTGAAAAACACAAAGTCTCAGACTCATGCAGTTCTATCCTACATTTAATCAGGGTTTGTTTTATGTGTGGAGGGGTGAGGATGGTGGTGTCAGTTTTCTTCCTCAGAAACACTGATTTAATCAAAACAACCTAAAAGGGAATAATTCATTGTGAGCAGCTTTCAGTGGGGAAAAATCAAGAGATGAAGGTGGGGTAAAACTTGGACACAGCTAAAAAATTAACTCAAAATTAACAGCTCTTGGTGAAGCCCTGGATATTTAGACCACCTTCTGAATGGGTTGAGCCTGTAGAATTCACTTCCCCTGACCTGAGGTGTCTGCAATGGAGTCCAGACTGCCTTACATAAAAACATGTCTCTTAGCTCATGATTCATGCAGCATATTTAAATTCCTGCCTTTGCAGGGATGAATCAGGCCCCGAGTCTCAGCGACTCTCCTGATGACAAAGGGAACCTGTGCTGGATAAATCAGACACTGACACGTGAAGTTAAACCATCCATTGGATTTGGAATGGGATTGTCAGCTAAAGGTTGTTTGCTTGAATATTCATTCAGCCTTCTGCTTTGCAAATCCTCCTCCTAACTCCACGACTCATCTCTCTTTTTTTATGTTTTTTTTATGAGGAATTGAACACACCAGTTGCTGCAATGCCTTGTTCAGGAGTTGAGCACCAAGTCCAACAGGAGCCAGCAGAGCATCCTTGGACCTCTACTCTGGTCTGGATCAGGGAAAGGGATGCCAACAGGTCAAGGGATGTGATGTTTCCCCTCTAGTGAGGGCATCCCTGCGGTCTTATGTTGAGTTCTGGGCTCCCCAGAGCAAGAGACACGTGGACATCCTGGAGAGAGACCAGTTAAGGGTCACAAAAGTGATCAAGGGACTGGAGCTACTCTCCTTTGAGGAGGGAATGAGAGTTGGGACTGTTTGGCCTAGAGAAGAGGAGGCTCAGAGGGAATTTATTGATGTGTAAAACAACCTGATGTGAGAACAAATCCATACTCTGTTCAGTGAATCAAGATCAGAGGCTATGGGACCCAACTGGCACTAAGGAGATTCCCTCTGGACCTCAGGGAACACTTTTTCACTGTGAGGGTGATGGAGCACTAGAATAGATTGCCCTGGGAGTTTGTGGAGTCTCCCTCTTTGAAAATACTTAAAACCTGTCTGGACACAGCCCTGGGCAGTGTCCAGGGTGGTCCTGCTTGAGCAGTGGGTTGGACCAGAGGACCTCCAGATTTCATTTCCATCATCAGCCATTATTCTGTGACTGTGTAAAAGGGGAATCAGCTAAATCCTCCCTTTATGATCAGAATTTAAAACTGAATGTGTCAAGGAGATGGAAAAACTGACCTCACATGAGAACTGGGGCAGCAGAACTGTACCAAGGCAGCCTGGCTTCCCAGCCTCTCCAAAATTTCCAACCCAGGCATAACAGCAAGTGGGGACTGAAAGAGAAGCAGGTCAGGCCAGGTGGGCTCAGCATGTGAGCAAATAACTTTAAGCTGTGTCTTATGTTGTAGTGCAAGATGTAACTAAAAATATGTATTCTATTGCCAGCCGTTAAAACTAGGTGGGGCAGTGTTCTTTATCTCTTCCACCACCCATCCTCCCTCCAGGGGATCTCTGCTGTTCATGGGCCATCTAGGCTCACTGCAGGGCTGATACAATTACATCATCCCACGGGGAGATGCTCCACCCAGGGGGAGGAGCCAACCATTCCTACCTGGATAAAACCTGGCATTCAGAACACCAGCACAGCCTGNTCATCTGTGCTCCAACAGAACCACATCTGTCACTGCAGGAGGACTTGATTGGACTGACACCAACACCCTGAGCAACAGAGTGTCAGGTTGTGTTCTGACTCTGACAGTGTTTTCGTTTTGTTTGGTTGGTTTTTTGTCCTCCTACATTTTTATTTTAATATTCCTAGTAAAAAACTGTTATTCCTATTCCCATATCTGTGCCTGAAAGCCCCTTAATTTCAAAATTTTAATAATTCAGAGGGAGGAGATTTACATTCTCCATTTCAAGGGAGGCTCCTGTCTTCCTTAGAAGACATCTGTCTTTCCAAACCAGGACAAGCTGCTACACCAACCTTGAGGCATGACACGGTGCTGCAAAATTCCCAAGGATCATGGTGGGGATTGCTTAAAATTTTGGGATGTTATCATGGAAATGTTGGGATGTAATCAGGGAAAATTTAATGAGACCTAAAGGGAAGACAAAATTTCCTCAGTTCACAGCCTCAGCTCCAGCAGTTTACCTCTTGAACTTTTCTCTTTACTCTGGAATTCTCTTTCCATGGAAAAAGAAGATGAAGGAATCTCATGGCTGTGCCAAGACTGTTGAAAGTGCAGCCTCTCTTGGAGGTCCCAACTGCTGACCCTTTCTCCACATGCAACCATTTCCTCACACCTGGGACCAATAAACTCACATTTATCTTCGCAGGAAAATGCCTCTACTGGTGAAAGTCACCACTTGTTAAGAATTAAGAATCAATTTTTAATTTTTTTTCAGGGAATGATTCTCTCAAGACAGAAAGATTTAATGAGGAAAAAATTTGGATTTTTTTCAGTTTGTTTTGCTTTGAAACTCTCTGAATCCCTTTGTCTTATTCCAAGTAGATATCTTCTACCACTACTCATGACTTCTTTTTTTTCCAAAGGTAATAAGAATAAAAAGTCACTCTATTTTGAATTTTTAAAAGTAACCTATATTTCCAGCTCTTGTCCTGCACACCACCAGATTTTTAAACATTTATTTTCCCAGACAAAGGCTAAATCCTGAGCTGGTAATGCAGTGTACAAGACTTGTGTATATAGGCCTGAGCTAGGCAAGGCTTGATTTACCTTCTGTTTAGAAAACTCTGAAAAAAAATCTCTCTGAAAAATCAGGATATAGAATTTAAATACAAGGAGAAGAGTTACTGGAAGTGCACAAGGTCAAGTGGAAATACACCTGCTGTTTTGAGGATTTTAGGTCTGAAGCCTACTGAAATTAATCAAAGGGTTTCAAGTTATGTATTGGGTTTTCTTCAGGAAAAAAGCTATAAAAAATCTTTATAAATAAGCTATTGGCTTTTCCATCACCAACCAGCTGACACACATGAAAGGCTGCATTTCTTGTCATCTAATTACAGCACATCAAAGATAATGAAACATTTTTGAGAACTGATTCATAATTCTACTCATGTCTTATGAAGCTGTTTGATAAAAGCCAGAAATAATCCCCTCATAAAAATAGAAGTGAAATGACAATGTCTGAGGGGCATAAAATTGAAAAAAAGAAAGAAGGGTAATGAAGATGGTTAATTGAGGACTTTTGGACAAATGATGGACAATATTTCTAACACAAAAAAAAGAATTTTATTAGAAATAAAAGTTGTTTCATTGTCTATTAAAGTGACTAAAGGAATTTTTTTTGCTTCACCTCTACAGAACAGCTGTATATCTGAGGATCTCTATCAGTGTTTCTTTTCAACTTTGCTGCTCTTGATGGTAAAGATTTCACCTGTTCCTGCCTTGTCAGCAGGGAATTGACTTGGAGAGGCTTGGAGCACGAATCAAAGCATGGCCAGAGGATGGGACAAGGGATTGCTCAGGGCACTGCTGCATTGCCACCAGCTCTGGCTTTGTTCTTGTCACCCAGGAGGGAGCTGTGTGCAGGGGAAGCTGAATGGGACATGAACAGCAGAGTGTAGAGTGAAGGAGTCCTTCTACAATTAATTAATTATTCTTTGGATGTAGCCCTATGCACCCTGCTAATGAAATCTGCACAGTCATGGTATCTCTAGAAATGAAAATTGAAAAGAAAGCAAACCAGGGGTTTGTGTGTGTGTTTTAGTAGCTGCCTTCCCTCTCAGTGAGGTGCCTGAAATATGGTTTAATTTCAGGTTTGTTCATATTAACAACTAAGGAGGCTAGATTGGATTTTCACAGTGGTGCTAGTGCTTAAGTGAAAAGTGAAAACTGCCAGAATGCTCCTCTTGCTGTTTGTTTCTAATGGAGAGTGAGGAAGCACCATCTGCTTTCTCCTATTTTCAGGCAGTGCTTGATAGTGAAAAGGCTGTGTCAGCACACAGACCCTGAAGCTTAAGGGATGAGGGTGCTGGAGCTCTGCCTGGGTACTGCTTCCTGAAAAATCAGGGTCTTCTGCATCAACAAGTCAAGCACATGGAGACATAAAATTGTCTGTCACAGTATTGGACCTCTTTCAAAACATGCTCAACTTGGCCACTGAGTGCTGCCTGTGACAAGCCAGGAAAAGCACATTTCTCCTGGGGTGGGGAATTGATGCCAAATTTATAATGTGGTGTACATTTACTGAAGAAACTTTTTAGAATACTTTGTATTCGTATTAACTTAGGCAGTAGTTTTCAGCTGTGTCTGTGCTAATGCATTTCACCATAACCTGACCCCCAGGTAAGTGACACACTCTCACCTGTACTATTTAATTCCCTAGGCTTTACAGGCAGAGTGGTTCTACTCAAACTGTTCTTTGAGTCCCTGGACATATCTAAAGGCTGAACTGTGCCAGAAGTCCCAAATAACTCTGGCCCAAAGGGGAGCAAATACAGTTACAGCAATTTCCCACATCCATCCTGGATTTCAGTGCTTGGATGCTTTCCTTGGTGTTTTTGATAACACAGGTACTGCTCATTCTCTGCAATTTCTCTTGCTGGTTATTCACGTGACAATTTCCCACTTAAGTAAGATTTTTTGGTGCTTCCCTAATCCCATGATATTCATCTCTGATCCCACTCCTTGTTGTTCCATTATCCATTGACCTTTTTTGAGGGTATCTGTTGTGACTCTCCAGTCCCGCAACATACTGAACATGCCTCTGAAAATGCATCTGCAGGAACTGTACTTAGTGTGGCAAAATATTTAGTGAAGCAGCTAATTACTTATTGCTCTGAGGCTGATCCCTTTGGAAAATTATTCCATTTGCTAATTCTCCTTTTATAATAACCAATTTCAATCCTTTCCTTGGTTCATCCTCTGCCTGCAGTTCTCCCAACAACAAACTGACTTAGTGAGAATCTGACCTCATCATTTTTTGTAAAAGGGAAACTCACCCGTGAGTTTTTCCTCAATCCAATCAAGATTCTTTGGAGCCACACACTGTGCCTTTGCCATTGGCACAGCTCTATAGACCTGATGGTGCAATTAATGATTTTTTTTCTAATAATCCCTCTCCAAACAATGTGAGGTGTGTTTCCCCCTACTGACACCTTTCCCTCCCAATAATCCTATTTTCATGCCTCTAATCCTGGTCCTCTGAGAGCTCCACATCATCCTTGCTCCATGGTATTACTCATTTTCTTATCTGTTCACATGTAGACGTTTCTCTAGACGTCATGGCAGGAAGGGAGTCAGCAAAATTAGGAAGAAGACATAGAAAATGCAAGTACAGTTATGGCAACTCCACTATTTAGGACTTCAGTTCAGAGCTTGAAAACAGTTTCAGAGTTACAGGTAAAGAGCAGGATGGAAAGAGATGCTTCTCTAGGGTTTTCAAAGCCACTTAAATGAGATTTAAACACTTAAGCTCTTTTTCTGAATCACAGGTTAGTTTGACGTGAGAAGTGTTTGGGAACTTGGGATGGATGAATTGAATACTTAGTGCACTCCTCTATTAGAAGATCAGAACTGAAGAAATTCTTCCCTGTGAGGGTGGTGAGGCCCTGGCACAGGATGTCCAGAGAAGCTGTGGCTGCCCCTGGATCCCTGGAAGTGTCCAAGGCCAAGTTGGACAGGGCTTGGGGCAACCTGGGATAGTGGAAGGTGTCCCTGCCCATTGCAGGGATAGAACTGGGTTATTTTAAAGTCCCTTCCAACCCAAACCATTCTGTGACTCTTTCAATCTATAACTTCACTCATCTCAGGGTTAGTCATTTAGTCTAAGCTCATGATCAAACTCCTTCACAACCAGTGGAAAGGCACAGATTTCCATTTAGATATTAATTTTGCTGTGGCGTGACTTTGAAAAACTGCCCCTCCCTCAGATTTCACAAGGAGTTTACATGACTGGCTTAATTTCCAATATCTAAATTCAGATGGGATGAATCCTATTTTCCATACCAGTTCTTGGTTGCTTTCAGCCACAGAAAACTGGCCTTCGAGGTCAGATTTTATCTTCCAGTCTTTATTATCCAACTTGACTAAGTATTTCAGCAAACTCAACAGATTTGCCATCAAGCACGTAAACACCTAAGTTGTGTTTAACATTTTTGGTTCCACACAAATGCTAAATGTAATGCAGGCCATGTTTAAAATGGGAAATATTTGAGTTTATATTCCTCGACCACAGAATCACAGTCATCAAGTCATTTATATTGAAACGACCTCTAAGATCATCAACATACAAATCTTACAATTTTCTGCAAAGATATGCTACAAAGATATTGTTGGCCATAAAGTAATGCTTGCTGATATGCTTTTTTAATTCTAATCTACAAAAATGGGAACTTTGTCACTGAGTGAAAATGAGTTTGTAATGTGGAACTGCATTACTGCCTAAGGCTTAGTTATGTGCAATTACTGATATAATGGAGAAGTTTCGGTGACTCAGGAAATGATTTCACACAGTCCTCACACAACTGAAGAGAGGTTTGGCCACTGATGTCACAGTCCAGTCTAGGAGATACTGGGAATCTTTTTCTATTTTTCTGGTAAGACTGTGCTCTGACAGAAACTTTCCCATTACTCATCCCTGCACCATCAAGATACCTTGACAGGCACTCAGGCTGACAGATAAAGTGGTAAGGAAAACAATTTTTTTGGCAAGATACCTCCTCAGCAAAGCTCAGAAATTTCTCCAGATTAAGAAAGAAAACTTATAAAAGGCCGGCAAAATAAACTCTCTGTCAAATCACTGGAAAACAAAAATAAGGACAACCAAGACACTCCTTTAAAGGGAAAAAACCCCCCAATCAACAAAACCCAAAACCAAATAACCATGCACATTTAATCATTAAAGACATCTCTCTAAGTAATTATTCTGGACACTTTTACTTCAATTTCTAAGCTACCTATAATTGCTAATAATTTTAATTATGACTTTAATATAATTTTTCCTACTGTAAAGGTGGGCAACTAGAAGGAAAAAGAGCCAAGCCCTCACGAAGGTTATACAAGAGTTATGTGGCAAATTAGAGAATTAAACAAACTCCCTTGACTTCTAGGCTAAGATCATATTTAAAAGCATCACCCAACAACAGAAAAATGTAAAAAAGAATAAGAAACAATCATAACTCACCCCCCTCATTATTTTTTTTTACTAGAACCTGAGATGTGAGAAATATTTTTCTCCAAAGGCTGAAGAAAAAGCCCCAAAGCCTCATTTTGCACACCTTCAAGAGCAGAGCACCACGAAGTGAACAGCATTTTGGAGAGCCAGCAGCACTCAGAGGCAGTCCCCCTCAGTCACTCAGAAGTTGTGTGCTGTGTTTTCCCTCGCTCCTCAGACACTCAGGCACGTTTTCTGATGGCAGCTTTGTGCCAGTGACAGCTTCTCTGTCAGCAATATGCTGCTGCATGCAGGCAATTTGGCAACCAGAAAGCCCCTTTTACCAGAAACAGGGTGTGAGGTGATGTCATTTCTCTATAAAGATATCTTCTCCTAAAAGAGGCTCTGGCCAGTGAAAATACCTCCCCTAATAAATAATTTAGAGCTTTTTAAATATTATTTTATTTACAGCTGTGCTGTTCAAATCCTGCCTTCTATGTATGCACACCACAAATAAAGTATTTTAGGTCAGCCTTTCATGTCTTTGTTTTGTGTCTTGCAGAAGCAAAGCAACATTTTGGATCTGCTTGTAGTAAAGCATCCCCCACCCCTGAGTGGGCATCTCTGTATAAGGAAAGAGTTTCAGTTTGCCTTTAGGCATTTTAGGAAGTTTAATTAGAAAGTTCTGTGCCCTTCTCATTTTAATTTGCTCAGGGCCAAGAGAGAAGAGCCTGTTGTACCTTGTCACTGTTCTTCAAATCCTGCACCTCTCCTTATTGGCTGCAAGCCAAATTGTCCCTCCTGAAACATTCAGTATTTAGGAAGGAACTAAAGGGCTTTTTGGAGTGTTCCTAGCAGGGTGTCAGAGGTTTTCTCAGACACCTGTGAGCAGCTTTTCATTTGTTTTCTGTAACGTTTGTTATTTTTCTTTATTAAACCCTTTACTTTACAAAGCACCTCTGAAGAGCAGTCTCACCAAGATTATTTTGAGCCAATCTGCAAGGGCTGGACCCTCAGAGATTGATACATTTACAGGTGTCTCATGACACTCTAGCCATGTGTTAAACTGTATCATCTGCTCCTTGCTTTGACACCGAGATTTGGGGTTAAAGGCAGGATTTGTGTCAGGGGAGACACATCTGACCTGCACACAGAGGGAGGCAAGGTGGGAGGATGTAGGGATGAGGCTGCTCATGCCTTTGGATGAGAACAGGTGGAGGTGCCACAGGCAAAAATGTTGGGAATTTGCTGTAATGTAAATTAGAATTAGACCTTCAGCAGGGTGGAGCAAACCAAGGGAATGAGCATTGCAAAAAATCACTTCAACAAATGGAAACATTTGTTCTGTGATTTGCACTGGGGCTGCTGTGGGAGGCAGAGCTTTGCTCTTCCTCTGAAACACGGGAGGAGGATCAGAGAGGTACAGGTGGTTCATGGAGGTTTTCTCACCTTGGGGGTTTCATTGCACAGGTCAGGTCATTCTCCTCATGGAAAACCAAAAGTGAATACAAACCAAACATCTGTTTTTCACAAGGGTGATGAACAAAGGGTGAGACAAGCTCAGTATGCTGTACTGCAGGATTCTGAAATAATCCCTGCTTGAGGCTTTTTGCTGTATTTATTGCCAAACACAGACACTCTAATTCAAAGGGGTTCATGGTCCTAGTGGGCCAATCTTTACAAAAAAATATGTCTCAAAAGGAGAAATTTTTTTTCATGTTTCAATATAAAGACTGGAATTCACTCTTGCCTCTAGTCCTCTAGTCTTATACTTGCAATTAATGAGTTGTCATTCAATTTGTGTATTAAATTCTATTTTTAGGTTATCCTTATTCATTTTATTTTTTAGAATAAGGATTGCTGTATTATGTTTCAGCTCTACTTAACATCATATTAGTTTTTAACTTTAATTCAACCCAGACTAATTTATCCTTAGAATCTTACTGCTATGTATAATCACACAACTATTTGAACACACAAACTATCCATGAAAATTCAGAAGCACAGATCTATTGTATATAAAAATGTGGACAAAATCCATCTGTGTAGGCATAAAAAATATGCAGATTAAAAAACAAAGTGTAAATTTATTTCTATTGCTTTTTGAATTTATTCAGTTCAAAGCTTGAAAACAAAGCTGGCATAGAAGACATCAAATACACTGAGATATGTCTAGCACAAGTCAACGTAAATTGTACTGTCAGTGCTGTCTCCTTCCTTACATCACCAATTTGGGAACAAGTTTTAGCTTTGATTCAAATGTCTGCTCATTTAGAAAATGACAAATGAGTAGGAAAACATTTGCTCTGACATGGGAACATTAGTTTCTTAGAACCCACAGCTAAAAAAGCACTGGGTGGCCAAAATTATGAAAAATTGTCTTCCATTTTCCCTGGGAGAGATGTATCTGAGACTGCCCAATTTCTTTTTATGCACTGCCACATTTATTACTATAGTAACAACATAGGGCTCTCTAATTTGCTTGATTGCAGGCTGGGGATCAGAGAGAAAAGCAGATTGGTGAAATTTTCAGTAAGATATGAATCTTTCTACTTAAAAAATTGTCCAAGAAGGAACATTCAGTTCTCTGCTGTTGCTACACAAAAATGAGGCCTCATTTTATTTTTCATCCTCAGCAAGACCTGATGGAAGAAAAAAATAAATTACTTTTGCTTTCTTTTAGCTTTTATTCCTTTTAGTTTTGTCACTGTGAGGATAGAACTTTCAAAAAACTTCCCCAACACTAATGCTTTCCATACACTGTTCTGCTTTTTGATTTCATTTTGGATTGTTTTATTTTATTTTGTCATTGTTGTAACACCAACAGCTCTAAAATCCAAGATTCCACTTGAATTTGTTTTCTCTTCAAACTCCACATACAAATAAACAGGAATCTTCTCGTTGCTATTACTGTACAATGATTTGGGGCTAGCAGAAGTGGATTTACTGGGATTTTGCCACATTCTTTGCTCTGTTTTTAATCTTACAGACAACAAATGCCATCTGTATATTTATCCTCCTGCACTTTCAAAAGATTTGAGGGACCAGGCTTGTGCTGGTAAATTGGAACATCCTGAATTTGGATTTGCCAAGCAGGGCAGCAATGGCAATTTTTCCTGCACTCTAGATGCCTCCTGTAGTTACAGACACCCAGAGCAATGCCCAGAGCAGGATTTCTCCCTCTTTTTCTCTTTTTTTATTTGAAAGCCTCTGGCAGAACTGGAGGAGAAGTGCCCACAGGTTCTTGACTTAAACATTAACAAACAACCTGGCTGAAACACAGCCACTTCCACCCACACTTTAAAGCAAAGAGCGCATTTTTCCCTGCTAAAGCTCAAACGTGTCTTGGTGAATCTATACTATTCGGATTCCATAAAATCAGAAAGCCATTTTCTATGTTATTTTTCACTTGAATGCAAAATGTTGATATCCTGGGAATGTAAAGCAGGAAATGAATTATATTTTGCTGGAGAAGAAAGTATTTTTGATAGGAAAAAAAAAACCTAGCTCACTTGCCTGGAGGTGTTATTATGTCTACCAAAACCAAAAGTGTTCTTAAGTTACCCTTAAAGCAGCATAATATGCACACAGCAAAAAATATAAAGCAGAAATTCTGCAAGTTATTCTCCAGTGTAATTCATTCTCAGGATCCAAAGCTCCTCCAAAGTCATTATACACTTGGTAATAGAATGCTCCAAAGCAAACACAGGAAATGTTTTCTACAGCTTATTATGACTGACATCAAAAGAGCCAGGAAAGCAGAGATTTCATACAATTTGAATAACCTAATTTAAATGCACTGCATCTGCCCAATGATCAAAACAACATGTGGGACTGATAAAGGTTTATTCTTTCTTAGTTTTCGTTTTCATGCTTTCAAGGGTGATTTAGGTTACAATTTCCATCTTAATGGCCACAGTTTGTACTTTTTGATGGAATTCATAAGAGATTTAAGTGAAAAACAGGGAAAGAAATACCAGCATCTACAAGAAAGTGAAGAGGTCATATAACTTCATGCTGAGAAATGAATAAACTGGAACTCCATCAATCAAATTGTCAACAACCTTTGGAAAACTCCTGTGGATGTAAAGGCACCATGACATGGAGAAGAGGATCAGAAGTATAAAGTACAGGATCCAGAAATTCAGGGAATCATAGAATGGTTTGAGTTGGAAAGGATTTTAAAAAGCATCCAGTTCCACGCCCAGCCATGGGCAGGGACACCTTCCACTATCCCAGGCTGCTCCAAGACCTGTCCAACCTGGCCCTGGACACTTCCAGGGATCCAGGGCCAGCCACAGCTTTTCTGGGCACCCTGTGCCAGGGCCTCACCTCCCTCACAGGGAAGATTTTTTTCCTAAACTCTAAACCAAGTTTTCCCTCTTCGGTTTGAAGCCATTTCCCCTTGTCCCCAGTCCCTCTCCAGCTCTCCTGGAGCCCCTTTAGACTCTAGAAGGGACTCTGAGCTCTCTCTGGAGCCTTCTCCTCTCCAGGGGAACATTCCCATCTTTCCCAGACTGGCTCCAGGGCAAAGTTGTCCAGCTCTCAAAGCATCCTTGTGACCTGCTCTGGACTCATTCCAACAGGTCCACATCCTTCCCATGTTGTGATGAACCTGTCACCATCCTAGGCTGTGCTACAAGGTCATAATCCACTAAATCCTAAACAATAGCCCCATAGGATGATCCCAGTGATATGGATAAGGCCCAAAATACTCGGGAGATAAGGAGATGAGGTGAAATGCAGCTTTTCTTTGAAAAGGAAGGAAAATAGTTCCCTACCTTGAAACAAGTTCTCTACTTTTAACCAATTTTGTGTTGGGATTTTTGGTTGGTTGGTTACTTGGTGGCTTGGTTGCTTGGTTGCCTGGGTGGGTGGGTGGTTGGTTGGGTGGGTGGTTGGTTGGTTGCTTGGTGGTTGGTTGCTTGGTTGCTTGGTGGTTGNTCAATCAACCTTGAAAATGGGCACATTTCTTTTTCTTTTTTTAACTACTCAGAAGAGAAGGCTCCATAATTGTTACATTGGGACTTCTTTTAGGCACAGACACAAAATACTCATATTTCTAGTGCCCAGTCTGCAGGGGAGGAGTTCTTGTCTAGTTTCACAGGCAAATTAAAGAAACTGTGGTTTACCTTGGTTGGTTGGTTGGTTGGTTGGTTGGTTGGTTAAGTGGGTGGTTGGTTGCTTGGGTGGTTGCTTGGTTGGCTGGTTGGTTGTTTGGGTGGTTATTTTGGGGGTGTATTTCTTTTTTTTTTCTTTTTTTTTTTTTTTTTTTTTTTTTTTTAAAACAAACCAACCAANCCATACCCATTAAAAAAAGGTAAAAGAGCAGCAGTTTGCAAGTGCAAAGGCACAGTGGAAGTGTGCAGCTTGATGGATGTTCTGGGAGGGTTGTACTTCCCTTAACTCATAACAGGAGGGAGTGGAAGAGTTCAGGATGTGATTGATGTGTCCTAATCTAATCCTTTAAAAGGCAAAGGTCTAATCTTGAGACAGTCACTGCCTTTGACATCCATGGAAGGAAATAAACCCTCCCATGGAATCATAAAAATTCATCAGATGAGCGAGCTCTGGAGGAAACTGCTTCCAGTGACAGAAAAGAGCAGAAGGTGACCATTGATGTCTTTGTCAGAGAAAACAAAGAGGAAGGAGTTTAATGTCTGCTCCACAACTCTTAAAAAAAAAAAAAAAAGAGCTACTTCCACCAGAATTTCATGCAGTCTCCTAAATTACTAGATGTCTGATAGTTTTGTACATGAAGGCAGGACCCAAGGTGAAGCAAAGCTCTGGAAAAATGTTCTTTCAGATGAATTTTGGAAGATGTTCTTCTAGAAGCACAGGCATCCACTTCTCTCAATAATCACATTAAATATGAACTGGGTTTGGCGCAGTAACAAATTAATAAGTGTGAACCACTCGGAAGTGATGCTCTTCTAATTTTAATCAGTTTCACATGGGCAACTGTTAATTTCTTAGCAAAGTGAATAATCCTGTTGGAGAAACACAAATATGTGAGAGTAAACAAGCAGACTATAACCTTCAGTTGAGAGGGAAGGGGAAGGACTTTTAGAGCATGAAGTACAGTGAGTGAAAAATAAGCCATATGCCAGCTATTACCCCTTGATAGTTGCTTTGGATACCAAGGAGCATTACTCTTTCTGTTTGTGCAATGTGAGAAGTTGGAATTAAGATTTCAGGAGCACAGTTTAATACTCAGGGGGAGGCTAATACATATGCATAAGTTAGGAACATTAGTTTTAATAAGGAAATTCATTAGATTACCTAGAAGCATTTTATCAATTTTTTTTTTTAAATCCAAGTGGTACTCTGTTACAAATAAAGTAGTGCTGGCTGATAAGCCCCAAGTTATTTAATTTCAACCTACTTTGTTATTTAATGCAATGAGAATATATGGCTTTTTCAGTGCTTTTCTGAAATGGGGAGCTATTAATAAATCTGATTTTGCTTGGCTTTCTCATCAAGGAGATTTTAAAAATACTTTTATATTAATATTGAATTATTTTTAGGGGAGGGACAGACCCTTAGCTGGGCATCACTACCTCTTTTCTATCAATTAGCTTGCTATGCTAATTTACTTCAGGTGAAAATTTATGAATATTTCAATACAATTAAGTTGCTGAAGGAAAAACTAGGTCCTAAAAAGGGGAAGAACTAGAGGCTTGCTCTGCAGTCCCTAAAGCTCCATGTTCAAAGAATTGCCTATAGATAAAGTCTCTTTTGCAGTATCAATTTAATCAGAAATTAGAGGAATTTAGAGGTATTTGTGTACCTGGACAGGAGCTTGGGTACCCAATTCCTTTATGGAGATCTAGACTGAAACACCTAAATTTACAATTCCAGAGCCTTTAGATAGAGGACCTGAATTTAACCCCTAAAAATAAACACCATACCTCCTGTCCCTCTTTTTCCAAGAAGATATTTTCTCTTAGTTTCACTTAAAGGTCTTAAAATTTTCAAGTTTGGACAATTCAGTCTCAGCTTATAATGGATAAAGGAAGATACAGTTACTGACTGGGGGATTGCCCCTAAAAATTTATCACATTTTATGACATCTGAGGGATAATAATTTAAATAGGCCATTGTTGCAAAGAAATGGTCAAACCTACATTTGTGTTTATTTATTAAAATTCTGTGGCTTTTTAAATCACACAGCATTTCCTACTCCAGTTTTTGTCCGTGGAGATTGCTTGAAACCAGACAGCAGAACATTTTAATGTGCAGTCAGAGTCAGTAGTGTAAGGTCTCTGATTTTCAAAGAAAATAGGGGCAATGAATGTGGAGAACCACACTCGTGACAGACTGTGTGAAAAGGAGCAGGAAAGTGTCAAGGTCATTAATTGAGCTCCTTCATTCTTAAAATGAATCCCATGTAACAGCTCCTTGGCAGGAGTTGCTGGGCTGTTTGAAGAGCTTTCTGACAGTAACCACAAGTCCATATTAATTTCCCTGACACCTGAAAGCCTTAGACCATCACATGATGACTTCATACTCATTAAAGTCTCTTCTAAACCACCTTTGATAAGCTGCAGAGCTGCATAACAAAGAAGGAACAGACTTACCGAAATTACTCCTATTTTGTGGGACAGAAGTCTAAATTATCACTTTCTACAACTACCTGAAAAGAGGATGTAGCAAGGGGTGGATCAGCCTCTTCTCCCAGGCAACCAGTGACAGCAAGAGAGGAGCTGGCCTCAAGCTGTGACAGAGGAGGTTCAAGATGGACAACAGAAAGAATTTCTTCACCAGAAGTGTTGTTAAACATTGGAATGTGCTGCCCAGGAAGGTTTGGAGTTCCCATCCCTGGAGGTGTCCAAGGAAGGGCTGGACGTGGCACTCATTGCTCTGGGCTGGGGACAAGGTTGGATTGGGCACAGCTGGGACTCGACAGTTTTTGAGGGCTTTTTCAACCTCTGTGATTCTGTGAAATTCCATTCCATGATCCTTTTTGAGGCTTTTTGCTTTCCTGACTGTAACATGAAGATGAGGAAGGGTTTGATGTTGCCCTTTAGCCAAGAAGTGGTGTTTGACCATGTATAAGCTCCTTTGTCAGGTGTGGGGTGAGGTGAAACCCTCTGAGAATGGAGTCTTTTCCTGACATCCAACCTAAAACTCCACAGAAATCTGGTGAAATCTGTGTTTTCTTTTTAAGAGGCCAATTTGGCTTCCTTTGTTAACAAGGAAAATGAGAGAGTTATTTCAGGACATGCTTTATCTATTTTAGATCTTTATTTGGCAAGAGGTGAGTTGGTCACACAATCCACCGATTCTGATGACTGAATCTCCACTGTCAGAGGGAGTCAAAGGTGCCGGGTCAAATATAAATATTGAAACTATAAATATATACACTTTGCATATAAAACCCATATTCCACATGGGAAATCAGCCATTCCTCTGGTTCCCAAACAGCCAGTCTTGGGGAAAGCAGCAGGCAGCAACCACCATCAGCCTTCTCACTACCAGAAACAGTTCCTTAAGTGACTGCACTTCCAGCAGTCAGCTTCCACGAGCAGATAAATGCTTCCTTTGGGACATGCCCACAGCCATGTACACTTGGATGGCACAGACCAGCCGAGCGTGTAATTCATATTTATGTGCTGTCAGGATTTAAAAACCAATCATTTCTCCCAATTCAGTGAAAAGACATACAAGAAGATTTTTTTTTTCTGAAATTATTCAGCAAAACTGAGGCATTTTCCTTTTTTTTTCCTTTTTATCCAGTAGCTAGTGGTGAGATTTGAAATTTGTCTCTGCCAAGGAGAGCTAAACTCATGCAAATCTTTCCTAACCACTAGGCTGAAGTCTGGTGGGTTCTACAATTCTACTGCCAATATTTTTCTGTTGTTATTCATGCTAATTACCAGTTAGCCATGCTCAAGAGAGGAATAGGATTTGTGGTTAGCTGATGCACCCAGGAGACAGGGAGCTGCATGTTCACCATGCTCTGATGAACGCATACATTACACATATTAATTGGAAGTGGGACTGAAACCTTGCTCCCTTTCCTCCAGTAAGTAACTGGCCTCTGGGGCTCAAAATCACATTTACTAATCTCTCTCTCTCTCTCAGTGGTCCAATTCATGCTGAATTATTTCATGCAAAGTGGAGCTTAAGGAGAGAGTGCAAACATCTGCTTCCCACACACCAGACAAGTCCTCAGGAGCTGGGAGCCTTTTGGCTGGAGGATCTTGAGCACACACAGAGGGTTCATCTTTGGGATTACACTAGGGTTTCTCACCATCAAGGGGGAAATTCTGCTAGTTCTGCTCCCAGGTAAAGGGTGGCAACATTTCCTCCATGGAAGAAAGGATTCTTCTCTATTTTGGAACTTATTTTTCATTTGTCAGTTTGATTTTTTTGTATGAATAAAATACTAAGTTCTTTAATGCCAGGAGTATGATGCATAACTGTGAATTCCCCACAAAGAGAAGGCAGGTCCTTCCAGTTCAGCACAAACCACTGAAATCCTCCAAGGTAATACAATGCAAGGGACAACCCTGCTGTAGAGTTACTTTTTGCCCAGCCAGCATTTTCCTATGGGCAGGACTGGCTGTTTTAGTTACTTTTTGCCCAGCCAATTTTCCTATGGGCAGGACTGGCTGTTTTAGTTCTCCTCCTCCTGCAATTCCAGCTTGGATGCCTCTGGATTGTGCTCAGCAGCCTGGTACCTGAGGGCACTGTCACAAGCAGCACTGTGGCACATTATCCACCACCCCACAGAGTGATTTATTAACTCTCACACAAGGAGTGTGTGGTGAATGGCAGGACTGAATCTGTTTCCTGAATCTTAATATCTTATATCTTATCTACTGGGCTATGCTTTCTCTGAAGGCTTAAATTCTGAAAATTTTGACAACCAGATGCCTTTGAGTTACATTTTAATGGCTAAGAATTCAGTCATGTACATATTGCCCTGGTCAAATTCTGATTTGTGGTATCAAAGACAACAATTTTTCTTTTTTTTTGTTTTGGTTCCTGGGTATGCAATTTGTAATGTGAAATGTAACTTGACTGTCCTATTTGATGTATTGATGGTTCTTTTCCTACATTAACTGGAAAAGATTATTATTTTCCTAAAACATTTTAAAAATGGAATTAGTCCTTTCTTTTTCTCCCCCTTCTTTTTCTTTTTTTTTTAAACACAGCATATAAGGGACTTCTCATTCTGGTCACTGAAGTTTGAAAGAGAAGAGCAATACTTCCAACAAGGCTTGAGCTCCCAGTGGAAATAAAAAGTAGCTGAACAGGATTATTTGGACTAAAAAACCACAGTTTATTTCCACTATTAATTTTATTCTGTGTGGAAGGGTTCACTCATCAAAAATTAGGGCCATTCTACACCTAAAAAAATAAGGTGGATCCAGGCAGACCAACTGAATTACAGACTTTAGGGTACCAAAATCTTAAACCAGTGGCAGGGAGAAGAAGAGACATGACCAGCAGGTTGAGGGAGGTGATTCTTCACAGAGATGCCACAGAGCTACTCCAAGGGCTGGAGAACCTTGTTACAACCCACCTCTGAGAGAGAATGACTGGGAGTCTTGCTAAAAGACCCCTTGGGTGAATTACAGTGAAATAAAATGGAGTTAAAAGGCAGGTTTATTAAAAACAAAAAACTAACAAACAAAAAACAAACACACACAAAAAAACTACAAAACCCCACAAAAACAAACAAACAATCAAAAAAACCCAAGTTTCAGTAGAAAGGAGGTATTTGGATTTTATTGTTACTTTCTGTAAAAATATATATATTAAAAATTTATATTATATGTATTATATGTATATATGAATATTTATGTAAGGTGAAGAAAGGATGGAAGGATGGGAGGAAAGAAAGAATGAAAGAACGAAAGAACGAAAGAAGGGAAGGAAGGAAGGAAGGAAGGAAGGAAGGAAGGAAGGAAGGAAGGAAGGAAGGGCAGTGCAGATGAAAGATATCACTACCCATTGATCCAGTGGCAAAGCTTGAACCTTGTTCTGTAGTTTAAAACACACAAACTCAGCTAAGCACAGATATCTACATGTGTGCAAAGTATCTGAGTGTTCGTGTGGAGTCGAGAGGGCTGCTCCAGGCACCAGGCAGAGGACAGAACACCAGGATGGACCTTCCAGTACCTCCCTCAGCAGGCTGAGTCTGGTTTTGTCCTGGTTTAGGGCAAATTTGGAGGAAACCTCCCAGTTGGGTCCCTCTGGAAAGCAAGCCCAAGTGGCTGCTCCCCTAGCTGGTCTGGGAAAGAATTTCCTTGGAGAAAAGTGGAAAAAGATATTTATTAACAAACAAAGTGCCCACAAGCATAAAAAATGAACATTACGAAACAATAAAACCTCTCACCACTCTGAAGAGAGAGAAATTGAGAAAGTCCTTATTGTGGGTAGCTCAGCTCGTTCAGTCTCTTATCAGTCCCTCTGGTGCCGGAAAATGCTGAGGCCCAGCCCCTGGTGGGCCACAGGCGTGAGATCCAGGTGCTCTTCTGGGTTTTCAGTCTAGAGCAAGGTTAAACAGTCCCCCCAAAAAAGGAAAAAAAAAACAAGTCCAGAGAACTTCTCTGCCTCAGCTAGCTAAAACTCACTAAAAGCAAAGAGATCTCTGTCCTGCTGTCTGTCTGATCCTCAACAACCACAGTACAGAAGCTGGAATGCTGAGGAGTGAACAACGTCTCTGCAAACAAACTCTGCACTTCTTCTTTCCTCCACTTTACTCTCAGAACTGTTGTAATGTGCATTTTGGGTTTTCTAAAGTTCTGTATGGTTTTTGTTATTAAGTTTCTGTAATTGTTTATTCCTACCAACCCCCCTTTCCCAAATCCCTGTAGTTTCCCCTTACAATAGCCCTCTCCCAGTCCATTGTAATTCTTCCCTGATAAGACCCATTGCCACACCCTAAGGCTTGATTGCTCTGGCAAAAGCTGGTGACTCAGCCAGGCTTCAGGTTTCCTACTCCCCTTTTGCCCCAAAATATCCCTGCCAATGCCCCCTGTTCCTAAGTCACTCCCCTTCATTCCCAAAGGTAACTCCCCCTGTACTTAAGGGCAGGTAAGCCCCAGAAATCTTCACTTGCACCTGGGCTTCGGCCTGAATAAAACCTTCCTGATTCCCAAGTGTGAGTCCACTCCTTCTTCCAAGCAGGAAACTCGTCTCTGTCTGGGATTTGGACCCACAGATAAAACTTGTTTATATGGTTATCTGAAGAGCAGGGCTGGCTGGTGGGCAGCTCAGAAGAGACCATAAGAACCAGTCTGAAAGGTGCAAACCCCAATATCCAGCATAAACACAACAACTGGGGATACAAGCATGAAAAAGTCACCCCATGGCAGGTTTCCTGTCAGTCCCTTGGGCCAGCAGTGAGTCACAGTGTGGGTGACTCAGGGTGTCTCCAGGACCTCTTGACACGTGTGTTACCGCAACTGAATCAGGAGTGGGGTCTGGACACAGAGTCCACTGTGCATAAACAGGATGCTGTTTAGAGAGAGGGATCAGAAATACAACCTGTCTGCTTTCACATGGGAAAATATTTGCGGGCCGTTTGCCTCTTTGGAGATGAACAATTTCCTTCTCCAGCAGAGGAGAGAGAAAAGGTCACTCTGATTTTGAGATAATGGCTGCTGTTATCTACAAGAGGGACAGGATGTGAGCACTGAAGGTCTTGCTTTGTGTATTCCTGACCATAAATTCCAGAGGGTACATTATGCTGAGAGTTTCTTACAGGGAGGGCTACAAGATTTCTCTTCTCTAATGAGCAGGGAAAGAAGGAAGGGAGGAAGGAAGGGAGGAAGGAAGGAAGGAAGGAAGGAAGGAAGGAAGGTTATGTAAGAGGTAAAAAAGTCACAGAATCACAGAATGGTGTGAGGTGGAAGGGACCTTAAAGCTCGTCCAACTCCATCCCCTACCATGGGCAGGGACACCTTCCACTGTCCCAGGTTGCTCCAAGCCCTGTCCAGCCTGGCCTTGGACACTTCCAGGGATCCAGAGGCAGCCACAGCTTCTCTGGGCACTCTGTGCCAGGGCCTCCCCACTCTCACAGTCAGGAATTCCTTCCCAATATCCCATTCACCCCTGCCCTCTGAAAATGGGAAGCCATTCCCTTTGTCCTGTCCCTCCATCCCTTGTCCCCAGTCCCTCTCCAGCTCTCCTGGAGCACCTTCAGGCCCTGGAAGGGGCTCTGAGCTCTCCCTGGAGCCTTCTCTTCTCCAGCTCTCCCAGCCTGGCTCCAGGGCAGAGGGGCTCCAGCCCCCAAAGCATTATATTAGATAAATATTTGTCTCAAATATTTGAGACACATAATATTCTTAAAGAACATTTATCCTACTGCCCCAGTCACTTTCTAATTTTCACTTTCTGGTTTTGGCAACTGCTTCTAAAGTCTAGCACCAGCTTTTAATTCTCATCTCACTTCCTCCTACCTCAATGTTTCACTCTGGAGTAACAACCCATCATAGTGCCAGGCATTCACAATTCCTTATTGCACTGTAGCACAACCGGAGGACTCTCTGAAGAACTGATTCTTCTTGACTCTGCCATTGAACTGTGGCATGGTTTTGGGTAAGTCCCCTTTCAATTTCATCTTGGTTGGTTGAAAATTTTCATTAAATTTAATTTGTCTCATGCCCTTATTTCTGTTTCTAGTCTTAGGTGAGATTTATTTATGTGAAGTAGGCAGGTTGCCTTTCAAAGCCTGAACTACTCATCTTTTAAGATAAAAATTACCTTCTTAGGTGCCTATTTTTCTCCACTGATTCTAAAAAATGGAAGACTTGCATAGATTGAGAGATGTAACTTTGAAATATTCATAATTAGTTGAGGTGAGTTTCATGTTTTATAAGTAGGACCTCAGGCAAAACCACTTTCAATATGTTGCTTATTTAAGTTGCTTAAATTGAGAGCTCTCATGATAAAATTAATTGTGCTCAATTAACATATCAACCTGAATCCTTCTCTAAAGCTTGGGGAAGCATAAGATCTTGTGGTTTGCATTTGGCAGCAAGACCAAGAAGAAAAAGAAAAATATATACAATTGCAAATGTTTTGGGGTTTGTGAGCTTCATTTTCTATCATTTATGGGGTCAATTAACAAAGAAGAGCATAACATGAATATTTTTATTCTTTTTTTTTTGCTTTTGGATTTCAGCAGGGGCAGACTGTACAAATATATAAAATAATTCTTCAGGCAAGCAGGGCCTCCCTTGGAGAAGGAATATAGGCAACCTCTGGAGGAGAGATCCCCAGCTGCTTTCCAGTCATCTTTTGGTTTTGTGCTTGGCTGCAAGGAAAAACTAGAGAGCGTGTCTGTCAGGACATGGCTTTCATTGAGAGTAAATTGAAGGAAATCAGGACACGGGCTGCACAGAGAGCTTCCAACCAGCCAGCTGAGCTGCCTCTTAGTGATACATGACTCAAAATGCACAATGACCATTTCAGAGCTTCTTTACAGCTTCAAATTTCATGTTTATATGATCTCCCAGACTGATGTTATTATTCCTCTGTTAGCCTCTTCAATCATTTAACAGCACAGAACTAATAAATTGGCTCCTTTTTACATTACTTGGAAGATTCTTGACAGGGAAATGCTTGATTTCCTGGAGCAGCAGGTGCTGTGGATAAAAGGAGTGGAAATGGCTCTTTTCTCTCATGAATTAATGGCAGGGGGAAAAGATTTGCTGGCATTTCAGGCTGGGAACAGTCACTGAGCTTTTCTCTCCTGTGTTTTCCACAAAAGACATTCTGGAAGGCATTAGGTGTGGAGTGGCAGAGGAAAGGTGGCAGGAAGAGTCCCTTCTGAGCAGGGCTCCATCCGCTTGATTAATGTGTGGAGAGATGATTTATGCAATATATTAACAGCAACAGCTGTTTGCTGTGGTATTTTTAGTGGCTGCATCTGCAGTTAAGTCCTGACCACAATAAAAATCAAGCATCCATCTTTAATACACCTAAAATCTTCTGGAGATGGAGAGAACACGTCTCTCATGCTGGGTTTTTGTTGTGCTTCTTTGGTTCAGCTGTCCCTGACTCAGCTCTTCGGAACTGCTTTCATTTTCATCCAGCTTTCCCTCTACAGGGAGGAAATAATTCCGGGCTGTTCCACCAGGGAAAGAAAACTGCTGATGTTCAAGTGGTTTGAGCAGCTCTGTGTGTGCTACCAGCTGACAACGCGTCCTGCAGAGCAGTGACTGTCAGATGATGGACAGATATTGCTGCCTGGAAGAGATGAACATGTAGGAAAACAGTCAGACAAGGCAGCAGATGAATAGATCTGCTGCTGCCTGATTGTTTCTGATGCCAAGTGTAAGAGACTGACTGATTGATTATCTTCCTCCTCGAGACTTAATGGTTATAATAATAGCTGGGGTCAATCTGCCAGCAGTTGCTCATGAAAAGTAATTAATCTGGTTCATACCCTCACCCAGGGGAAGATAAATTATGGATGTATCTTCCTCTGGTTGTCCTTTGCAGAATTTCCTGGCTTCTAAAGCACTCTCACTCCAGATACACAGTGAGGGTTTCTTTATTAAGAGAAATAGAAACTTAAAATCTGTGAAAGCTCAGAAGGAAAATGTCAATCACCTAAAGGTGAAAGCAATAAACTTGGAGTCAATTCTTCATCTCTGTATTCACATTCTCTGGCACCCAGAAGGAATTGAGTTCTCTGTATGTGCCACTGTCCTGCACTGCAAACTGCTCATGTGGATGAACAATCATCTTCTGAAAAACCCATTGTTTGGGGCAGACAAATGAAACGGGATCCATTTTATCTAAAAGCAAAGTGTCTTTTGAAGTGGATTTGTCAGCTGATTGGGCTAGGTCATCATTGTAGATCACTTCCAGTGGAGAAATTCTATTCTATTCTATTCTATTCTATTCTATTCTATTCTATTCTATTCTATTCTATTCTAGTCAACTTTTGAAGCTAAATTTGTAGGTGGTCAGGGGAGACACAGAGACTCTTCCAAATGTCAGTTGAATTTCCCTTAAGATGTGGCCAACAGAGGTTGGATGAAGTAGAGGTGGGGAGCTCTGGATTCCATCTCACTGGATTTCGTTTTAATGACAACAGAGATCTTCTGCACAACCAGTTGAGATCTGATTCCTAACTTCAGGCTGGCTAATAGAAGGCAGGAGAACTTCATCTGTTTACTTGTTTTGTCTGCACTAATTTATTTCCATCATTCACTGAGACTTCTTTTATGTCTCTGAAGGCTTCCTGAGCACATTTCTGCCACCATTTCCCACAGCCTCCCCTGAGACAATGTCTAAGAGTTACAGTGATGCCTAAATTGGGGATTTAAAGCTTGCTCCAGCAATTAGCCATGTAGGTTTAATTGCCATGCAGTCAGATTTATGCATCATCTGTTATGCACCTTTGAAAAACCTTTCCCCCCACCTAAGCAATAAATATGCACAAAAACTCTCTTCTGCTTTCAGGACTGTCAGCAGCTAAGAGGACTAAACACTACAGAGATGCTCTATGGGGCCATGAATTTTGATTAATTCCCACACAATTTGCATACCTCACTAAACAGATTTCCTTCATCATCTGAGCCAAAAGTTCTTGGGATTATGTTTGGTTCCCTTTACAAAGCTGCTTTTTAACTTTAAAAGAAATATTTTGTAAAAGAAGATGCTGCTTCTTCAAGTTTTGCTGTTCCAGTTCTTTCAGGCTTTGTTTTTTCCTGAGACTCTGAAATGCTTGAAGTCTCCATGGTTTCATTTCCACTCTCTTGAGGAGACACTGCAGAGAGAGACTAGAACCAAGGCTTGCCTGTGGCTTCTAACCTCCAAACTGGCAAATAAAATAAAATAAAATAAAATAAAATAAAATAAAATAAAATAAAATAAAATATTTTTTTTCTCTACAGTAACGCCAAAACCCTGTTTCCATGGGCAACAACAGTGTCACTGGGTGAGTGCTGAGGTCAGTCTCTGTGGGCCCCATTCTCCTTGGTCCTCCTTCTGCACTGCCCTTGGCATCTGCAGGGCTGTTACTCTCATATATTCCCACTCCTTTCTCTGGATGGAGTTGCAGCTGGTTTTTCCCCCACTTTTTAACTCTGTGATGTTTTTGTCTCCTTTTTAATTCAGTCACTCCCACTGTCACTGGTGGGCTTGGCCTGGGACAGTGGCAGGTTCCTGTTGGACCAATTTGGCTGCATTGGACCTGGAGAAAGCCTCACAACTTCTTACTGAAGCCACCTCTGTCACCCTCATCACCAAAACCTTGTGTGCCAACCCAATATTTCACTTCATGTGAAAATTGATACAGCTCATATGTGAAATATACAGGGAAAGATTGTATGGAAAAGCTTGTTCTAAGGCAACTTTAATTTAGATAATAACCAGAAACCAGATAGCTGAAATTCTGAAGAATTCATAAAGCAGATTAGAAGGTTTTCTTTGTTTGATTGCTTTTTGTTCATGTAAAGTTTTATTTCATAAACACTGACCAAGCAGAGCTGTAGAGAAAAGCAGATTGGAAAAACCAGTTCTAAGGACCATATTGCAGATCTGTTTTATCTTTTTAGTTTGCTCTCTGGAAAAATTCAGAGCATGCAGCAATAGGTTTCTCCTCTTCACAGCCCCGAACACCTGAGACATGAGGGGAATAAATCAAACATTTCACCTGTTGAACATGTCCAGGGCTGTCTCCTGAGCCTCCTGCAGAGGAGACTGAAGCAAGCAGCACAGCAAAAAAAGAGGAGCAATGGAACAGGATTTGATGCTTCTCAGCAAATTCACCAGCTGCAGAGAAACTGCCCTGATTTTCTGTCTAATGTGTGTCTGTCTCTTCTGATTTTCTGATGGGCAGCTCTATTTGGCATCTCTTTTTCAGCTTCTGTACCTGCAATTCTCACAGAGCACCTCTGTTCTTCACTCTGTTTCTCCTTTAACTTTCCTTCTCACTCTTGATACCCTGCATGTCCTGTTTCTTCAGAAAGAAGTGGGATGCTGAAAGGGTGAAGAGTCTGAAGCACAAATCTTATGAGGACCAAGTGACAGAGCTGGGAGTGTTTAGCCTGGACAAAAGAAGGATCAGGCCAGGCTTTAGTGCTCTCTCCAACCACCTGAAAGCAGGTTGTAGCCAGAGGGGGACAGTTTCTCCTCCAGAGTCCTGAGGAGCTTGAGGATTTGGCCTCCAGCTCCACCAGGAGGTTTAGAATGGACATTAGGGAAAACTTCTCCATGGAAAGGGTTATCAAGCTGGACAGGGAAGTGGTGGAGTACCCAGCCCAGAGGTGTGTAAAAAGATGTGGCACCTGGGGATGTGGTTTAGAGGTGGTCTTGACAGTTCTGTGTTAATGGTTGGACTCAACCGTTTCAGCAGGCTTTTTCCCCCTCCTAAATTATTCAATAGAAAAGATCCATCCTGCTTGCAGCTGCAATTCAGTTGCAAAAAAAAAATCACTTACACATGCATGCAGTCGAGATAGGATTCAGCTGTGATTCTTGAATTGGGATTCAAATGCTGCAATTTAGACACTTTTAAAGTCAGATGCCTAAAAATTAAACTTCTAAATTAAACAGAGAACAATTTAAAAGCCACTGCTGAGTGATAACACATCTGCAGTGTGGTTCATCTCACTGTCTTACACATTTTACTTAGGAAAAAACAACCAGCCTCTAGAGGAGCCTGTATAGCCTGCTGACTCCTCTGACACACACCTTGATCTGGATCAGAGAAAATCCAAGAATGTGGGACAGTATTTAGGATCCAAGACATATTTTTAACAATTATTAGGTTCCCAAAGTTTAGCCACTGTAGTTTAGTTTTGCTGAAATATTGTCAAGAAAATCAGAAGAGGGAACACATGAGTCAGAAGGTCTGAGATAGACATTTTTGAACTGCAAAAGGAAGAATACCCTGTGTTTCTGAGCTGCCTTCCCTGGCTGACTTTTACCAGGAAGAGCTTGAGTTGCACTCTGCTTCTGAGGCTTGATCTTATTTATATTTCATACCTTGGCTCAGAGATCCATCCTGAACCTCAGAGCTGAATTCCTGATGTGCCTGTGCTAAGAACAGGAAGGAAGCTTTGGCCAGACTGGGACTCTTTTTCCTGGCGCTTTTGGTGACTTCTACCTCAGGCAGATTTTTAATCACCCCTTGCAGATGACAGCTGCTCACCAGCACTAATAACCTGAGCTCAGCTGAGCCTGTGGCTCCCCTGCCAGCACCCCTCTGGCTCCACTGCTGCAGGGCTGATTCCTGCTCTGCAGCTCAATGTAGCAATAGGACATGAAATAAAGATGTTTGACTCCAGTCAGAAGGCAGTAGAAATCAGAAGGCTTTATTTACAATTCATTCAGCCCTTTTATAACATGCTAAAAAGACACTTTATTGGTCCATAGGACTGACACCTCTCCCATTGGCTGAGTAACAGAAATAGCAAACAACACCTGTTGTTATGGGAAAGAAATATTGTTTATACAAAGTTGTTCTGGGAAAAAGAAAACTGTTGAAAAGTTTCCCTTGGGAAGAGCTAGCAATTCTCAGGCTCAGAAAATATCAGGTCTGTAGTGGTGTGTTTTTGGTTTTATCAGTTTTATGTATGCATTTGTTCTTTGTTTTGTTTTATTTTTCATAAGGTGTAATGGTTTGCCCCATGTCACCCATGTTCAACCCTTTTTGGTTTTACCCCAACCCCAGTTATATGTCAACCATGAGTTATACAGCCCCTGGGCCTTGTCTGTCACTTTGGGGTCTCTCCCAAAAGTCTGCAAAGTTCCGGTAAGGACTCCAATTGATTAGAAAAGACTTTGGCTGTCTCCCCACCCAAGTTATTGATTTGTTGTAATATGTGTCATTTACCTGCAGAGCCATACCCCCTTGGTCCCTTATTTATCTTAAGTTAAACCCATCCCTGAGTTCCTCCCCCCAATAAAAGATGTTACTTGGGGGAGTTTCCCACTCTTTTTCCGCACTGCTTCTGCCAAGGGGTCACTTCTGCTGAGGGGCGTCTGCTGAGGCAGATACCCTAAACTGAGATTATCTCCAATGGGGAAGGAATAAAGCCAGTGGATAAACCCTGTGCAGACTCCCTCTTTCTTTCTTGATGTCATCGCTTCACTCCTTCGGGCAAACAAGAACTCACAGGGATTGGTGAGGTTCATCCTGCTACCAAGCCGTGCCCTTTACTGTTGAGGTGTCAGGGCTGGCTGAGGCAGAGACAAGACACCTCCACACAAGTCCACAGCTGAGCATCCTCAGCAGAGCATTTTGTGCCTCCTCACCCTGCTGGGTTATTCATCCAGGCTCCCCTGCTGCACATACCCTCAGAAATGGGCTCTCACACTGGGTTTTCCCCCAGCATGTGTCAATCCCTGCAATTCTCTGGCTTTTAAGGTGAGCACAGAGCAGCCGTGGAGGCCTTGGGCTGCCCTGCTGATGATTCCTCTGTTTGCCCAGTGGGAAACCAGCTGCTTGCTGTTTGCCCAATTCTGCTGCTAAAAGCCTTGTTTTTCTCATCAAAAAGAGCCCTCAGCACTCCAAATCTCAAAAGCCTCATGTTTTTTATGAGGCTCTTTTATCAGCATATGTTCCATCGTTGCTTGTGTCTACTCTTGCTGATGGCACACACTGGTTATAATCTCTTTATTGAGACATTTAGGTGGTTACAGTTCCTGGAATTATTTTATAGGTGCTGAGGTAAACAGACACACAGAGGAAAAACAGTGTGGAATTACAGAATCAGGGGATGGTTTGGGTTGGAAGGGATCTGCAAGATCATCTGATTCCAGCCCCTGTCATGGGCGGGGACACCTTCCACAATCCCAGATTTTTTCAAACCACATCCAGCCAAGTTTTGTGTCATAAGCAAAACCAATATTGAGGAAATACATGCTCCAACTGCTCAGAGGAGCCCTAAGGAAAATGCAAAAGTAAGTTGTTCATAATTATTCATGGTATTAAATTGCATTGAATTGTTCAGGTCAGACAACTGCATCTGAATTCTAGTTTTTTAGACAGATCAAACATTTCAGCATGGACTTGATAACCTTTCCTCAAAATCAACAATCTGTGAAAATCACTTTGCTTTCTTTAAGGAGGGATTTTTGACACACACATTGAACTGTAATGGGAACATTTAATTTTTCTTTCATTATTTTATATTTCATTGCTCAAATATGTGGCTATAAAGAAAGACAAGTGGAGCATTCATAGAAGAGTCGTACATGACCAAAAGCTGAGCAGTTCCCTGTGAAGCAAAAAAGCAGAAAAATTAGAGGAATTTAACTTCCTGTCTCAGTCTGCCATTACATGAGTCACCAAATATTCCTGTCCATCACACATCAGAAGCTGAGCTACCAATGTTCTGGCAGTTCTCTTGCTGGGTACAGAGGTAACAACTTCCTTCTAAAAGCATCTGAATTGTTGTGAAATAGCTGATAAATGCAAGCATCAGGAAGGAGAGGAGGGGGAATGGCAGAAAAAAAATAAAAAAGAAAGAAAAACAAAAAGAACCCAACATTTTACATTTGAACAGTGAATTAATCCAATTAAATGTCCTCCACCGAGTCTCTGGGAGGAAAGAAAATTACTGGTGTTTCAATAGCTTCTACTTTATTAAAAGCTACTCTATTTTTTCTTCAAAGCTTTTAAAGCACAGGCAGACGGAGATGAAAATATAACCAGTAGTTAAAAGCTACTTTCCTTTTGTTACTGAGGTTCTGAAAGAGCACTCAGAAAACAGATGCATTAAAAGCTGAGGGAGGAGGACTGACAGCACCTGCACTTGGTCACTTCAGTGTGTTTTGTCCTGTGCCCATGTTTATGTCATGAAAAACAAAGCAAATGCCATGTGCCAGGAAAACAGGTTAGTACATGCTTAATTTAGTACTGAAAAAAATCTTCAGGATTGATTGTGTAATTCGGTCAGAGAAATCAGGATTTGAAAGAACATTGGGTGTATTTAATCTCAAAATAAGCCTGCAACCACACTGGGAACCAAGACTGGGGCATAACTTCATCTTTAACATGGTCAGAAGAACTTCTCCAAAGCCCAGAGCAGAAAACAGAGAGAGCTGGGCTATCATTTTCTGGTCTGTGACAAAATTGGCTGCCCCAAGAAATGGCTCTTGAGCAGCAGTGGACACAGGACAGAGAGAAGAGAATGAGCCCAGTGTCTGCATGGCTGTGCAGGGCTCTGGGAGTATCCTGGATGTGAGCTCTGAGGCATCGTGTGGGATGCTGACACATCCTAGTGCAGAGCTTGTGGATTCAGGAGGTGCCCTGTGGGGGCCAAACAGAAGAGCTGACTGGTGAAACTGGTCACAGCTGCTGGGAATCTTTGAGGAGACTCCAGGGTGGTCTGGAAAACTGTAACTCCCAGAGAATTGTAGAATGGTTTGGGTAGGAAGGTGTTGCAGCAGCTCTCTTATTAGAGGGTAAAAATGAGCCAAGGTATGGACTTCTTGTTAAACACATAAAAAGGACCTGGTTTATTCCTCTTCATGGCTTAGTCATCTTAACACCTGTTTTAAACCTACAGTCATCTTAACTGTAGGTTTTCCTTGCAGCCTCTGACTGTTGGTTATTTCCTGCTGAACTATGACTGCAGGGATTGGTTTGCAGACTGTGACTGCAGGCTTTTACCCAGATAGACTATGTCTGCAGGTTCCAACAACAGGCTCTAACTGCAGACCTAAACTGACCTCACAGCAGATTCTCTCTCCAGGATACTGCTTCATGATTCTCTGCTTTATAACCCTCAGAGTTCCTCCTCCATGAGGATCCTCCCCTCACCAGCCAACTCCCTCTTTTATCTCAGCCATCCTTATTGGCTACAGCTGTTACTCATCAGGGGCAAGGCTGTAATTGGGTAATTAACACAGCTGTTACTTATCAGGGGTGAGGTCACCTGTATTCCTTTCTCCTACAGGAAAGGATCTTCAAGATCATCTCATTCCACTCCTGCCATGGTCAGGGACACCTTCCACTATCCCAGGCTGCTCCAAGCCCCATCTAACCTTGGACACTTTCAGGGATCCAGGGGCAGTCACAGCTTCTCTAGAAAACCTGTTCCAGTACCTCATCACCCTCACAACAAAGAATTTCTTCCTAATATCCCCAATAACCTTTCTGTCTGTCAGTTTGAAGCCTTTTTTTTTTTTTTTTTTTTTTTTTTGGACCTGTCACTCCAGGCTGTGGTGCAATGTCAGCCACCATTTCCCACCATGTGGAGCAGAGTGTGCTGGGAGGGACCATCTGCCAAAACATCTACAGCTGATCCAGCTGGGATTCCTTTGAAAGTCAAGGAGATTGAGCAAGGGGAGTCTGCTATGCCAGTCATCTCATTTTTATGCTGAAAGTCTAAAATGGATCAGGTAAACCACACCTCAAAATGTTCTCTTCTGTCTATGAAGACAGCCTGGGTTGCCTGGACTGAATTTAGGCATCTACCTATTAGACTACTAAATATTATCAGATTAATATTTGCACATCTCTTTGCACCTTCCTAGATGGTAAGAAGGTAAAAGTTTTATTAGCCTATTAAAAAAAATGAGACACACAGTTCCTCTGCAGATATCTCTTCAGCAGGGAAAAATAAAAAGGGTGGCCAACAAATATTTTTCTGCTGGAGATGAGTAATATATTTTGATTTTTAATGTTTTCTGCATTTCCTGATTAAAAATACTAGTTCAAAATTAACATTAATAAAAACGAAACCAAACAAGTGCTTCAGAATAATATAGAATTAAGCATGTGTTCAGCACTGAACATGGAATGGGTCAGTCTGGTTCCCACAGCTGGTGTGGACTGTTGCCCAAAGATGCAACAACCCTTCAGAAATATTGCAGGGACTCTATAATAATTGAAAATAAAATACTCGTTTTCAATAAAATATCAATATTTCCCAAGTGTTCCATCTAGCCCTGGGTATGAGACTAATAGTAAGTTACTTTTGCCAATACCTGCATTGTTGCAGGCCTTTTATTACCAGGAGGAAATTGCAAAGCTATTTTCAGTCAGGACTGGAATGATATTTTTTAATCCTCTGTATAAAATACAAGAGCTCTGGAGTTTGTGACGGCGGTATGTGGAAAATATTTCCATTAGCATTCATCTAGATGTAAAATTCTTCTCTCTTCTCTCTTCTCTTCTCTTCCCCTCCCTTCCCCACCTATCCACAAAAAAATGCACTTACTTTTTCTTCAATAAAACCTAGAGATATCCAACCCCCTACCAAAAACAGAATCCTTCTTCACTTCGAGTCTAGCTTTTACCAAACCTGATCCTGACAGAAGACGCTTTAAACCTACAAAGTTTTCTCTCAAAAATCCATGGAAATTTATTTGAATAACATAAAATCCCTAAGGAAACAAAATAACAAGGAACTGCTGAGATTCTGTCACAATAGTATGGTGGCATTCTGTGGTTTTTGAAGCCGGCATCATAAATATGTTCACTACTGTCACAACCAAGTGACCAAGTCACCAAGGGGACACCGTGAATGAATTTCCTACAGCTGAGCAGTTGTGGCACTACACCCAGGCCAGCTGTTAATTCCTTTTTTTTTTCTTGGCATCTCAGGTGGATTTAAAGCTTGAATTGAGCTCTGTATAACCACAACAATCCTGCTGCCTGCACTGAGCTACAGGCTTTTGCTCCAAATCCATCCTTTCTGTGTGTTGGGATGTAGCCTGAGAGCCCTGCTCCTGGCAGGAGCTGCTTTAACTCAAACACCAGCTCTGAGGCACTGATTAATCCACCCAAATGATTAAGCCTTTGCTTTGGCAACTTTGCCATCTGTTGCTTCTCCAGAGTGAGGGGGATGGCCCCACAGACCATCCCCTCACAGACACGTCACCAGCAATGCAGGGTATTCCCACAGGGAGCGCAATTTATTCCCACCGTGCCTGAATTTGTCTGGAAATCATGGAAAGTCATCCTGTCCCTGAGGGTGGGCTCCAGCGTGGCTGGAGAAGTGAAGTGCCACATCTTCTACTTGGCTCTCAGTCACCAGTGTAATTCAGTCTTACACGTGGCCCAGAGTGTAATGAACTCCCTAAAGATGTATCAAGTCTGAGGGTTGACCTGCAGCCTCCCAGAGAGTGGCTTAATAATAGGGAGACAACTTCTCTGGATGTGCTTTGTAAAAAAAAAAGTTTTAATAATGACAAAAATAACAAACAGTATCAAACAAAAGAAATATAAGTCGAACACAGTGTAAAGAGAACTCTTGCACTGGCTAAGACAGTCCAAAATAAGCACTGAGCAATTCTGTGCAGTCTTTTAAGTACTTAATGGTTTAGGTGAGCTTCTTGGCACCTTGCCCAATGAAATTGGCAACAGGTTTGGAGGTGCAGGTCCAGCCCTCTAACCACTACCTCTGCTGGGTGCCCGGCCAATTACTGGGATAAGAGCATTGAAGTTTCTGGGTCCTTTACCTGATAGGAACAACAAGGGGTGAGTCATAAACCTTTCCCTATATGGAAACACCTGCTGGGGTGTGGAGTGCGCTCCTAAACCAGTGCTCTCAAAATCAGCTCCCAGGTGGAGCTGAGTGCAATTTATTCCCGCCGTGCCTGGATTTGTCTATCTGCTGCTGTGGAAAGTCATCATGTTCCCGAGCTGGTGACAGGTGCTGGGTGGTGCAGGAGACTCTGGATTTTATTCAGGGATGAGGAGGAGCTCCAGCCATGCCTAAATCCACACCTGAGAATCTCACAACATGTGCAAGGCTTGGCAGGTTGGCCTCAAGGTCTCCGTGGACTCACTCCACCAAGAGATGTCCAGCGTAAATCGGTGGCACAACCTTCCAGAGGGAATTCCAGGTGCTTTTGCAACCGTAAAATGGTCTGGATTGGAAAAGAGATCCAAATCATTGAGTCCAACCTGGACAAGCAACAAGATGTGATGTCCTGGCTGTAAGGTGGATGGTGGAGTTCACTGGTATGGGATGCTGAGGGTGGCACTGGAAAGGCAGTGAGATAATTCACCCTCTGAGTGGAACATCTTAACTGGTGTGTGGCTAGGGAATCCGGCATAAAGAGAATCCTGTTTCAGAGGGATGGGGTCTGGGAAGGTCCCGGCTGCCATCTAGTGGAGTAGGGATGTGTCTTTAGACTAAAAAAAGCATATATAGATAGCACTAATCACAGAGGACCAATCTGTGATCTGTAGGATAAATCACATCTTGACCAGAGAAAAAAAGTAATAAAAAATCAAGTAGCCTAGAAACTGGGGACAGAACCACATTGTAATGGCAGGAAACAGGGGAGGAAAGATCAGGAGGTAAGAGAACTGCTTGTCACTCCTTTCTGGAAGAGTTTGTGTCCTCCCTCTTACCTCAGTGGAAAACCACACAAGGATTTTCATCCAAACTAAAGAAATTTGGGCTGTTTGCAGAGTAGTCAGGTGAAATTTCAGTTCCCCAACCCCAGTTTGTTGTCTTCTGTGTGCTCTTTGCAACACAGCTGTACTTTTTTCTAGGGAAGGGGACAGATGTTTCAGCTGGAAGTTCACTTTGGAACTTTCTGACAGCACTTTGTTCTGTTCATCACTGACAATGGTCAAACCTCAGACTCAGAGCAGAGGGGAGTCTTAGGGCAGCCATGTGATCTGCTTCCCAGATTCCCACTTGTCACTCCGGCATTTTCCAAATTTTCCATTCATTTCTCCAACTTTGTCATGAACTCAGTTAGACTCTGCCTGTCTGGCAATGCTTTCAGTGTTGGGCAGGGTGTGAGGGAAATTTTCAAGGAAAAACTTTCTCACTTCCACCCTGACATTGTTCATTTTTCTTTAAAATTATTTATATTTTCCCTTATGGTATTTTACCTTTTCTCTGTAGTTCCCACTGGCTAAGAAAGCACAATTAAGACAGAATAAACAGAATATCTGGTGGTTGTTTTCCCATCAAGCTGATTTGGAGTCAGAGTTCTGTTTTACTCACTGTCATTATCTGATCAGTCAGGAGATGGAGAAAATGCTTAACTTGTTAAAGCACTCTGTAAATTAGGTGTGGGTATTTCTCTAATTTCTAAAATCCCTTCAAATCATCAGAAATGAACCCTATTACCAAAAACAGGTGTTTCTACAATTTCCTGTAGACTTAATCCACTGGAACTTGGGCCTTTTTCTGGTTGGAAACCTGAGTTATGAAAATAAAGCTTGTGCTTAGGAAGGGGAGGAGAGGCATTACCTCACCCTCTCATCTTTTCCTAAATTTGATTTAGCTAAAACAGCTGGAGATAAATCCCACTCCCAGTTGAAGGGTGTGGTTTTAATTTGTCCTGAACCACAGAATCCTGAAATGAGTTGGAAAGGACCTTAATGACCATTTAGTTCCAACCTCCTGCCATGATGGGGGACACCTTCCGTAGACCAGCTCTGCACAGGCTCAGCTACAATATAGATAAAATGGTCTGAAAAATTAACTGAGTGTAATAGAGGAAACAAAGAAACACTGACCCATTGCAGACATTTGTGTTAAAAAAATTAAAGATTTATTGTGCATGTTCCTGTTGCTTTAAGAAAGGTATTTATCGTCCACTTTGACACAGCGGTTTTGTTCAATCACGTCCAAAACGACAGGAAAATCCTCTTGCTCTATAAAATTACAAATAATATTTTAACATTCTTTTGTCATCCTGTTAAATTTTAATATATATTAAAAATTGATGGTATTTGAAGAAAAATATAGTGAAAATAAACATTCCAGTCATTTAATTTATGTCACAAAATATGAACATGATATATTTATATTTTCAGCTGAACAAGATTACATTCTGCAAGCCCAAAAATCATGAAATATTCATAGAAACTGCAATTCTTTTTTTTTTTTTTAATAGGATTTACAGGATTTTCATAGTGTATCATAAAACAATATCCACTGACCAAAAACTTCCCCGTCATTCTGACGAAATTTGCAGTGGGCAGGGTCTAATTAAAAAGCTTTATCCTGTAGGGATAATAGCAGGACTGAAGAGCAACATATTAATATCTTAATTTGATAATACCAGAACACAATTCAAGCTAGACAGTGATGGTGTAAATGTGGTTGTGTCTCTTGCTATCACAGCTGACCTCAGTTTCAGTTCTCAGAGGTCTGTAGTGGTTTGAAAGCAAAACCAGTGAGACACTCCAAGTCAGAAATACAATTTAATAGGAAGAGGAAAAAAAAATGTAAAATAAAATAAAAGCAATAATACAAAAGACCACTGACAGAGTCAGAATACAACCTGACACCCTGTTGGTCAGGGTGTTGGAAACAGTCCAAAAATAAGCCCTCCTGGAGTGGCAGATGTGGTCCTGTTGGAAGTAGAGATGGTCCCGTAGAGAAAAAGGTCCAGAGACGGGTCTGGCCTTCCTTCAGGAGTCCCATGGGAACACTGGATTCTGGTGACACTTGTGGCTCCTTTTTATCTGGGTGGAAATGGCTTAGCTCTTCTTCTCTGGGTAGAGCCTCTCACACTGGGATGATGTAATGTGTGATGTCATTGGCGAGCTTTAATGGCCCATTAACAGGAGATATCCCCATGGAGGTAATGAGTGGGTTAACAGAGATAGGAAACAATACCCCACCCTGTTTTAACAGCTGGCTTGTTATCAGAAAGGCAGCCACCCCCTCCCTCCTGGAGTTACAACAGATAAAGGAAAAACAACTCCCCAATTGGGTTTCAACAGATAGAATAGAATAAACTTTTTTTTTTTGTTACGAAACCTGAGACAGCTCTCCCTGAGGAGCAGGGAACAGCAACATCATCATTAAAGGATGTTTCAGGCTTGTTCCCAGCCCATTACAGGCAGACAGTGATAAGTCCCTTTTCCTACAGGCACCTCCAGGCATCACAGCAAATCTGGGATCTGACATGGAAGGATTTCAGACAAAAATTAGTTCAGATAACGAATTTTTCCAAGATAATTTTTATTACAATAATTAATCTAAAAGCCAATTTTGGCCACTTCTAATATTTTTATGTTTTCTCTTCTCTAATGTCCTACTCTAAAGTCAGTGTCATCAGTGTGGGACATCCCTTGGAAGAGTTACCAAGGGTTAATCGTACCAAAGTATTGAATCATAATTTTAAAAAAAACCAAAGTCTTGAACAGCTGTTCTTGCTTCACTGAAAATTGAAATTATTTCATGATATAAAAACAATAATAGCGACCTCTTCTTGAAGTCAGATAAAGACAGAAGAACCAGGAGTGTTCTCTGATAGCCATTATGGGAAACACTGTTTAATTTTGTTCATATAAAAACTGTTAGTAGAAGAGAATTTGCTATTAAACTTAACAGTTATAGTGTGTGGGGAAGCATGTAAGGTACTAAGGTAGACAGAAAAAAATCAGTGTAGCAAGGTTATTGCCTGACTGAGGGAAGATGAAAAAATGATGACAAAACTAGTGGGCAAATGCCCAACAGAAAATGCCACCTGAATGTGAATGTAGAAAAAACTATTTAAGTGCTCCCACATGAAAAAAGATGGATATTTCCATTCAAAAAAACTAATTGGAAGGCATCGCTTATTTTTAGGTGTCTGGCAGGTTTTTTGAGGATAGGAGCAGAAAAGTTAACCAATATTGTACAGTGAGTTGTGGTAAGGCACTAAGTTGGAGACCAAGGGATTTAATTTGTACCTAAGCTGGCAGAAACTTGAAAATTAACAGCTAAAACTGATTTTTTTTTCCCCTTCTGTAGCCTGCAGTGAGATCAGCTCATGTCCTCAGACCTGGAAGAACCTTTTTATTTCTGTCTTTATTCATTACATTGCAAACCCTGTTGCAATTTGCACACCCTGGGAATAATTTTCTGTCTTCAACCCAGTTTTTTGTTGCTCTGGCCCTACTTCAAGTGAAAGTAAATCACACTTAGTCAAATTTATTCTTCAAAGGTTAAGGAGTTTCTGCTGCTTATGCTTTTCATACTTGTGTTATCAAATCTTGCATGTGACAGACAAGAACGTGTAGAAAATTAATCTTATGTGATAAGTGTGCACATGCTCCTAAATTCATGTTAAGACCAGTAAAAATAATCCAAATTCAATGCAATTCCCATCCTGAAAAGCTGAATTGCTCAAGTTTTTGAATCCTGCTCGACATTTTATATTCAATATAGAATTTATTAGAAATGTAATGCAATCCTAATCTCCATGCCACGCCTTGTCATAACTGATATTAGTACTCTAATTAAATAGTTTGAGTCATATCTTGTGATTTTAACCACTTCTGTTTCCAGTTTCAGCCATCCCTGAGGAAAATATTCCCTGGATGGTAGCTAGGGTTTATTTCAGGAAGGGACAAAATTATATCTTTAAGATTCCTGCTCATTTTTTTCATGCTAGAAGAAGCTTAGATGATTGGGGAATGACAAAGACTGAGTGTGTAATAACCCTGTTTAGGTGACAATGGATGCCACAGGTACTGGAATGCAGCCAAATAATTGTGCCTATTATGGATGATATAGATCCAATGGAAATTATTTGGGCTGACCAGCTATTTTTGATGCAGAGGGATTTGGGGTTAATCCCTTAATCCAAACTTCTCTAAAAGCAGAAGACAAGAGCCCTGAGAAGTCCCTGTGTTCATGTGTCTTCATATCTGTTTCTAATCCATCCTTTTAAAGTCAGAGTCAACATGGAAACCCCATTTCAGAATTGCAGGGCCTAATTACAATTCAGAAAATCCATTTGATATGGTCATGATGTACAAGAGTCCTAATCTGACACTCTAAAACACTGCTTGAGACAGGGAGAGCAAAAAGTGCCATCACACATTCAGAAATCAGCTGAACTGCACAGTGGTTGATCTGTTCAGCAGAAGAAGGAATTTTATTTGGTTTTTATTACTTTTTGTCTTACTCTTTTATAGAATGATGGTGTTCACAGTAAATTTGCCGATTTTCACACCAGCAGCATTGCAGCAAGAAATTTTCCATCTGAACATATATGGAGAAAAATGAGTAAAATGTGTCTGTCTTTCCTGGGTTATTACCCCGGGGTCCATTTTAGCTGAGAGAGATCATGGTCTTTGAGAAGCTGAAAAACATTCCTCTCCAGGAAAGACCTCATGTTTACTGGTTATGCCACTTTTCCACCTGAGCTGGGTGCTCTGGGACACTGAAAGCTGTGTGAGGGCTTCTATCTGTTGGTCCCTTACTCTCCACCCAGATCACCTGGAATTCTTCTGACTAATGGAAGGAAACCAGTAAAAACAATATATTGGGCTCCACATTGTAAAATGTATTCCAAGGAGTCACTTCAGGAATAGAAACACCATCTCCCACCTTCAGGTCTGAGTCCAGCTGTTGCTGTAATTTTCACAGGTAGAAGAATAATAAGGAAAAAAACCCTTTTTTTTTCCTTTTTTTTAATTGGAAGAGGAAAATGCCTCCTGGGCAATCAACTTTTATACAAAAACTAGGTGAAACAACATTCCATTTCTTCATGTTAGCTGTAATTACCCGGATTCAGCAAAGAGAAATTTCTGGGTTTTAATCAGACTTGGCAGCTCAGCGAAATGTTCAGAAGAGCAGGGCAAAGTCTATTGATGAACTGATCCTCACTGGCTGGTACAGCTTAGCTTTCTTCACTCCTTTCCAAGCCCTGATGTTCCCACCAAAAAGTTTGATCAATCTTTTAATCTAGAGATTACAATCACCCTTGTGGAAAAAAAATCCCAAAAACAAAACGAAACAAAACCTCTCAAGTACAAAGACTGGGAATCCAAGTTTATTTTCAAGCTTCTGAATCTTTTACAACACTGGAGAGCAAAACCAGTCACACATAAGAACATATTTAGCAGTATTCCCAGCAGTCTCCTGGTCCATCTCCTGGGGGGTTCTCTTTCTCTTTCTGTGCAAAATTGTCTTTATTTCGTTTCATTTCCTTGCAAAGAATTTCCTTAATGAAATCATATTTCATATGGAGCCTTGGCCTTCCCAAAGCCTCCCTTCCCTGCTACTTGGTTGTCAGAAATTTTCTAACCTGTAACTCCTGAAATAACATCAGAACCTGAGAATGTTTTATTGTGAATTTTAGTAGAAGAAAGATTCAAAGAGACAATGTAAAAAGACAACATTAAAGGACTTTTGTAGTTAATGTGTTGGAGTTTAGTAAGACTTTGGGTTTCTTATTTACGTGTCTGCAGAATCAAAACATGGAACAAAACTTGAATATAGACTCCAGCTCCCACTGAATTAGAATTTAATTCTGTTTTCCAGAGGTGGTCATCCATGGTGTCACTGGAGGATGCTACTGGTGTCCATTCATGAGCACTTTGTGAAAGTGAAAGTTTATAAATGAACCAGAATAGGTGATTTTTATGTTTGCTGTGGTGCAGAGCTATCACTGAGATGGTTATTTTGTGTTTAGAAGGTCAGTCAGGGTTTAATCTGTCCTGGTAATGCTTGTGCTACAAAACAGCCCCATGATCAGAACTGTAGAAGTGAATCCTCCTCCAATTTGCTGAGGATAAACTGCAATAGTTAAGTTTGGTAAAGTTTTGTTTGTTTATTATTTGGGGGTTTTTTTTGGTTGGTTGGGGTGTTTTTCCCTCCAGAGCCTGAGGCCATTTTCAGCACACAGATGTGGTTATTTTCACCCCAGAGCTGGATGGCACAGTCCACCTGGTCCTCCTCCACACCGGCACAATTCCGTATCTCTTCCCGTGCCACCTCCGGCCAATTTCCGTTTGCACCTCAGGAACAAAGGAAAAGGAAATTTGTGGTTGGATACTGCTGGGGAGCAGACCAGCAGGAAAGAAGCAGGACAGAAAGAGGGGCTAGAAAAGGATAAAGTTTTTAGACATCTCTGTCCAAGTTAGTTTCCTTTCCAGCAGATAGGGAGAAGTAGAATCCTGTCTCAGTGTGGCCATCTTTCTGCACTGATGAAAACTTCTCCTCAAGTTCTATCAGTACTAAGCTTGAGGTCTCTAGCACTATAAACCATTTTCTCCATTACTAAAAGATCTTATCAGCTTTTTTGATACACCTTCTCCTTTTTTTTTATTTTTTAATATTCCTGTGAATATTTTTTCTACTATCAATCTCACCAACGTAGTCTACACAATTAAAAATATTTTCTCCACATTGCCTGCTCTTCCTCAGTTGCTAAGAGAAAATGTGGAAAATGTGGATTTGTAGAGAATTCTCAAAGCTAACAGAAAGCTCACATAGTGTGTATCTGTATGCAAACCTTGAGATAAGAAATGCTGACCTAGAAATACCATGGAATATGACAGACGTTGTTGAGAGAAAAATGGGACTGGAAACAAGTTTCAAATGGTGGCCTTGCAAATAAGACTTGATACTTTGGAGAAATAGAACTATGAAAGGTACATTGCAGAAAGACCCACAAGAGGTGATTTTAGATTATTTGCTTTAAGGCATTAACAGCATTGTGTGGCAAAAGCTGATGGGCCAAGAAACGTTTGTAATGGATTGTGATTAGGAAATAGTTTGGCTTCTGATTGTGATGGTGTGGATTGTAACATTTATATTGTCTCACCCTTTACATGAGACTGAAAATGGAATAAAAGTTTTTAAAACGCTGCTCAGTTGCCCCATCTCTGGGTCAGAAAAGGGTACAATCCAACAAAATAAATTGTCTTGGTTCCATCTGCTTCTAGAAAAGTATAATCTGCAGCAAGTTTCTTAATCAGCATTCACCAATTTGTGGCTGGGAAATAATGGCTGCTGTGCCATTTGAGATGATGAGGGGAAAGGCAGCAGCAGTCAGGAGACGTTTGCTGTGTGTTGCTGACAGCTGTGTCATTGTGGATTGTGTACTGGCATGTTCACAGGAGCACAGAGTGGGTCCAGGCCACCCACTAAAGACTCCTGTCACATCTGATTCTTGTTAGGAATGTGCCTCCCCAGATGTTTAATAGGAAGGGAATTTCTGCACTGAAGTGCTGTGTGTCTGGGAAGTGGAGCTGGGTGCAGAGCTGTGGTCTGTGGTTAGAAGGGATTATGGTTATTAATAAGCTAATGACAGGATTTTTATCTAAACACAAGAATCATTAGGGCAGCCAGTAATTCATGGCCATAAACTCAATCAAAAGGCTAAGAATATTATTATATTTTAAAATATTTAATTTGTTATCTCAGAAATTTCTGATAAAATTCAGAAAGTTTGGCCCATGGCACATCTAGGCGATTAAACATTGCTTGAAAGCTTAATCAGCCCTAGACTTTAAACTTTAAATTTGGAAAATGAAGATTTAGTCAACACAGCCAGAGAGTCTAGAGTGATCAAGGACAGGATTCGTCACCTAAACACACTTTTGACACCCCAGAGGATGCCCTTTCTGGAGAGAAGGGTGGGCATACATGGAACAGGATTCTCCTTTTCAGCAGAATCCAGCAGTGTTAGTCTGAAACTGAATCACAGTCATATTCCAAAGGAGCAACCTCAGCTACTCTAGAGTCAGAAAATGAGGGAGAATCCCAGAGTTTCAACATATTCTAAAATATGGAGGATAATCTTTCATGTTTTCTGTATAATTCCTTTAAGATTGATTATTATCACATCTAGACTGTGTAAATGGACCTGGACACCAGGCTAAAAGGAAAGACTCCTATCAACAGTAAAATTCTGACTTAAACATTCTGAACAGAAAACCAGATTTACCAACATGAAGAAATACTGAGATACTTCATGAGACTTTTAAAAATACTGAACAATTGTATTTCACTGTTGGGCAAAGTTATGCATTTAAATTCTTCCCAATTTAAACATAGACCTTTAGTAAATGGAGATCTCTCTGCATCACTGAAGAAAGTTGTACTTTCACATCTGGACTTAGCAGGGGTTTTCCAAGCCCTACTATAGGACTAAAATGTACAGAAAGGACAACATATACTTGACAGAATAGCAAAGTAGTAAAAGTTCATTTCTCCACTAGATGGCTTCATTCCCATGAAGATAATTGAAATGAAATTCATCAACTCTGTTACCCATATAACAGTCACAAGAAAATGGAAGATTTGATTATCTGTTTGTATGAAACTGATTGTTAATTGTATATTTGCCACGGAAGGCAATATTGTAGAAGGAATGTCTGATATATATCTTCCTTACCTCTTGGTTCAGGAAACAGTAGAGAACTGCCACAATAAACCCCTGAAAAAAGACCAGAAGGAAAAGCTTTGAGTGCTAACGCAGCTTGAAAAAGCCACTGGCATTGTCTGACTTCATGGTGGTGTTGTGTTATGTGAATTAGTGAGTATCACTATAGGTAGGAGGATTGCTAGAAGTTGAAAAGTGATTTCTGGATCTCCAATAAAACCGAACAGCTTTAAAGATGAACACTTGGTTAGTGGCTTTTCATCAAAATCAGTCACACACTATGAACTCCCAAATGAAATTGATTATGAAAGTGTGGTCCATACTCCAGCCCAACACACCAACTGCTGATTCTTTGTGCACTCTGAAGAAAGTAAAACAGAGACTGCAGAAGGAGATCTGTGGATGCAGCTCACACAGCTTTCCAGTCAAATTCTGTGGCTTTGTGGAGTACCAGATGAGATCAAATTCTGGCCTCTGGAATATATTTGTTAAGATTCTGAACTGAGATAAACCCAGGACAATCCTAGAATGTTGAAGGACCTACATGTCCAGATCCTGGCTCAACACCTCAACCTTTTATTCTATGAAATTGTTCATTAACTATTCATTAACTCAGTGAAGGTCCCCTCCCAGTACAGAGGGTCAGGGTTAACGGACAGGGTTTGTTGGGCAGGGCTGACACAATGGATTCAACCCTCAAGATGAATAAACCAACACAAAACTCATGGACTGTTGGAACCATCCAGAGAGAGATCTGTTCCCTGGGGAGGTTTGGTGGCATTTCCACAGCTGCTACTTGAGATGCAGCACAGGGAATGGGAGGGAAGCAAAGGGAAATTGGGTCCTGCCAGTTGGGTCACCCCTATCCTGGAGTGACTTTGTGATGATGTATCCCCAAATGTCTGTTCTGTCTGTGCTGGATATTGAGTTCTACACCCCTCAGACTGGTTCCCTGACTGGGAATCAAACCTGGTGAAAAGGCTAAATCCTTTAGTTGCTTGATATTGTTTATTGGTTTTGTGCTTGTGGGAACTTTGCTTTTTAAATAAATACTTTTTCCCACTTTTTTCTAAGGAAGTTTTTTTTTTTTCCAAGAATAGCTGGGAGAGGGCTACTTGAATTTGCTTTCTAGAGGGACCCCATTTGGAGGTTTGCTCCCAAATTTGCCCTGAACCAGGACACCTCATATCTCAGGGAGCAAAATCTGGAGGGGACATCAGAGCATGAGTTTTTCTTGTTGGCAGCGAGCTCTTCAAGCTGCCCATGACCTGTGTGCCAATCCAGAACACTGGGGGGCATCAGGACAATATTTGCAGGGAGGGGAAAGGATGTGGCATTCCTTGGGATGGTACATGCCCCAGGCACTGCTGGATGTTTATGTTAAATTATCAATTTATTCTTTGACAAAGAATTAGCAAGGGGGCTGGACCTACAACTTTGATTTCCTCTGGATTATTTAAATCAGCCCAAATCAGCTTGAATTGGTTAGTGAAGTCAGGGAAGGCAGGTGGACAAGTATTGGTAGCAAGGAAGATTTTCCACGCTTGACTTTGCCCCCCCAATCCAATTTACATATTTATCTGAAATTTTTGGCCTTGTTTTTGGAAAATCTGGAGGCCAGCCTAGAGCCAGGTAGGATTTGTCACCTCTTTAGGCATTTTAACTCAGCAAAGAACCAGGAAATTTGTGAGCAGACACTGGCTTCAGGATCTGAGGATTTTTTTTTTAGTGCTATACTTGTTGTCATGAGGACACAGGGCTAAAATAGAAAAAATAGTGAGAAGGAACCGAAGGATCTGGGGTAATTTTACCTGAAAAGATCCAATGCAGAGCTCCAAGTAAAGCCGGACCCCCAGGCTGGAATATTCTGGGAGGAAGTTGAAGACAATGTAATGGGTTCCAAATAATGGAATTAGAAGCAGAGTTGACCTTGAGAGACGTCTAGCACAGGACATGAGAAGAAATAAGGTTGTATTATTTTTCTGAGTAAAAACTAATGCACTCAGTGTGCCACAGTAGCAAAAACAAGTGAAAAAATAAACTAGTATATATAAAAAATAGATAAAAGACAAATAAATATGCTGACTTCCTTTACAGTTCTCATACAAGAAAGGCATTGATAGAGGGTGATTTTTCCTGTCCTAAATAAGAGATTTAATGCTGATTCAATTAATTTTGTTGTCTTCCCATTGATTTTAATTGGAAGACAGACTTCTGAGCTGATCTGAATACATCCCACTGACCAATAATAGGTGACTTGAGTCTCACCCTTTGACTAATTCCCTTTGGAATGTGATAAGGTTGGGAATTCTACAGTTTAATACCACTTAAACTGAGCCTGTCTGTGACACTGAGCAAGTACTTCTCTGTTTAGAAAAGAATATATATATATATTTAATTAATAAAATATATTTTAAAAAAATATTCCATACGTTACCTGTACTGAGAAGAATTATTGAAGTTGATTTGTCTAGGGTCTAGTTTTTTCAGTAATATTCTGATGATGTTGATAAATAGGACAAAATTGACCTGTTCACAACATTTGAGGGGTGAGAGGGAAGAAAAAGAAAAGGTTGATTTCTGGTGTAAAACTTTGCAGTGAAAAGCTGGTGAGGTTTCTATTTTTATTATTATTTTAGTTACAAAAGTAATTTGTGCAGTTTCAATGTAAGGTCATTAATGCTATTCCTGCTGGCAGCATTCAAGTATTCAAATAAATTGCATTTATGCTTGAAGAAATGACTAAAGATGAAAACTTGAGAATTTCACATTGTTCAGCAAATTATTTTCGTTAATAGCTTATGTGACTCTCTTTTACCTTTTGTAGCTCCAATCAGTTGGATTCTCCTTAGAGATGAATATTGGATTAAATTCTGGCTGATCTCTCAGGGCATTATGAGTAGAATTTTTCTGCCTAAATACCTCTAAAATGAGATATTTCCATCAGAGCTGATCACCCTGTCCTGCCTTTGCTCCAGTGAGAACCAGCCAGGAGAGTTAATGGAGCTTCAGGTGGGGCTGGGGGCAGGTCACCTCCTCCCAAGGTAGATATTTGGTTTAAATCAGGGAATGACTTGCCAAACGTGTATATTTCCCTTTGTTGGCTCTGAAGGAGACTCTGAGGAGCATTAGCTCAACGCCAAAGCAGTTAGGGTCAACCCTGACTTGCAAATCAAATCTTCCACAATTGCAATTTGGCACAGCTTTATGCAAAGTCTGTGAGGCTGCTCAGTTTTCCACCATCAGAGGGATTCTCCACGTGCATTTTTCGAGTGTCTTACACACCAGCTCTTCCTTAGGTGAGGCTGAAGGTTTAATTTTGCCTAAGAATGTCCTTGTTTTACCAGAAAGTCCAACCTCATTCTGTCCATTAGTGATGCTCTGTGTGCATCCCAGCAGAAGAAATAACAGAGGTAGAAGGACATGAAATATTTTCTTGAAACACTGTGAACTCTGACCAGAATTCAGCTTGAGATTCTTCACTCACATGGTTTGTGTGTACATTTAAGGTCCATTCCGACCCAAAGCATCCTGTGATTCCACATCCCTCATCTGCATGCATCTGTCCTCTAATTAAATTAAGGGTTTTATAGCTGGCCTTAACATCATCCATTAACTGCTTTCTCAAGTACTGCCCGGGTTTAATGATTTGTGGCAGTAATCACCTATGATAATAATTTAAAGCCCATCAGTTTATTCAATAAATGCCAGGCTCAAGAGATGTTATCAGTTATCAGTTTTCAGCTCTGAACAAAAATCTATTGCCCTTGAAAGTTTTGGTATTAAAAATTTATGGCTGAGCCTGGGCTCTTTTACTAAAATATTGTTTTCAAATATAAGGAGGGTTTAGTCCACTCACTGTTAATTTCAAGTTAACTGACAATTCTGGGATAGTTTTAATTTGTTTGAAAGACAAGGGTTTTAGTTTGCCTTGGACACAGGCAGTTAAAAGTAAAAATTCACCATTCCTCTTCTTACAACTCAGCAAACAGCAACCCAATTTTAATACAAAAGGCTTTTTATTTCTAAGTAATATCAGCAAAGTCAGAAGTACCTACCCCCACAGAAATTATAATTGGTCCTTTGATGAGCCACCAATAAGGAGAGCCTTGATTAATATCCCAGCATCTGTGAACATGATAGTAAGTTTAGAAAAAAACATGTATATAATCACTGCAATCAATTAAAAATATAACCCAAGACTATAGAATAATGTGGGAAAAGATGACTTACGCTGTGTCTTCAAAGTAGAATTTTGTCAATATCCATATAAGGGTGAAAAGTGTTGGAAAACCTGTCAGAAATTTCAAAATAAGGTATAATTAATCCAAACCTTGTCCACTGAAACTCTGCTTCAGTGATACAGATCACTCATTTTTGAGAGCTGGAATTATCTTTTGGGACTAGTTCCTGTAACAGGAATTGTTTTAAAGGCAGTCCCTAAAACACAAAAAGTGATTTTGTTTGCTGAGTTGTCAGGCCTACCTTAACCTTTGGTGGCAACAGGCATGGATTTCCCTCCCTGAACCAACAAAAAATTCCTCTGGCCAAGTGCATTCACCTGCCATAGAGAAGTTCTCTGCTTTTTCCTTCCCACAGCAACTCTCTGTGGGGGGCCACTTGGTTTCAGGTTTCTAAGTCTGAACAATTCCATTTATTCCAGACAACAACAAAATCAGAGGGGAGATGCTGCTGTTTCACTGCCTGTCCTATTACTTAGTGGACAGAGCTGCTTCTTTCCTATGATAGCTCAGTGCAAAAGATGGGAGAAGTATCAAGAATATAAAAAGTTCCTGCTTAGGAAAAAACAATTCCCTTTCCCCAGCTGTGTAACTATTCTGCACAAACATGAGCAAGGCACATTGAACTCTGGTGTTTGTGATAACTCCTTAGAGGCAGCCGTGTTTTCAGTGGGGTGAAGAAGGGTAAGACTGGATGTCTCTTTGTGCATTCTCAGATATACTGGATTTTGCACTCCTTTTACAGGGGCTTTATTGTCATAAAAGACTTGAATGCTGCTCGCTGGTATTCACATAAAAACAAAATGGAAGCGACGCCCAGGTTCTACTTCAGTTAGATTGATTGGGTTCCACATCCAGTACTTTTAATGGGAATGGATTATGGACTCATAGAATCATAGAGTCATAGAATCATGGAATCAAAAAATCATAGAATAAAAGAGTCACAGAGTCATAGAATCATAGAATCATGGAAACATAGAATCACAGAGTCACAGAATCATAGAATCACAGAGTCATAGAATCATAGACTCATAGAATCATAAACCATGGAATCATGGAATTACAGAGTCACAGAGTCATGGAATGGCCTGGGGAAGAAGGCACCTTAAAAATCACCTGGTTCCAACCTACAGGGACACCTTCCACTGCCCCAGGTTGTTCAAATCCCCATCCAACCTGGCCTTGAATGCTTCCAGGCATGAGGAGTCCATAACATCCCTGGGCAACCTGTGCCAGGGTCTCACCACCCTCACAGTACAGAATTTCCAAGTCCCATCACTCCATTCCTTGGGAAAAGTCCCTCCCCAGCTTTGTTGTGCCCCTTGGAAGTTGCTCTGTGGTCTCTGTGAAGCCTTATCTTCTCCAAACTCCTTTAACCTTTCCTTTAACTAACTTCCTGTAAAATTCATACCTACCCCAGCCAAAGAGAACCAGCCACCAAAAATATCTTCTCCCATGAGAAAGGGATGAGAGGAGCAGGCAGTTTAAGTAGAGAGCCTCCACCAGCAGCCACATGAAGTTGGTCATCATGAAGTAGTGACAGAAAACCACGGAGATCTTGCATTCGGTCTGGGGAACAGGAAAGTCATAGTTTATGCATGGATTGGAGATACATCTCTTTGATTTGACCACAGAGTAGACACCTGTAATATTGGCTGAGTTCTACCAAGAGCAAGATCTCACTATTAACTGATGTTTAAACTGAGAGCTGTGGGAAATCAAGGCACAAAAAATTCTCAAAACCTTGTGCCTACAGGCCCAGACACAGACATGAATACAGGGTTTGATTTAAGATCTTGGAAAAGGCTTCCAGATTTAGAGACCAGAAGCAAGAATGTGGGTTTGGAGTTTAAACTGAAACATATCAAACTAAGTAGTGGAAAGTTTTAGTGTTTAAAGTTTAAGATATAAATGTAGTTATAAAAGTAATAAGAAGTTTTAGGTGTAGTACTGTAGGTTTGTGCCTCATTGTATGATTAGTTAAGAAAATCCACACTGCAGCAAAATGTGTAAAACAAAATAATCAGTGATTGGTGTGAAAACAGGAACAAACTTTGTGGCAGTAGTTTACTGGATAATAAATCTTTAAAAGGCATTTTAGCTAGAGATCTTGTGACCACTGACCACAGATTACCAACTTCTGACTCATGTGGTGAAGATGTTCTCACCCTTCTCTGAGACTGTAAAAGATAAGAGCAATAAATCATGCTTTAAAACATCTCTCAGTGGTCCCATCTCTCTTAAAATCCCAATAAGAACATCAAAGTAAAATGTATTTCTTAGTTGTAAGGCTTTAGCCATCCTAGCACCTTGGAATCTCCACTGGACTTTGCTTTATATCTCTGTGTTAGAAATGTAACTCGAGCTCTCAAGTGCATGAGTTCTCTCACAAATGCACTGCCTTGAGTCTACCTTCAGTGTAAAATGCCTCTTGAATAAAGGTTCAAAGACCCATTTTTGTCTTTATTCTCAGCACTAAAATTCTGTGTGGCTGTGAGCAATGCAGAACCCTCCCATGGACCTCTGCTTGAAAACCATTGCCGAGATCTGGGGCTGGATGAACACTGAGTTCATTGCCTGGTACCTTGAGTGCTTTGTGGTTTACAGATCAGAGATTCCAACCAGAGCAGGAAACCCAACGTTTCCAGAAGAATGAGCTTTAAAAGTTGTCCTTTGATGTACTCAAAGACCTTCTATTTTAGGCTTCGGATTATTGAAACGTAACAGTATAATGATACTACTTTGTTTCTGTGTGAAAGCCCAAATTTCATTTGGAGTACTGCAACATCACAAATTGATGCTTTAAGAGCATAGGAGGGCATAGTGTACATATTTATGGAAGTGAAATATACTGAAATATACTGAATAAAAGAATTATATAATTTTCATTACCAGATTAGAAGGAAAAAAAACTAAAAACCAAACAATAAGTAGTAAAAAAGAGTCATGAAAAGTGAAACCATAAATAAATGGTACATAAAAACATCCAATACCACAATATCCTGCTTTTCATGTGCTTACTGTAGAGAAGCTGCAGTGATCAATGCCTTCCTCCTGGAAAAGGACAGCATCCTTAATGAAAATGGCAACAGCCTTTAAGATGAATGTAAAAAAGAGCTGCACATGGATATAATTCCTGGGACAGCGAAGCCTCCTGGAAGAAAAGAAGAGAGGTCTCACTGAGGTGATTAACTTACTCGTGCCTCAGTAATTAAAATAAACAATAAGCCCTTGTTTTATCTCAGGTACTCCCAGACACATTTAGAGAGAACATTTTGATCCACTGAGCTCTTTCAGAGGGAGGCAGGAAACTTCCTCATGTGAAGCAAATCAGCCACAGTCTACATCTTAATCTCTTTGTTGACCAGAATTACAGTTTCTTTCCTTACTTTGCCGAAGTTATTTTGATGAATTAAGCAAAAGCACAGAAGAGCTTTAAGGCAGCTTGGCACATCTACTTTAAATTAAATTTACACATCTACCTTAAATTCCCGATTAACTAAGATTAAATTTTTACTGTTACTAAATACAGATTTTTGAGGGTGTTATGCAGCTTCATGTTTGCATTTGGAGATGAGGACTTGAGTTAATAATCAAAAAGTTCCACTCAAAGCTGAATTCCATCCAGACCCAGTAATCGGAGGGTCACCTAATCTTAAAGTTCACCTGGAGTGTGCAGAATTTTATTGCTGACCTCAAATGTCAAGCACATTGTTAATTATGACTTTTTTCCTCCCTATTACTATGTTTCCTTATGTCCATTGTTTCTTTCTTTCCCCTCATTTGGGCTGGTTTGTTTTCCTGAGGTCAGAGTGGATGTCAATAAACATATCTGGTGGCTTCCAGACATGAACTAGGAACCAGCTGAGGTCAAGAAATTTTCCCTAGAGAATCCTGATTCTCACAGCATAATAATAAAACTCCTGCCTTTTTTTCTCTTTTTTTTTTCTTTTTTTTCCCTTTTTTCCCTTTTTTTTTGTTTGTTTGTTTGTTTGTTTGTTTGTTTGCCTCACAGGAATACAAGAAATAAACAAAGACCAATAAAATAAATCCCACGTGGTGGCAAACATTAAATCTACATCATTAAATTATTAAATACTTTAAATACTCTAAATTAGTCCTGAAAATACCTAATTGATGGATAGCTCAGTAAGAAAGAATTCTCATAAAATGTGACCAAATTCTGACTTTAAAACTTGTCTTTAGTGGTAATTTTTACAATAGTAATCTATACAATGCCATAGGAACTTCCATTCAGAATCAAGTTCTTTGTGTATATTTTTTATTAAATATTCCCATAACAGTCAAGCACACATAGTTTATGAAAAAAATCTCCATTCCCGCCTAAAGCCAGTCAATTTTTCTGTTGGTTCTTCAGGACTGAAATGAGTTGCTGAGTTTAGCCAAGAGATAGTCAGGGTTTATTTCCCAGATCTGAATCTTCCTATTCCTGGCCATCTCTCATGCCTTTTAATTTCCAGCTTCAGTTTAATATTATTTAACCAACATGACTGGAATTTTGTTTTTATTTTTATTCACCTGACTTTCTATTTATATTATTTTGTTATGTCTAACGTTGTCCTCTACAGACTAAGAAATTAGGAGCTGTGAAAAGAATTGAGGTTGGAGGACACCTTTACCTGAATGCAACAAGAACTGTCACGGCAATGATGAGGGAGGTGATGGACACGCTGTAGCCCACAGTGTAGATGACCTTTATAGTAGAAAAGTAGGATTGCTATAAAAGAGGAGAATGATTTGGCACACAAGTTGCTGTTAAATGACACCTTTTTTACTGACTCTGTCAGTTTTGCTTTGCTTGGTGCTTTCATTCTGTTGACATCCCTGACTGCCTTTTGTCTCCCTCTTTGAATTCCACAGCAAAATTCAACTTGAATCACTCATTTTATTTCTTTTGTGTAGTCCCATTCCACAGTTGTGTGGATACAGCCCAATCTGATGCTGAAATATTTATTGATCAGGGTAGTTTGGACCTCATTCATAAAATCGTAAAAACCCACATCAGGTCTTTCAAAACACATTGTTAAAAATCCTATGTAATTTTTATAAATGCTGTCTTTTATACCATGTTTTCTCCCCAGCAGTAGCAGGACAATGCTGCTGGCAGCATGATGAATACAGAATTCTGTCAGCCTTTCTCTAGTTTTCTCCACTTTCCTATTCTCTGCTTCCTTACTTCCATTTCTTGCCATCTCTTCCTCCTTTCAATTTTTATTGTGTTGTGGTGGGTTGGTTGTTTTTTTTTCTGGAGTTGTGTTTTTCCTCAGTTTTTCTTGCTGCCAAACTCAAGTGCTGCTCAGTTGGAATGCCAGTCAAAATCCATTTCAATTTAAGTGGCTCTTCCATCAGGCACAATCCCTGAGTCAGGATAATTTAACTTCAGCAATCACAGATGAAAGCAGAAAACAGAATGAATAAGCTCCAAATAGGCTGCAAATCTAACTCCAGCCTAACATTGTTTGTCTCTTGGGTCCCATTTCAATGCTTTTATAGCCCAAAATCTGCAGAGCTGTGCAGTGCATTCCTACAGTTCACTTGGGGAAGGGGAATTGCTCATTTTGAGCCTTAAGTGGAACTTTGGGCATTATAAGATTTATATCAAGAAGGGTTTATTTAATTTATTTAGGTGCTTAAAAATTAGCTGCCTAAATATGAGTCTGTGGTGGAATGAGAAGTACCTGGGCACAGGGCTGATCTGTTTAATTATTAATACAATCCTGTTTTTTTCTCATCCTTGTTCTTTTATAGGTAATGGAGTAAAACACTCTCAGAAGACAATTCAAGCCTTTGGAAAATGAGACCTTACTGGTTTCTGTGACCAACAAAAAGGATCTATCACTGCACCTGCCTTAGAAACAGCAGGCCATGGAATGACAAATACTAGGTTGCTTTGGGTTGGAAAGGACTTTAAATATCATCTACTTCCAGCGCCTGGATTAGTAGAGTGAAACTTTTTGTGCCAAGGGCTTTGCATCCCTGTGTGCAGATTTATGATTATCCACAGTCTAATCCAGTGGGCTGGACTGTTATCACAGGTCAGAGCACAGCAGGTGCACCCTGAATTTGCCTTCCAGCTAAGTTTTATCCACAAGAAACCAGATTAGCCTTTCTGAGAACATCCCTCAGTGTGAATGCACTAAGTGGGGACAGCCAAGGTGGGAAAATTCCCACCTACTCCTTACCAAAACACTGATACAGATCCACAGTGAGGAGCTCAGCTCAAACTTTCACAGTATTTTTTTGAGACTGATGAAGTTAAATGGGGTGGAAACCAGGCATAATGGTTTTGTCTTTTTTAGTCAAGTGGATGAACTGTGAGTTGTATATGATTACCCAAATCCCTGATTCTGCACAATTCCAGCAGAGCTCACAGAAGTACCTCAGAGCTCCAAAGCTTGCCAGGAAGTCTGGATGCACCACTCTGTGAGAAACATCAAAACTGTGCTGGGCTGACCATAGCTGGCAGCAAATCAGGTGTGTAAAACAAAAAATAATCTACTCCTTAAGTGGATAAACCTACACCTGAGGAATTTCCTCTAGGTAAAATAATAGAATCATCACAAAATGGGTTGGAAGGGATATTAAAGGACATCCAGTGCCACCCCCTGCCATGACAGGGACATCTTCCTCTATCCCAGGTTGCTCCGAGCCCTGTCCAGCCTGACCTTGGACACTGCCAGGGATCCAGGGACAGCCACAGCTTCTCTGGGCACCCTGTGCAAAATCTCTCCATGGTGATATGAGCCATTTTTTTATCCTTATTATTTAGGGGTCGAGCACTGTATTGTCCCTGTGCATGTAACCTCAATATATCACCAACAGTGAAAATCTGCCTGAAGAAATATATCAAATTCTGATCTGCATTACTGAGATTACAGAGATTTGGGGACTTTTTTTCATTGCATTAAATATTTTGTGCGTATTTTGTGCAGCATGAGACACCCAAAACCCCTCTTGTCCTTACAAATTGCTAAATTTGGAACAGTGGTCTTTTCATAACACATTTTCTGGATGCTTTCTGTGATACTACAAATTCACCTTGTTGACTGATATAACTGAAATGTCTTAATACAAATTTTATGAACATTTTGTGATACATCTTTGTGTGTTTTACTTGTTTTAAAGCAGCTGGCTTTATTATTGTTACACCTGAATTATAAACCATTTAGTTATCTTACAGAATAGGCATCCAGAGTAAAAATTAAAATTATATCCCATAATTAGAAAGAAATTTCAGCTTCTTCTGAGTTTCCCTCTGCAGTGGCCTTCAGGTATAGAAAGGAATACTAAACTTCAGCACACCACTCACATATATTTCTATAATTAAACTTACCTCTTCAAGAGGAATCTCATCTTCTACTGGACAGGCCACATGGTAGGGAGGGAATGGGTCTGACCAGCCCTTTTTTGTGCAGTTTCTTTTTATCATCCCAGCTGAAAAAGAAGTATTTTATTTTCTCAATGAAGGGTCAGATAATATGGAAAACAAAAAGCAGGAGAAGACCTCTGGCTGCTACAAAGTTGTACCAGGAGAAGAGGATCATTAGCATCTCACAGAGTTGGTAGGACAATTTTCCTGTGCACATTCAGGCCATCAGATACAAAACTTTGTATTTAATTTATAGACAAACAATGGGAGGAAGGCAGAGAACAAAGGTGACGGGGTAGAGGCGGGAAGGACTAAAGAAGGAATTATATCAGGCACACTGGAGAACGTTGGGAAGCACTGCTCCATAAATTTCTGCTCTGCGCAGCACTCACCCTTCTACCATATCCCTTCTCATCCCCACCTCCCCTAGGGCTTTCTCTTCCCCAGCAGATCAGAGGCTGGGATAAGCAGCCCCTTCCACGAGGACAGCAGGCTTCCATAAAAAAAAAATATTTATAAGTCAGATGAAGGAGAAGTCGAGAATCCCAGGGCAGGAAATGAATCTGCACAGATGAAAGGGATTTTCCTTATCCCTCCTTTATAACCAGCATGTGTTGGATGTGGCAGAGCTTGGGCTTTGCAGTTTCTTTTTCTTGTGGAGCTGCCAAATCCAGGCCTTTCCTGGAAGGTGGTTTGCTCCTCGTGGGCTCACAGTTTGTTACTCACCCAGAGAGGGAGCAGGCACAAAGGGACTCGTTTGCAGTTTTGCAACACATGTGCTGCTCCAAGGCCTAAATTCTGCTTTGTATCTCCAGCCTTGGTCTTAAAGAACAATCACGTTGTTCATTCCTCTGCCTTTCATTTCATCCCACAAGAAGCACAGCACAAATCTCAAGAAGCCTCAAGCTTAAGTTGTGACCTAGACAGGCTCCAGATGAGCTTTGTAGGAAACTCACGGAACAAACTGATCCCAAAGCACATGGAAACCAATGGTATCACTCCTGGTACCTCAGTATAATTTTGATCCAGGGCCTCATCAGAGACCATGGATATCAAATACAAATATGGATAATGCTTAAAATATGAAAAGAACTGCTAAGGTCCCTCAGATCCTCCTAAAATCTTTGCAATACTTCTCTGATCCAACTCATGGGAATATAAAATGATCTGTCTTCACCCTCCCTTTTTAGAAACGCTCTTGCCAGACACACAGCAGGAGTAACCATGGTAGGACATCACCTGGCTCCTTCATGAAGTGAAAGAGGATGTTTGGACATGGTAAGGCAAGAATCTCTCCAGCATCTGCCTCTGGCCAGCACAGCAATTTGTCCCAAGTTCTCTTGCAACCTCAGACAGAAAGAGAAATATATATTTTAAGCATGGTTAAAATTGAGCAAAATAAAACCCCAAACCTTTTTAAACTTTGGCACTCCACCCCTTCCATATCTTACAAAAATAGTTTAGCCACAGGTTTTTATTATGAGAAATAAACACCCCCAGAGTGCTATTTAATCTGCTTTAGTTAGACCCCTGTGCTAGACTGAGGTGAGTTTTCAGAAAGAATGCAATAAATGAAGAGTGATGCTGGAAGAAAGATCAGATCACTGTAATTGTTCAGGGGCTGCCCTATTTTTAAAGATCAACACATCCTCACAAACAAACAAGCCAAGGAGTCGGACAAGGGCACAAGGATCCACTCTGATAAATTGACTGTCCATATTTGAATGTGAAGGACTGTGAGAAAAAGAGAAGGATGGGAAGGAATGGGAGTAGATGGAAGAAGAGCTGAAAAGAAAACAGCAATGGGGCCATAAATGAAACCCCCATATGCTTTGGCAGCCTGGCCATGCCCTGACTCTGGTCCCTCCTCTCTCCCTCCCTCCATCCCTCACACATGGAGGGATACCTGGTGATGTTGCATTCCCACGCTCCTGTGGGGCCTCCAGACATTCAGCCTCCTTTTTCTTCAGCTCTACCATAAAATCACATTCTGGGTGGACATTTCCAGCAACCTGCAGGGAGGAGAGTCTTGGGGCATTAGTTAGAAGGGGCTGGATGGGATTAATGCCTCATCAGCCATTAAGTCAAGACCCACTTTTCCATCTAACTGGTTTAAGGAGATAGTTTAGGAGATGTTTAAGAGCTGGTTTAAGGACATAGAACAGTGCTTAGGGTTTCCATCCTTATCTGTATCTGCACAAGCTGGTAGTTACAGCTCTGTACTGGACAGCTCATAAATTCCTGTGGCTACATTCATAATAAAAGATCTCTTTGCTAGAGCTTTAAGTGCAGGATTCATTTACACCCTGACTTTAGCTAGACCCTGTTAAATCTGGCACACTGCACCTGGTCAGGCTCATTTTCTTATCAGTGAAGGGAGCAGTGCTGCAGGAAATGCTGCAGAACCTGTGCACAGACAAACCCCTGCCAACCTCCAAAGAAGCATCATCATGAAATCACAGACAATTACTGCAAAACTGTCTCCTGAAAGAGCTCCTCACTCCAAAAGGAGTGAATCTGTTCTCTCCCTTCTGCCATCTGCCTTTCTTTACACAGGGTGGGAGGCAAAACTCCTTTATGGGGGAGAGAAAAGCATTCTGCACCAAAGCATTTGTTGGTTTGGTATGATGATGTAAAGAAGACAAGTGAGACCCAGAGTTTTAATAGCAGGAAGAATTCAGTTGTTTAGTCCTTATTCAGACTTATATGGGAACCACAGAAGGATCTGAAGGCATCCAGAGGACTTTGGGCAGCAAAGGATAAAGTCTGCCCAGGTTGTCACACCCAGACTGCTGAGAATGGACCCACTGGGCCTTTTAATTTCACACAAATTAAAAAATACGTGCCTTGCCCAGCCTTAACCACTGTCTCCAGTCCCAAAAGATCATCTATGAGCAGAGACGCTCTGATTTCAGCTCTAGCCCTGGCCACTGGTGCTGGTGTGCTCTGTGTGTTGAATACAGATAAAAACAGGGAGACAAAACAGAAAATAAACCCAGGATGATACTTGCATGGCAAACAGGTGGCTGGCATATGGCTCAGTTTTCTTCCACCCAGAGAAGGTTAATATTCATGGAATTTGGAAAATAACTCTCTGGCTTTCAGTTCATTCAGAGGGCAGACTGTATCCTTTCAAATAAACTGGTGTTTCCCCTCCATGTCAATGTCCATGACTTGTGTTGGCCTGCAGAGCATTTGAACTGCATATTCACCAAAAATTTGATCCTCTCAGGCTGCTGGGGGTGGGGGGGGGTGCTGGATTAATTACACAGCATTTGTTTTTCTGGGGTTTGGGCCCTGGTAGTTAAAAATGTCATAATCTCCACATGTATGCCCTGCAAGATCATCTGCTTCCCATTTACTGCACTTTTAGGAGGATGTGGTTTTCCTGCCAGATTTGCAGACAGCAGTGCCATGGATCAGTTCAAGGCAGCAGTGAAAAGCAGGGCTCCTTCTCCAGGCTGAATGAACTTTGGGGTGTGTGAGAGGGGGGTGGCAGTGGATGGATGGAGCAGAGCACAGACATTGCCCTGCCCCAGGAGATGCAGATCTGATATGTGGGATGTCATCCAGATCAGTAAAACCAGGGGGGTTTAATCAGTAAAACCAGGGGGTCTAGGGGTATCTTCAATGTCTCTTCACTGAGAGAATGCAATGTCAGGCAGAATTACAGAAAATTGGCATCTGTCTTGATGCCTCTGTTCATTCCTTCCTCCCTTGTCCTCATCCTGGGCAGGAAAACTCCTTAACCACGGTGTTTCACAGCTAAGGCAAGAAGCAGCTCTATTAGTCAGTCGAAAAAACAGTCTAACTCTCTACTGAAAATCTCTTTAACAACATTCTCTTGGTTCAGTGAGCGGTGCCCAGAAAAACCTCAGCAGGAGGAAATGCACCCATTTGCACTATTCTAAATTGTTTCTCCTGGCAAAAAAGTATTGCTAGATTTTGCCTGTCAAAACTCTCGTTGCCCTCTGAAATGTTCATGGCAAGAGCAAAGTTTGTTTGGATCATTCATCACTCCAGGAAAGTCCAGGAAAGCCTTTTTTTTGCTCTTCTACTTTCTAAGTCTCCAGATTGTGAGAACACTATCTAGCACATACATCTCCAATAAAAAGATGAGGCTGATCAAGCACCAGGTATTTTAATTTTTGCTTCTGCCTTCAAGAAGAAGGAAGGTGGCCTTAGGAAGTGCTGTCACAGTTTATTTTCAAGTCAGCACTACCTGAGCAGACAGTGCCAGATCTGATATGTCAGATACTCAGGTTAAATAAACTAAAAAGATTTATTCCACTCCCAGGCTGTGTTTTAGGTATGTTTATCACCCTAAAGCACTGAACTACCTCTAGCAGACCACCAGTTTAAGGAGTTTCAATCTCTAAAGAATTCCAAACCTCTCCAGGAGCTGAGTTCACATTTTCCAGAGAAAATGAACTAATTACACCAACAAGAAAAGCAGAGGGCTGTTTTCCCACCATTTTATGCCCAAATGAGGGTTGTTTATCTATCCACTGATATGCAACACACACCAGGAGATTTTCATTGTACACTAACACACAGACTTGGTTTTGATCAGTATATAACAACATAATAAGCAACCCAGCTTGGTAGAAGAAAAATCTGTTTTTCTTGGGTAAATGAGGCAGGTTCTTACAGAGACCTTCAGTCATATTTTTAACCATTAGCACTGAATCCTGATATTGTGCTTAAGTGCAATCCTACTGCAGGAAAATGGGTTTGTCACACAGGTGATTCAAAGGAATCTCTTGTTTCACATCAGTAAATGGTCTGCTCAGTCATTTCACAGTGGTTTATTTTCCTCAATGAAGAAAAAATCCCCAAGCTGCTGTGCCACCCCTTATGAAATGTCCCACAGAGAAGAGTGTCCCAGGAAAGGAAAAAGGATTTAGAGGTGGCATCACAAAATGAAGATGCTGAAAATGTGATTATTCTCTAAAGCAAAGATCATATCCTGCCCCAGATTTGCACAAACCTTTCCTGATACTGGTGTGATCCTGGACCTTGGTTTGCCAACCTCTGTCCAAAGTGAGATATCACCAAGCTCTCCAAGCTTTTGAATGGCTTTGGATATTTCTAAATCTGCCCCAAACATCCCTGCAGGTTCCACTCCTTTGTCTCCTGCAGCACCTCAGCTGCTCATATGCCAAATAATATCAATGCTACCACCAAGGCAGATGAAATTGTAACAAAAAACCTGCATAATCTGAAATGAAAGAAAACTCTGTCAAAACTCAGCTCCTCTGGTGTAACAGCCCTCCTCCAGCTTTTTCTTCTTTGTCGCTGTCTTTCAAAGCCCACACACACACAAAAAATAAGGGTTTCTGCCAATTATGTGTTTCTCTTTACTGAGTGTGTCATGAGAAACAAGTGAAATAAACTGATATAAAGATCCTACAATGTGGGTCCCTTCTGCTGCTGTTCACACTTTTCGTTGCATCTTGCCTTGTTTAACTGGAATCCAAAGCAAACAGAGAGAAAAGAGGTTCATAAAAAAAAAAATTAAAAATAAAGCTATATCTTACCATCTGCTCCCACAAGGAAATGAACAATTATTGAAACACAATGAAGTAAAAGCTTTTTCTTTTCCATGCAATTACTTACAAGCACTGCCAGACTCAGGGTGTGCAGAGCACAGTGGTATAAAGAACACGAGTTCATGTTCCAAAGCAAGAGCCAGACCTCACTTCTTCAGCCTCTCTTCTCATTTTTCACCTGCTTTTTGACTTCTCTTTCTCCTCTCAGCTGCTGATTTGAAGCTTTTATCTTTTTGCACAGAAGTGACGTAACAGGGATGTGAAGTGGGAGATAAATATTAACGATTCTCTATACTGTGTGTAAGCTTTGCAACTTCTTAACTTTGCTCAGTGACTGGACTGGATGAATTGAGTGATTGATGCCAAAATTTTGGGAATTTTCTACCCCCCTGGAAAGACTCATTTCTTTCTTTTAACACAAAATGGTTTTAGGGGGATGGACAGCTCTAAATGTAACTAATCCTATATTAAATCCCCATGATTTCCATAAGAGAAAGAGTCTCCTAACAGTTACTGTCAATTTTTTATAATGAAACCTTTTTGTTAGTGTGGGTCCAGTGTATCTGGGTGTTTTCATGGAGTGCAGTGACCACAGTGGCACACTTTCAAATGAAAAATCAAAGCCTGATGACAGGCAAAAAATTTGTGAACACAGATTTTGCTGTGTACCTGTTTGGGCGTTGGTTTGAGGGCAAAATTCACAGAGGATTCTTCCCAGTTTGCTTCAGACTTCTGAAAGTTCAGTGTCTGAATGTCAATGAGTTAAGTTCTTTAATCAAAGTCTAGAAATACACTCAGCTCATTCATCTCCTCCTGAGCTTTAAGGCAGGCCAGGTGAATCCCACTCCAGAAATACCCATTCTCACTCAGAGCTAAAGGAAAATTTATTTCATTTGTCTATCAGTTTGTACCATCTTGAAGGATTCCAAATTCCCCATCAACATTAGGCAAATGTCAACATTGCAGGACCAGAGACTCCAGATATGAAATCCCTTTCAAATATTGCTCTCTGCTCTTCTATTCCCATATCACACCATTCCTTAAAGTAATTTATAAACCCCAGCTCCCAACTTCCCACAATGGTCCATCCTACAACCCTGATTCCACCTCTGGCTCTGCTCTTTATCCATCAACCCTGCTCGTCTTTCTCCAATTATTTCAAGTATCTTCAGTCTGCTTCTCTACACAGATTGTGGGAATGCTGAAAGCCTGGGAAGAAGCCACTCACCTCCCAGAGCCACCACAGCTGTGAGGAACTGCAGCTGTACCTGCCTTTGAGAATATCTGTGGGATTGAAGGGTTGGTTGTAGGTTGGGTCTGGAACAGAGAATATCCAATGCAAGGAAGTGTCTTTGGAGAGCTGCAAGGTTTTCCTTGCAGTGTGTGCTTAAGGATTTATTTCATTTTCCCCTAAAGCTTTATACTCTCCTTAATTATGCAAACTTTCAAAGGCTTGTCTAAAACAAAATTAGAGTTGTATTCCTGTCAGTTTTCATCAGCTCATTCCAGAGGAGGAAGCTCTAGACTGGTAAATGAACACTTGTAAATGTATTTACCACAGGCAAATCTCATGCTTTTTTTCCTAAACTCATTTCAGAAGCTACAGAATCTCAAGAACTGCAAGATTTCCCTGCAGAGGTGTAGCATGGAAAAAATTCAGCCCATAATGTTAAATCTACTTTTGCAGTCGGTAAAGTTATGAAAAAAAAGCAGGTAAGGGAAATTAAACCTATAAAGTTTTAATTCACCATCACATATACCTTTAAAATAATGGTGACAATATTCAGTTCTTACCTGCATTTTGCTGATTACCTTGTAGTCCCATTTGGGGAGAGTGTAAATATTCAGGTTGTCCTGAATTGAAAGTGCTTTCAGTAGTAAGACTAAAACAGGGAGTTTTAGCTGCCTTATAAATATTTAATATCATTATAAACCTAGAAAATCTAATACAACCATAGTGACCAGTGCTGTCATCACAAGCTCATGCCAGAATCCGGACACATTCTCTCTCCCTTCCTTTTCGAAGACATTGCAGATTTAAGGAAAAAAATTGACAGAGCATCCAGCAGGTTTCCTGCAATGTATCAGTGTTTTAAGGTTAATAACCTTTGGGCTGTCCCACAAATTGTCTACTGATCATGCACCCCACAGCCATTTCAACCATTTCATCCTTGAGAAAGGATCATAAACAGACCCATTTCAGAGGAGCAACATCTCCCATTCCACGGGGATGCACTTTTTTGTTCCATGTATTAGGAAAATAAGTTGCCTCGGAGAAAGCTTCTGGTGTCCACATTAGAATTTTCCACTTCAGCCACCACATCTGAAGCCCTCCGTGTGTTTATCCAGTGCTGCTGAAGTCATGCCTATAAAAACCACAGAAGGCTTTGCCTGCCACTTCTCATCCCAGGAGGGAACACAGAGGAAGCCCAGTGTAAGATACCTCAATTATTTTAATTTTTCAGGCAGAATGAGTGTTGGTATGGAGGGGTTTTATGCTGAAATCTACCATATAAGAATGCTGATCTCCGTGGATCATTTTGGAAAACCTGTTTTTTCTGTGTTTTCAGCCTTACTCTGCCACTCTGCAGTGCAGACATTCCATTAAAATGAGTTCCTTCCTACTGTCGCTGTTGTGTGCAAATTTCCAGCTGTTTGTGGTTAAGGAGAAAGACACGTCTAAAAGAAAATAATGGGCTCATGGGTCTTTTTTTATTATTATTATTATTTCATTAAAGCGCCTTTTCTTTTTCTTTTATTTTTTTTACATTTAAGCAAAAAAGTTTCCACAATAACCGCCAGAACTTCGAGCTGCTTCGTTTCACCATAAAAGCACATCTGAAGGACCAGTTTTCCACAGGCACAAACTTCTCACTTCCTACCAGTCCTTGAATACCACCACCCCTGCAAGCCTGCTCCCATACTCCTCCTGAGCAGAGGCAGGCACGTAGTAGATCAGTAATTACTACATCTGCTCTCCACTCATCACCTCCACCATCAACACACTCCCTGTTCCAGCAGCTCCTCTGCCAAGTTTTCTAGTGGTGGCAGTTTGCCTCCAGGATGGCAAAGCTGCAGAGGAGACACTGGATATGCAGTAAAAGGAGCTGCTTTCCTCCCCGTGAGCTTTCCAAAGGTGAAAACCTGACATTTTCATGACTCTCTCAAGGATTCTCTTGTGGCTTTTTGTGAGATGGTTTTAGTTTTTGTTAAAAGTTTGCGTAGTTTATAAAATATTGGCTGATTTCGCAACAACTTGTTGCCTCCTCCCAGCCCTGCCATCCCTGTTTCTGAACTCTTGTCCCTACACATGGAACGACATCCCAAAACTTACAGAAACATCTTGGGGTTTTTACTGCCACTTTTTCTCCCTCTCCATGACCCCTCCATTATCACAGAATCACAGAATGGTTTGGCTTGGAAGGGACCTTAAAATCATCCAGCCCAAACCTTCCACAACACCAGGTTGCTTCAAACCTCATCTAGGCTGGACTTCAATGCTTCCAGGAATGGAGTTTCCACAAGTTCTCTGAGGAAAGTCTTGTACTTATAAAGACATTTACATGTAGATTAATCTACAGCTGAGATGTTCAAGGTCAGGTTGGACAGGGCTTGGAGCCACCTGGAATAGTGGAAGGTGTCCCTGTCCATGGCAGGGGGTTGGAATTGGATGGTCTTTAAGGTTCCTTTCAATGTCAACCAGTCCCTGATTCATGATTTTTGTTTCCTTAGGATGATGGAAAGGCGGAGGAAACCTTAACGCTCTAAATCATTATTTCACAATTTAACTAAAAAAGGCAGTAACAACTTACTTCATTGACATATAAACCCCATGGATCTTCCAAAGCTAAAAGCAAACAATTTGAGTCAAATTGTTACAGCTTCTGAGATGACATTGCTGCAGCTTTGTATCTCCCAAGGAACATGCCCCAAAAAGTGTATTGGAATTCAACACTGGGGGAAAAAAAGCTACAGGTGGCATTTTTCTTGAAGTCATTAATGCAACCAGCAGTGTCCAAAGTGAAAATGGAGCCAGGAATGCTTCTGTGGGGAGCCAAGGTCACCCTGATGGGCACAGACGGTGGTGAAATCTGTAATACCGGGAGCAAATCTATAGGGAAAATAAAAGGAAATTTCCATCCCTACCATTGTCTCATAGAGCCTCTTATTGCCATGATGAGTTTTTAATACTATTGAAATTTAGAGGGAAGGTGTGGGAGGGGAGGGAGGGGAGGAGGAAGGCTGGGCCTAAATCGTTTAACCACAGCTCCAAGAATAGGCGGTTTTGTTGTGCAGACGTGACGGATGAAGGTTTCGTTTCCGAGGGAAAAAGGAGAATGCACAAAACTTTACACAACCCAGAGCTTAAAGAAGCTTTATAAATGAGGCCCTGAATCATCACTTCTTAAGGTTGAAAAATATGCAGAGTCAATAACCATGCAGTCAAATTAATTTCTCCTTGCAGCGTAAGAGGTTGATCATTTTGCTCGCTTTGTTCATATCGTGTATGAAATGGGCTGATGGATTTTAACTAAAACTGCTTAAACAGCACCAAATGTAGAGCGTTAACTCTTTATCATGTGAAATTAAATCTTTTTAAGCACTGGACTGCTGGGGCCTGTACCAGCGTGCTTGATTGATTTCATTTCCACTGGGATAACTTTTTTAGCTTGGCAGCCAGTCTATGGCACAGCTACTTGACCACACAGTGCTTCAGCTCTTCTTCCCTCTCCCTTTTCAACTTCTTTTGGGCTGCTTCCTCCCTGCCACAGCTATTTGTGGGCATTGCAGGGAACTGGAGCAGGGAGCTGATCCAGACTAGAAATAAACATTTATTTTTTTTATCCCCAGCAGAATCATTTCCCCAGAACACCTTCTAAATTCTGGCAGTGGAAGAGAGAAGGCAGCCCCTGGTAGAGGAATGGGGCCAGTTTTAGGAGAGGGCAGGTGATAATTCCAGACACATGACTTTGCCATTTGAGTGCTGCATTTAACATTTCTCCTAAGAATGTAAAAAAATTCCAGAAGTTTTTGGATGCAGAAATACAGGAAGGTGATTACTGTGTGGTCCAAAATATCTCCTCTCTTGGTTCTCTTTTAATTAGTTGCTCATTAGGACCTTTCAAGTTCTAAAAATGGTTCTTAAATTCGTATTTCTTCGTTATCTGCTGGTCACACCCAACCAGTGCCTTACATCAGAGAAGAAAATAATTCACTTTCTACATTAATAATTTCAGAATAAAATACAGCAGAAACAGCTGCAAAAATCAACAAGCCTCCGGGAGAGCACCCATGGGTTGAAGTGGCTACACAAGGTGAGTAAATGATGTCAGTGATGTCACAATACCAAAAAAAGGGCAAAATTATTTGGTGTATAAATGAGGGAATCACTTATTTCCTGCATTAGCAATACTTACAGTGGTAAGTAGTCAAACTGCCAGAGCAACTTGACCAGTCCAAGACAAAGCCTTTTTAGGAAGTATTTTTTCAAGAAAGCTTTGGATCTGCAGGGAATAACCCAGAGGCAAGCAGAGAGTTTGAGGAGAGGCCAGGAAAATGCAGAGTGAGGGGAAAGGTCGCAATGGTTTTGCCAAAAGAGAAGATGAAGTGGATAGATCACAGAACCACAGGATCATGGAATGGTTTGGGTTGGAAGGGACGTTAAAGATCATCCAGTTCCAGCTCCCTGCTGTGGGCAGGGACACCTGCCACTCCACCACAGAGACGTGACACTTCTCGTGTTATAAAAGGATTATTCCTTTCTTTTGGAAAGGAAGCAGGAATAATTTTGCTGTGTCAGACTGGGCAAAAAGACACTGGCTAAAGGTGCAGGAGGAAAATTGTGGATGGGGTGTCTGGAAAAAATCTCTGTGTCAGGAAAAAATTGTTAAAGCCTTTAATAAATGAAGAGAGGAAAATGTAAAATCTCGGTCATTTCGATGGGTTCTGAAAAAGATCAGCCAAACGCCACGGGAGTGATGTCTTAGACTACCTTGGGGCTGGACAATGGCTTAGTTGGTGTCTTGAAGTCTTTTCAAGCCATTTTCCTGTATTTTGTTGGAATTCTATCAGTCACAGAAGATCTGTGAAGTGCTCTGCCAACAGAGTTGTCTTGAGGGGTGGGCAAAGTGAGTAGAATTTGAGAAGAGAAAACAGTTTATAAAAGTGTCATATTTTCTCTTCCATCACCAGGAATTCATTTCCTAGTCAAACTGGCAGGAAAAACAGATTTAATTCTTCTGGTTTTTTTCTTTTTCAGTTCAGAAACTAATGAGAGAAAAGACAAATTTTCTGCCCATTTTTGTTCTAGAAAACAGATAGAAACTGTCACTACCTCTCATGTCTCTGAGATGAACTTCAGTATAAGCTCCATTGTGCAAATGTTCCAAACCTTGTAAAATCACAAAATATTTTTATTGAAAGAATGCGTAGGAATAAGATATAAAAGGGATATTATTTTTTTTAATTAATGGAACAATTCCTGGCAGAAAAAAAAAAAGGTCTTAGTCAGTGGAAATAGGAATGTTTGCCATGCTCTCAGTAGGGAGAAAACCCATGTGTTCTTGATACACCATACAGAAAATCACATATAGCACTAGAATATTAATAATAAACTAAAGAGACCCACTGAAGCAATCATTAGGTGCCTTTATATTTTCATTGAATAGAGTAGCACTGAGGTATTTTTTTCTAACTGTTCTCTAATAAACTGTTGCTATCCTGGCCAGGGACTAAGCAAAATTTACTCAGAAAGGAACATTTGTATTTAATTAAGCAGGTGGATAGCAATTTCATTACTTAAATTATAAGCCTGTTCTTTTACAAAATTACATTTATTTCTTTCAAGCTGTTCCACTGCCAACTTTTTTACTTTGGGAAGGGCACTGGCTGTTCTTTTGATTGTATCGTTGGCCAAAGGTTAAGATAATCAGTAAATCCCTGAACATCATAATCATGGGAGAGGTTGAGAAAAAGTGGAGTGATGACAGACACCACCAAGGCTTTTTCGGTCTTTTTTTTCCCTTCCTGATTCATGGCAAAACCTGAGTACTATTCATTCAAAAAATGGAGTTGATTAACCATGGATGTTGGAAAAGTCAGGACTGTGGTTCTGCTTCACTCTCTGTGCTGCCCATTAACAAATCCAATTCTTTTTAATGCAAGAACAGAGTGCAGCCATCTCACGACCTGGAATGAGCAGCAATGTGATGAGACCTATAAGGGATGGCTGAATATCTTTCTTTTGGCAGTGACTTTTTTTTTTTTTACTTTCCTAAAGGAGAATTGCCTCCTGACACATTGAAAATGTCCTTGTGGACTTCAGTGTGCACCCAGACATCTGGGAGAGCATTCAGTTACCTGAACATATGTGGTTATTGATATTTGAGCTGTTCTGGTTCATCCTGCTCAGCTCCCAGCTGGTCAGGAATAGCACAGGTGTTCTCTGAATCCATCAACATGGGTGTCCTCAGCACCCTGGCATTTCTCATATGTCCACAGGCATCATGTCAGGACAGGGACATTGAGTGCCCAGGTCAGAAATTTCTCCCTCTGCACACGTATGTTTAGGTGCTGGAAAAAAGTTTCCCAGATTTCAGTCTGGATCTTGTCCCTGACTCTGTTGGGCCTGGCTGAGGTGGAATTAATTTTTCACAGAGCAGCTGAGCTGTGTTTTGGGGGCTAGAGAGGTGTTGGGGATACAGGAGCACTTTGGCTACTGCTGAGCATCAACCTGTTTGAGTGAGTCCAGGGAAGGCACCAGGATGAGCAGAGGGATGGAGCAACTCTGCTGGGAGAGCTGGGATTGTTCAGCCTGGAAAAGAGAAGGATTTGGGGTGACCTCTTTGTGGCCTTTCAGTGTTAGAAGGGACCCCGCAAGAAAAATGTTTACAGGAGCTCTGAGTGACAGGACAAGGGGAAGTGGATTCAAACCAAAGATGGAAACTTGATTTAGATTTTAGAAAGAAATTCTTCCCTCTTAGGGTCAGACCCTGGCACAGGGTGCCCAGAGAAGCTATGGCTGCTCCTGGATCCCTGGAAGTGTCCAAGGCCATGTTGGAGAGGTCTTGGAGCAACCTGAGATAGTGGAAGGTGTCCCTGCCCATGGCAGGGGAGTTGGGATGAGATGAACTTTAATCTCTCTTTACCAGAAACCATTCTGTGATTGTATGACTTTCTCCAACATTTCTCTCACCACTGGGCAGGGTTTGGGCAAGACCTTGGGAAAGGACACAGTCAGGAAAACTGATCCAAGCCTTACTTTCAGGATATTCTGAGTTGGAAAGGACCCACAAGAATCATCAATTCCAACCTTGAAATGAGTGGCCTATACAGGGATTGAACTCACAACCCAGCACCTGACCAGAGGGATGCTCCAGTGCTCAGCAATAAAATTTAGGAGAATGGACTGGGAGGGGCATTATTATCACAATGTTTTTCTTCCAGAGCAACCACCAAGTGAACTAAAGCCCACCTTCCCAGGAAGTGCCTGGACAGCCCCTTCTGAGTCCAAGCAGAGATAAATCTTTTGTTTTTCTTTGCTTCTGCATGAGGTCTTCACTTTACGGAGCAGGCTTTACCTTGACTCATGAGATTTATCCATTTTCTTTCCTTCCCTCCCTCTTGCTGAGGAGGGGAGTAATAGGGCAGCTTGGTGGGAACATCTCATCCAGACAGAGTTGACCCATCACATTAAATTGAAAGTTCTTATGACATGCTGCTTCTAGAATAAATGGACAGAAGAAGGGTAAAAATTTGGGTGAGGTCAGTGACCAACCTCTTGCTCAGAGATCTCAATTTCTACTCAGTAGTAATTAAGATTAAATTTAATTAAATTAAGATTAAATTAAAAACTCAGTAATTATCAGATATCTTCACACAGCACCCATCAGAGTGGAAGGAAAAAAAAAAAAGCCCAATAATGAAGTCAGTGACACCCAAGTGGTGATCATGGTGTTAATTATGAGTGCACCGAGATAAGTCAACTCTTCTCTCTTGGTGGTCCGTGGGCCATGGATAAGCCTTTGCCTGTGGTTATTCTGCAGGTGGTTTCACACTCTCACATTTTGGGCCGAAAAGTAAGGGTTCTGGTTGAACTGGTTACAGTAGTGATGAGAAAAGAAAGAAACATATTATTATTTTGATTGCACAGTAGTAGTTGAGTAATTACACAACGTGGTGATTCAGGAATGACTGAAGAGAAAAGAGAACCATAATTAACTCCTCTATCTTGCAACACAGACTCTTATTTGAGGAAATGACAAAATAACATGGAAGTGCTCTCTCTTCACAAACCTAAGGGCCATGGAAATAGTTCTCAGCTCAGACAAATTGTTCCCCTTCAGGAAAAACTGGAATAAAAGCTTTTGAAGGAAAACACCAAGAAATATATACAAATAAAATTATAGAGGAGTGTGGAAATGGTTCAACTGTGATCATTATGATACATTCTCAAGTTTGGGACAAGAATAAATTCTGACTCTTTTCCAACAAGCCAACAGATTCAATGTCATTTCATGCACAGTTTTCAACTGCTTCCTCTAGAAAGATCAGTCAAAATTTTAATTTTGAAGATTGCATATTTGATATCCTGAAACAAACCTCCGGGCTCAGTAGAAAGACAAAATATGAAATTAACCCAATAAGCCAAACCTCTGTTTCAGCCTTTCCAGCCTCTACAGACAGATCAGGATATCTATGATCTGCTGGCCATATTTTATCTAACTCTTGAGTAACTCCATAATTTAGCAGGAGTTTACAGAGATTCAGGGTCTTTCTCTATGAGAAATTGGGGTTTTCTTCCACAGATTCTTCATTGTCCCACTCCAAAGTGCTACCTTCAAAAATCAGAATTTATCACTGTTCTTTTTATTTACTCCTTGAATCTCCTGGTACCCTCCAGAAGTTTGTTTCTTCCTGAACTAAAGCCCTGTGTAAGGATAAAAACCATCCATTTTAATATGATTTAATGATTCTATGATAGAGAAGGGACAGCTCATCATGACTTTTTTTTTTTCTACTACCATTTAGAATAAGGCATATCTGCACCTCTTTTCCTTACAAGGAATTCCTTACTCAGCTTCCTGGGATGCAAACAGATTTTGGAAGTTTACTGGAAGAACCACAAGATATATTCCCCATTTATCCCATTATATTTGCCATATTTTGATATCCTTCATGGATAAATAGGAGGAAAAGCAAAATGCAGCAGCTGTTTTATTACATAATCCTTCATAGATCATAGACAAAGGGCATAACAAAAGGAAGAAAAAAAAGTAGAAAAAAATTGAAAAAAAAAAAAAAGAGGCAGATTTCATTTGGATTATCCATAATTATGAATGCCAGTTATGCAAGACTCTCTCTAACTGCAATAACAGCAATAAGTATTTTAACCCGAATCCAACACTGCAGTGGAGATTTAATTCTGCAACAGATGGCTGTTCAACTACAGAGATCTTCACTGACAGTGATTCACATCCTCCCCTTGGCAACCAAATCCACTGCCTGGTTTTCCTCATAGTTATGAAGATTTTTTTGTAGTTGTGATGTTTTCCCTAATATTTGATCCAGTTCCTCCCTGCTGCCTTGTAAACCCATTTCTCCTGCTCATAATGATGAGAAGGAATAACTGATGCTTCTCTCTTATGTAACATCTATTTTAGCCATCCTCCGTTAATCACGATTCTTCCTCTCCCTCTGGAATCACACGCCCAGTTCTTCAAGGTGTCTTCTGGATTTTACTTACCCAGCTTCTCTATTCTTGCAGCTTTGTCTGGTCCCTCTGGTTTATTTAATAACAGAGTTGTAGTGCTTATAAGTATGATGTGACAAAAAAAAAAAAAAAAAGATAACAAAATTTTAAAGATTCTTTTGAATGCTTCCATGTAAAAGCCAATGTTTCCAAGGCTTTGCTCCCAACCTAAACGTGACCAAAAGGACCATGACAGCTCTGCCAAAGATTGGCCAAAGGGAGTAAGAAACAACTTGGAGAATTTCCCACTTTTTCTGCAGCTCTCCAGTCCCTCTGAGCCCACAGAACTGCACAGTTTTTGTAGAACTGTGGGATTTCCACATCAATGAGTTGTCTGAAGGGTTTGACATTTTTCACTGTAAAGAAGGTGGCTCTACCCTTTATTTTCTCCAGCCTGCAGGAAGTTAAACTGCAGGGGAGCATCTTGGTTTTGTGGTTTTCTCTGAGCTTTGTTCCTCGTAAAGACAAAAGGAGAGGGTTGGGAATGACTGAGCCACCTCACTGAAAATGGACAGTGTGACCCACTGACTCCTGAAACAGCAAAAAGTCATCAAGCTTCCCGTTTGCTCTCTGCTCAGGGGAAGTGGAGTAATTTCCCTCTCTCATTCCCCTCTTGCTGTGTCAGGACAGCCACACAACAATCGAATCACCACATCCACACCAGGGTGGGGAGACGCTTGCTACAGGAAGAAATCAACTGCAAACAAAGCCGAGTTGTAAACTTATCCAAGAGGCCCTGTCAGAAGCAGGAAAGAATTTATAAACGTGTTTCACTTCTGGGAAGTTGCTGGTGTAGGATGTAGGCAGGGCAGGACTCGTACAACAGCAATTCTTCTCTGGCATGTTCCTGGAGGATGAGCCAGGAGGCTCAAAATTTCCTTATTTATCGTATGACTGGTAACAGTGAGGTGCACTGATCAGTGTGACGTGCACTCCTTGTGTAAGAACAATGCAAATGAGCAGTGAAATGTCTTGCCTTGCCCTGATGAGTGCAAAGAAACACCCATTTCCCCTCTTTCCCCCATGAATAGTAAAAAAAAAGCAGAAATCTGCCTCCCAAAGTGATTCACCATTTCAGCCAATACCCCTGTGTGGATCTCGCTTCCTGGGCAGTTCCAAGCAGTGAAATCATTCCTGACACCTTGGCCCTGCCCATGGATTATGTGTGATTTTCACACCAAAGTGACTCCACGATGTGAAGTTTGGATGAGGATGAGAGAGCAAAGTGTCGGGAACATCTCGATTTTTGTGACACAGGACACAAGAATGTCCCAGCTGGAATATCTTTCTCCAGAACTGCAGCCTTTGATGTTGACAGCAGGCATCTCACCATGGTTATTAGATCACTGCTTGCCCCTGATCACACCCATTTATTTGGGGTTGCTGAAACTCTGAATATAGCCCAGAAAGAAGTGATGTCCTGTGGATAAAACATGTAATAGGAATTTTTGTCCAGGTTCAAACCCAGTTAACAACAAAGCACAACAAGGCCCTCATTCTCTTCCCCTTCTCCAATGGGTTGGGGAAGACAATTGGAAAAGAAAATAGAAATCATGGTTTGGGATAAAAACAGTTTAATAATTGAAACAAATAAAAGATAATAGTAATGATAATTATAATAATTATTAATGATAATTATTATAAAGAGGCGAGGAAGAAAGTGCCATAAAACTGAAAAGACAAGTGATGCACAGAGCAGGTTTTTGCCAGCCAGTGATTGATGCCAAACCCATTCCCTGGCTGTGATTAGCCCCAGATTCCCCAGTTTATCCACTGGACATGGTGTCCCTTGGGATGGAACATTCTTTGGCCATCTCAGGGCAGTGTCCTGCCCCTGCTCCCCTCCAGCTTCTTAAGTAGCTGCTCACTGGCAGAGCATGAGGTACTGAAAAGTCCATGATTTAGGGTGAGCACAACTTAGCAACAACCGAAACATCAGCGTGGTGTCAACATTATCCTCCTGCTGAATCCAAAACATGGCACTGAACCAGTCACTAAAAAGAAAATTAATTCTCTTGGAGCCAAACCTGGGAGATTTTTGAAAACCTTTTAGATGAAGGGTTTAATTCTTGATTTTGGTGTTGGATTGTTTTGCCCTTTTCAGTATGCATTTAATCATTTTCACTTAGGTCATGAGAGATGATTTTGATTTTTTTTTAAGGAAACATTTTATTTTTCCTGAGTGTTACTATTGTGTGCATTGTTCATACTTCTGTATAAACCTATTTCCAAAGAATGTGTGACTAATATTGGTTGGTTTTTTTGTTGGTTTTTTTTTAAAGTTAGTTTTCTTATTGCTTTAGTATAAACAGCTTTTTTCCTTTTCCTTTTTCAGTGTTTATTTGTTTTCTTTGGGATATTTTTTGTTGGAGTTTTTAGTTTAGTTTTTGGGGTATTTTGTTTGTTTGGGATTTTTGTTGCCTTTTTTTGGGTTTGGCATTGGGTTATTTTTTGTTCTTTTGGGGGGGCGTTTTGCTCTTTAGTTTTTTGAAGTGGTTGTTTTTGGGTGGTTTTTTTTTGGGGGGGGGGGGTTTGTTGGTTTTTGGTTTTGTGGGTTTTTGGTTTTTTGTTTGTTTGTTTGTTTTTGCTTTTTGTTTTGTTTTTGTCTTCTCTCTTCTGGAATCTCATTTGACCAGAAAGCCCCAGCTATGAGTGTGAGGTAACTCACCCCTCTGTGAGAATCTCATTGACACTGACAGGGCACGTCCAGGCCATCACCACTGCTCGGGTGACAATTTTGGAGCCCTGAAAGTTTCACAGGAACTGCATCTGCTTGTGAGTAAGTCCCTTACAGAATCTAATTTCTGTGAGTTTGAAAAGGTCACCAGTTCATCCCACTTGACCTGGGAAAAAAAGGCAGATTTGTGGCTAAAAATGAGAGTTGAGCAATAATTCTCCAGAGGGTGAAGAGGAACAGTTAAGAAGGAAGAGAGGGAGGTATTTGTAAAACAATTTTAATTGTAAACCAACAGTGACATCAAAGAATTAGCAGTGATAAAGTGAACAAGTGAGTCAAAAACTGCATTAAAAAACAGCAAAACTACATCAGGAGCATCTTCATCTCCTCTGGAGCACTTCTAAAATTTGAAAAGGGAGAGACTTATTTAAAAAAATCCTCAAAAGCCTCCAAGAAGGCAGAAGTACCAGATAATGGTGTTGTCAGAGACAGTCAGGCATTTAAATATTCAAATATTTGGGGTTTGTTTCTTTTCTATGCTTCCAGCTTGGACAAGGAAATTGGAATAACTCAGCTCAGAGCAAGATTTTATTGTTTCTTCTTTTTTCTTCCTTAATAGCTCTCCAGAGAAGAGCTGGTAAAATGTTCAGAGAGTACCATGTTTTGTTATAGTCACTACATAAAACACTTTTTGAGAAATGAAAAAGTAAAGGATATCAAAAATTTTTAAAAATAATAATTCTACACAATGTGGAGGAAAAAGAAAAAAATGCCAAATCTAGTGGAACACCAGAGTATCCTTTTAATTAATTACACATTATATTGATTGATGTAGATCTTGCTAAGGCATTACCCTGCCTTTTTAAAATATTAAAAACTCACACAGGACTACAATGCAGCAAGGACCAGGTTTAAACCATCAAACCTGCAGAAATAGATATTAATAGAAATAGAAATATTTGCTATACCTTCATCCTGTGTAATTATATCCATAGAAATGGCAATAAAGACTATATGAAAACTGTAACTCAGAGTATTTGCAGGTCTTAAGCAATTAAAGTTCACAGGAACTTAGTATGGCAAAAAAAATGTTGCTTTTGCAAGTTTAATATTGAAATATTGAGACAGAGCCTGCTGCTAGTGATAGAGCTGATGTAAAAATACAATTTATTTTGGCATTTTCACAGAATCTTTGTTTCAGAACAGGAGTTGTGTCCCAGTCAGAGATGGGAAAAAACAGGCAATGACATATCACAGGCACTCAGAAATGTCAGTGAATCAGGAGCAGAAGTCCCCAGAAAATAATATTGATATCTGAATTCCTAATTCAGTCCAATGTCTTCAAAAATCTCACCTGAGAGAAAGAAAAGTATAATTTGCGTGTTTGTCTTGAAAATCCATATTTAGGTGTATGTTACAATGACACCAGAATACTCTGAAGTTCTGCAAATATCCCAGGTTTGGGTTTGTTTTGGGATTTTTTTTAACCTCTTTTTATTTGGACACTGCTTCTTTTTGCCTCAGAAGAGCAAATATTGCCTAACATGATTTGTCTGAGACATGAATGGATTGGTGGCTGCACCAGGACCAAAACCCTTCCTCCACTCTCTTTTTCTAGACATTAGCTCATGTTCTTTGAAAGCCTCGTGCTGCAACCTCACTGCTATCACAGTCTGCATTATGCTAAATAATGTAAATTGGGATGATTTGGCTTCTGCTGTGCTTAACTCTGACCCCTTATCACAGCCCCAGGAGGAGCTCTGGTGGTGTGTTTTCCCAGAACACAACAATATTGGCCCAGCCCCAAGCTGGCACTCTGCACCCTGGGAAATGGGATCAGTAAATCTGTCCCCACATCCACCCTCACACACTCACAGCCCTGCTCTGCTTCAGGCTCCAAGATGGACAGTGACAGAGGACACTAGAAAACCTCCAGAAGAGCTGCTAATTTTTTTGAGATGTTAAAAAATAATATAAAAAATCTTGATCCAGTGTGAAAACCCCAGTTCCCACTCTTGGTGGCTGTGTGAGGTCATTGAAGCCTTCCAGACACCAGAACTTTGTAAGCCCATATAGAAGAGTTGCTCCAAATTCTTAAATAAAATTTAATAAATCACTCTTTTCCCTTTAATTGGAGCACATCCCTGGAAGGTACCCCTTCCTTTCCCAGTGCCTTCCATTGCTGGCTGGATTTATTAAAGGCAGGCACCCAAGTCTTTGTGAGCAGGGATGGAGAGAACACATTGGGCATCCCACCCATGTGAACTTCCTGGCGAGTTACTTGGGTCTCACTGTCTCCTTATTCTGCTGGTTTGAAGGATCTATTTTTATTTTTCTTTAAAGAGCAGAGTCCCTCAGACTGGTTAGTAACAAGCCCTGTCTCTGGGTGCCAAAGGGACAACACAGAGCCACTTTGTGCAGAGGAGAGAGGGGTCCAACCCAGAACTGCACTTGGATGGTGCTGAAAAACATTTGTCAAGCTGTCAAAGGCTCTCTGCACCTCATTGGAGCCAGCCTTGGGACAGAGAGCAGGGAAATCTCCATCTCCAGACTGTCTCTGTCACACGGGGAGGTTAAGAATTGGCCTTTGTCCTTGGGAAGAGCCAGGCAGGGGAGAGATGACTCCTGGGAGAAACCTCTCTGTGTCCAGCTTCCCTTGGCAAGCTGCACTGCTCTTATCCCCTCCCAGTACCTTCAGGCTGTGTCTTCATTGTCTTCAAAGGGCTTTTCTCTCACTAAATCAACAGTGTGTTCTGCTCATCCTTCTTTCCCAGCCAGAAAAAAGGTCACTGTGCAAGAGGCACCCCAAGGAACTCAGTGTAAAACTCCCAATGGTGCAGGAGGGCTCTGACACAGCTGAGAACCCTGAAGACAATGTGCTTTCCACTCCAGCAGGCCTTGCCTTGGCAAAGCTTTTCCATGAAATGACTTTACTGCGTGGGCAGCAGCACTTCCCTCTCCCACCTCAGCCATTGTCAAGCTCTCAGTCACAGCTGTAACCCTGTCTAGCAGCCCTCATTTCTTTTGGCCTCCCTTCAGACTGTTTTCAGCTGTCTGACAAAGCCTTGCAATGACTTAATCCACAGAGAAAACTCCTGAAGATTACATTTGCTGGAATAAAGGCTAGTTTTAGATTTCCTGTCTCTCTCTTAGCTCAGGGGAGGAGGTGTGTTCCTCGGTGACATAATTCCAGCCAACACAGGCTGGTGGCTGTGCCCACCATGGCATTTCTGCCTTTCTGCTGCTCACATTGCACTGACATCTCTCTGCAAAAGGCTCAGAGGCCTCAAGTCCTGTCCTGACAGATCAGGGATGTGGTTTTCTTGCTCAACATAAGTATTCAGAACTCCATCACTGAGGGATGACACATGTTCTTTACCACTGGGATGTCATCGAAGGTTTGCTGCTCACTGGAAGAAATGGGAGCTTTGCCTCCAGGAACTTAATCTTGTGCTGTGTCCCTATTTGTTTATCAGCCTAATATTTATTGTCATTTCAAATTCTAATGAGGTGGCTGGGTAAAGGCAAGAAATCAAGCAGGACTTCCAGATATTTTCAGCCAGCTGTGAGACAGTAACTTCAACAGCATTTTATGGAAGTGCTCTAGAAACAAATTAAGAAGGAAATCAAGGTCTGTAAGATGCTTTAAGGCATCTTTTGCAAACGTGATATATTTAAGGAAAGTGTCTTTCTCCTGTGGAAAAAATACAAAGAACTTCAAAACAAAGAGCACAATAAAACCAAAATAAATGATCCATCATTCACAGTCCAAGTTCAGCTGGGAATGCTCTTGGATATTTTAGCAGGGAAAATGAAAGAAGAGACTCATAATTTTACCTACTCCAAAATATGGATGTCCTGAATATGCACATGGATGTGCCAGAAGCCCTGTGAGAAGGGTGGGAGCTGAGCAGCCCCAGTGCTCTGGTGTGCTGAGGGGGGAAGAACATCTGCTCTGAAAGCCAGTAATGGAAGGTGCTGCAGAACTGAGAGAACAAATTCCTTTTAAGGTGGTGACAAAGGTGTGAAATTAATCATCATCTTCATCATCATCATCATCTTCATCATTATCATAATCATCATCTTCATCATCAGGGGGAGGTGCTAAGCAAAAGAAGATATCAAGACCTGAGAGTTTGGGGATGCGTCATCCCTGAAACTGTTCAAGGCCAGGTGGAACTGGCATCTGAGCAATCTGGTTCAGTAAAATGTGTCCCAGCCCATGGAAGTGGGTTGGAATGAGATGATCTTAAAGCTGCTTCTCAACCCAAACCATTCTATGATTCTAAAATTGAGTCTGGCCCAATGACATATTCCAGTGTAAAGCAGAGGCGAAGCAAATCATTAAAGGTTAAAAGTTAATGAAGAATATCTGAAATAAAAGATGGAAATGTTATGATGTGTATGAAGAGAGGGAGAGATGCAAAAACAATGCAGAATTCTGACAAGGGATGTTCTCTGTAGCTCAGCCAGCCCCGTCCCATCTCCAGTCTGCTTGGCTGAAGGAACAAAGCAGGACAACCTTCCTGAAAGGGGCTGAAAAGAATCAGGGAACAGCTCCTGCTGTGGCTCATTTTTCAGTCCCCAGTTCAAGCACAACAGGGGCTGTTTGTTCCCACAGTGCAAGCCTGACCTTAAAATTGTTCACGAGCTTTGGCAAACTGCAGCCCAGCTGGTTGCAGAGCTCCAGCCATCTGCTTCTATTTTTAAAGCTCCAGGTTGCAGAGGGTTTTCTTTAGTTACCACTCCTCTGGGATTGCCTTAAACAGAAGTGCATGGAGCAGCAAGGACCCTGCTTGCATCCCAGGGATCCTGAGGGATTGAAGTGCAGGAGAGCTGATCTTGTACAAGTGAGAGTGTTTAAGGCAGCATCCATTCCTAGGAAATCTCACCTCCAGAGGGGTTGGGAGGCTTCAGGTTTCCACACATGACCATCAGGCAGGAGCCTGGGCCAGCTGAGTGATCTACCAGCTGGATTTGGATGAGGAAAAATGGAACTTTTATGTCACTGTCAGAGATTTCTCGGCTTTAGGCAGCTGCTGGAGGCCACAGACATGGACAGAGAAAGTTTTATACACAGAAATTTCACTTTCCCTCCCGTTAGAAACATTGCTTTATATATCCAAATTCCAGGTTTCTCCTACAGCCTGGGACCCCATAGCCTGTCCTTCCTCCTTCCATCTCTATTAGAGAAGATTTTGGCTCCAGGTATCCCCAGGGAATGTCCCCAGCTCTGTCCCATGTCTCATGGAAGACTGAGAGCCTAAAAATCTCTGCAGAACAGCCAAACTGCCCCCACCAGCCTGAGACATGGATTAATCAGACAACTCTGTACTAAAATTTTAGTGCTCTGCTGGATTTCTATTTTGGTACAGGCAAATAATTTCTGTCTATATCTAGACGTGATTGAGAGGCAGTTGACACAGTTGAATATCAAATCCTTCTTTCTCACCAGACAAGACTACATTTGAAGTCTTTTCCAGTGCTTGTTATTCTGTCAAGGAAATACATTTTATTTTTGATAATTTATATATTTGCCTTTTAGATGTCAAACTCAGCTATAAGATAAGAACCCGAGTGTAAAGATCCTTGTCAAGGATTGCAAATGCTTTTGTTGGAATTTTTATAATTTTAAAATATATTGTCATCAAAACTACAGATCCTGTGTTGGTGTCCTGATTGTATAAATCTGTATATACAAGGGAGACAAGTTTCTATTAGGGTCTATGTGGATCCCATCAATATTGTCAGAGAGGTTTCCAGTTATCCGGTTAAACCTTATTTTATCATCTGAAGAGTTTTCATGTTTAACTAAGTGAATTCTCTAGACTTGCAGTGACTTCTTTGGACCTTTAGAAAATCAGTTCACTTGTGAATTCCTGCCTTGCCAACATCTAAGTTTATAAATCTTGGCTTGCAAGTAAAATGCATCTTCCCTGGAATAACAGAATCACACACTGTCCTATTGTTATTAAAAATAATAATCTGCTTCAAAACAGTCACAGAAAAACATTCACTCAATGCTGTATGAAAAGATACTGTTTCCCTCCCACATTAAAAACCTATAATTAAAAAAAAAAAAATCCAAACCCCTAAAGGAAACCATAAAACCAGCTGTCCAAATCATGTCTATGAATTTAATATCAGCTGCCTCCTGCATCTCCATCAAAACTCATCCAAGGATTGTTTTACATCTTCACTGGGACAACAGGAGTTGGAGGTGTGTGTTCCACACAGACCCATCAGTAATTTTACATAACTCTGGCCCACATCTGTGCTTTTCCATATGAAAGGCTCCATGCACCATTTTATACACCTACATGCCCGCTTTTTCCTGAGTCACATGAAAGTCAGATGCCCGTCTGAGCATCCAGCCTGGCACAGTGTGGGATCCCACTGGTTTCCATACCTCAGCTATCACTAAATCCCATCCATTGCCAATTAATTAAACCTTCAGACTTTGCACCTTTTCCATTTCTATCCCATTTTCTTTATTTGTGCAAAACGTCCAAGTGACTTTACAAAGCAAAGCTCATAGGACTGGGCACTTTTTAGAACATTTACACTGGTTTATATTTGGAATAAATGGATGGTGGTGAAAGCTTACAGTTTTTCTGAGGCTATTATTAAAATTTAACAATGAACTCAATGTTTGAATGGGTTCAGGAAGGAGCTATTATGTATCAAGGACCCAAAGTCAAGGCTTTTTAACAATATCGGACAAAAGCAGTTAATTGGACAAACAATCCTTTAGGGAAAGAAAGAGTTTATTGTTCATGCAGTAGAAACCACAGCATAATAATTAACCACTCTGGATGTTTTGACAAAAGGTCAGATGCAATAGAAGCACAAAGTGCTTGAAAATCCATGTGAGGAGTCTTCATGTGACAAGCCAAAGTACTCCAGTGAGAACATGAACACAACTCAAACGTGAATCTCAAGTGCCCAAATCACTTCAGTGTTCACACAGGGACCAGGTTGTCTTTTGGGTGCCTCAGAGCCAAGAATTCAAGTTCTGAGCAGATTCACAGCTTCACTCCTTCCAAAGCTTGAGCAGGAGACAGAAATCTGCCATTTCTCTGAGTTCTCCAAAAACAGCCACTCACAGACTGCACGTAAGGAGGAGCAAAGGTGTCCCTCACCTTTGGGAGTTCAGTTTTGGAAAAGCTCATTTTTGTGCACATGCTGGGCAGAGAGAGGTGACAACTGAGAATGACACTTTCCTAAATGTCACCAAGATATATAGTTTCAGGATATGTTTATATTAGTGAATAAAATTATCAATTTCTTGCCTGCTAGAGCCAAGAAAAAGTAGTATGATGTGACTTCTAATAAAACAAATAAAATCTACCTCTCCTATTCCAAAATGGCTCCATCCAAGCCACATATGGCAAATCTTGAAAATTCCTGAGCAGGTGTTTTCTTATTTTATTTGGTAGTGAAGTCCCCCATTCCTTCCAGTCTTCTCCCCATAAGCCATAGAAATGGAAATGTGAACCTAGACTTATAAAGCATTTTCTGTGCATTCTCTAGGCAAAGATTAATTAAAAATGATGTAAATCTGTCAGCCTCAGCAATGTGACAAATGGGAAAAAAAAAAAAACTCCTAGAGACAAAATACCCACCTGTGGCAAATAAATCCCAATCTATCAAATCAGGTCTCCTTTATCAATAATGTTTTCCAAGAAAGGCTCATTGGAGCACACATTGAAGATGAACAGGAATGGAATGACATGGATTAGCAGGGAATATGTGTAAAATTGGCACATCACAGGCCTTTTGGCTTTCACAATTTGGAATAAGTGTCTGAGATTCACTCCCTTGCCTGGCTTGAGTCTTGACCAGGCAGAGCTGAGGTCAGGTCTCTTACAGCCCATATGAAAGCTTTAATGGCCTCTCCCCTGTATTAAAAAAA
>VWZU01003040.1:131419-153259 GCA_013397095.1 Sterrhoptilus dennistouni | reverse complement strand
TAAAAAAAAAAAAAAATTCACATTGCCATGGCAGCACAAACCACTGTAAAGCTAGATAGGAATATAATTTAGTTCCTCTTTCACTCCTTGAGCAAAGTTAAATAATTTTGAGTGGATCAGATCTGGCTCCAAGACAGAAAACACAGTAACACTCTTCCCACACAGCCCTGATAGGATATAGCATCAGACAGGCCCATCATTTCTCTCTCTTCCCTTTATTTCATGCCAGGTTCTTCTTGATTAAGTAATGATGTGAAATGGTGGAACAAGAAAAAGTTGGAGATCCCCAAAGGAAATCAAGTGTGCCCTGCAGCTCGTTGTTTTTACAGTCACATCTGTCTTTTGGTCAGATTGGTACCTGCAAGTGCTCCATTTGCTTTTCAGGGGGGAAAGAAGAAAAAAAGAAAGAAAAACTATGGCTGTTTCCAGCAATTGCACTTAATAGCCACTTTTAGTCAAGAGTTGCTGTTTGGCTCCCATGCTTCCAGGAAGCATTGTTCTGTTTGCTTTCAATGGCAAAGAAAAAATAAATTAATAAATGGTCTCTCCAGATTTTTGTCTAGGAGTGAGGATACACCCTTTAGAACAGGGAACTGGGCACAAGCTAAAGGCAGAAGAGATTAAGTGGAGGGATCTGTTCTAACTGATAATGATCTCTCTCTTGAAAATAAAGTGTAAAGGAAAATATGAGAAAGAGGTAAAATTTTTTTCTAGAAATGCTACAAAAAATGGGCAAATATTATCACTATACTGATCATTTACCATCAGCTTCTCAATTCCTGCTCTAAGACAAGAATAGAAACAAAACAGAGGAAAAGGCACAATGAGGGCAATTCATGGCAAACTTTAGAGCATGACAGATCAGGAAGTTCAGGAAATCTTGAGCAGGGGAGTATATTGAGTTTCTGGGGTTCTTTTTTTGTCCTATAAACCTGATAACAAAATTAATCAAAAAGGTGAAAACTTCTCATTCAAACAGGTATGGCTCTGGGGCAGTAGGGCACAGAGTTCAACCAAGGTGAAAGGAGAATTAATCTTTCTGAGTGCTATTAAAATCCATAAACCAGCCACCTTGTGTGCCCTGAGTCACTTCCCTCCATCCATTCTGTGTTCCTGTGTTAATTTTGTGCTCTGCCCTCACCAAATTCTGGACTATACAGTAATTTTATCAGATAATTACAGGCAGCAGGCCTGTGGAGGAAAAGAAATGGCCATGGGCAGGCATCCATGGCTACATGGGAGTCGTCAGCAGTACAGGTCCCTGGAAAGTTTTACTTTCCACTAGAAAAGGGGAACCTTGAAGTCAACAGGGATTGTGCCTTCTCAGGAACATCACTCATAGCCCTGCCTGGCAAGTTAATTTCAAGAACCTGAAGTGATCTCATAGATGGCTAATGACTAATTAGCAATTAATCTATTTAAGCAGAGTTTCTATTTCATGATTCAGCTTTGGAAAGTCCATAAAATTATGCATTGGCCCCCAGAAAGAATTCTGGGCTAATTTAGGTAATATCAGATAACCTATATACAAGAAATTTGGTACTTTCAAGGACATCAAGCTTGAACAAAACCCAGAATCATTTTTGACACAAATATTTGCACACAGATGTTTACACAAGCCTAGACTCCAACTGAACCATAACATCCATATTTCTGATATAATTTATTGTGTGATACTTGGCACACCCAAACTTCAGCTGGGTAAAAACAGCAAAAAACATTGAAATATGATGAGAAACTCTATATTTGTATAATTGTGTTACCTTAATTTTTAAAAACATTAAGCTGTGAATTGTGACTGGTGCAGCTGGTGGATATGGAAGGACAATGGAAGCTTCCTGGAGTGCTGGCTGTCATTATGTTAGGTTTCAATTGCCTTTCTTTGCTTGCACGTGTTAAAAGTCTACGTCGAGTGGAGCAAGATGAAATCTAAAATTAAATTGGTGCAGTTACAATGGGGAGGCAGAATATGCATTTTGTTCTAAAGATAGGTGGGTAAATTAGGATCCAAATCTCCCTAGATTGTCTGTAGAGTCAGTGGAGCAACAAGAGTTTCTCAGGGACGAATCTAAAGCACCTTCCTCAGGCTTTTTGTAAATTGTCTTGTGTTGGAGTAAGCAGAGGATGCTTTGTCATCTGTGCAAACCACAGAGTGGGAACACCTGCACGCTCCTGAGATGGCAACCTGCACTCAGAAAAAAAGTAAATTTATCATCTTTGCTTTGCTCAGCTTTGCCCAGGAAAAATCTGGGATATTTGGGATGGCCCACACAGACACTGACACCCATGTTCCTGGACTTGGGAGTATTTCCTTGTTCTTTTTCCTTCACAGAGAGTGTGGCTGTTTGGGATGCTGTGGGTACCTGAGGCATGGGACCGGGATCATGGCAGGTGTTTCCTGGATAATCCAGGGAAGCATCCACCCTTTATCATCTCCACTCCGAGGGTGGTGAGGCCCTGGCACAGGTTACCCAGAGATGGGGCTGCTCCATCCCTGGAAATGTCCAACGCCAATCTGGATGGGGATTGGAGCAACCTGGAGTAGGTGAAAGTGTCCCTGGGTGCTCCTAGGGTTTGGAACTAGATGATGTTCAAGCTGCCTTCCAATCCAAACCATTCTAGGATTCTATAGCCCTTTCCTGTTAGAATGTGTGATAAATACAGAATTTATGCCCAGGGCATCACCAGGGCACAGACAGCCCCCATTAGTCCATGGGTCAGGAGCTCTCAGTGCAGACATCACAGGAGCTGTTTGGAAAACTGTCCCAGGCTTGCTTTGTCAGGGACATTTTGTTGAGTTTCTGGGCAATCACATTTGCTCACTTGACACTTGTTAGCGGGTTTTGATACTTGCTGCTTCATGCCTTTAATTCCTTCGCTGGGTATGTTTCAACTATTTTAATGAGCTGATGATAACTTTGAAGGGTGCTTGTCTAGCACAAACAAAAACCATTTGTGCCAGGAGTGGAAGCACCATTAGCAGCCATGGCCTCAATCCCTGCTCTCAGCTCAGGGTTGAAGTACTACAAAAGCACTTTATAATATACCATTAAGCTTCTCTTTCTTTACAAAGAATGGAGGGGTTTAAGCCTGGAATTCACCTTAAATACTTTTTTATTCATTTAATTTTCTTAAGAGCTTTACTGTAAATTGTTTAAATATTATCACTGCGAATACAGGGTCTGGTGGAAATAGTTCCTGCCCACAGCAGGGAATTTGAAAAAGGTGATCTTTAAAGTCCCTTCCAACACAAAGCTTTCAATGATTCTATGATGCTACAAAATACACCAATAAATCACACTTTGTTTACTTTGATTTGGGTTGGGTTTTTTGTTTGTTTGTTTGTTTCTTCACGAGTGAAGCAATTATTGTACATCTTTATTTTATTTATTATTTTCATGATCATAAGCTGGAGCAGCTCATACGGTGCAGTCCTATAACAACCCAAATGGAGAGAGAGTGGTTTTATCTTCGCAGCTTTGGACTTTGAAGCATAAAAGAATAAGCCAAGTTCCTTGCAAGGTGTAGACTAAGGAACAAATTGTGACTTTCACATTATCTACACCATTAACTCTTAAGTTGCCTGAAGTTTGACAAAACAAATTATTTACTGCAGATGAGTTCTATAACTGTTCTGGCTCTCTGGCTCAGAGATTCTGTAAGGCAAAAATGAGTTAATTTGGAGTCAATGGAGGCACTGGGATAACAGCAGATAAAATTGGGAAGATATTCTAGAAGTTGTAGTCAAGATCCTGGTACTCTGCCTCATTTCTAAGTATAATTTGGGAGAGTTCACTTCCAGGTGAGGGTCTGCTTTGCCTGCCATAAAAACAAAGAACATTCCTTTCCCTAAAGGGCAGCATCAAGTGAAGAGCAGAAAAGTAAAAATTGACTCAGTTTTATAGGTGGGCACCTGAAAAATGGTACAGAAAATTAAATTGCATTACATGACAAATTAAAAATGAAGAATCATGAACAGGTCAAATGTTAGCACAACTGATTTTGTTTATTTTTAAACCACCCCAAAAACCAATCATGCTTTATGTACATAGGCAATACATGGGATAGCACACCAAATGTAGACAAGAAAGAGAAAATATATTCTGGTTGATTTTGCTGGTGATTTTAAGTTTTATTCTTTTTTGTTGTTGTTGTCCATCCACTCAAGCAGATGAAATGATCCAACCCATACAGATTCCTATGCCAATCCTGCCTCACCTCCCAATCCCACCCTGTCTCTCAGAGAGGGGAATCCATCCCACTGCCTCTGGGGGGTTTTGCTGAATGCTGGAATGTGCTGATTTTCTGTCAGTTCCTCTGGCCCTCATTTCTTATGGAAAACTGTTTAGTGCAGAACAAATTTATCAGCATGGATCTGCTTTAACTATATTCTGTAGTTAGTAGGTAAGACCAGCTAATGCTTTGGGTTACTCAGGAAATCATAAGTAGCACAAACACACACACAAATTTGAACAGAAAATAATCTTCCACGTAATTCTAGAGTGTTAATTTTCTTTCTCTTTTCCAGTGTCGTTTTTTTCGCTAAGCACTGCTGCAATTATTTCCACTTGTGTTTATTATGCTCTTATTTTCTTACAAAACAGTATACTAGGCTTTCTGTATAAAACATATATATAAACATTTATATATATATATATATATAAAAACAAAGCAACCACCCCCAAAATGGATTTACAGGTATGTATTTTGTCCCTCATTAGAAAATATACCGTGTGTGCATCAGTTTGTTGTCCCTGAATGTCACAGCCCTGGCTAATGGTCAGAGAGAAAGGGGACTTCTTTGCTCCTTGTTTTGCTTTAGACCACATGAGAAATTACACAAGGTGAACAAAAGCAGAGTCAGATCCTGTTTACACATTGGCACCATGTCACTCTTGTTGCCATTGTTGTTGCTACTCTCCAATTTGGCTTCTAGTTATTACTTCCCAGGAGTTAATTTTTTTCTTTTTTCTTTTTTTTTTTTTTTTTGTCACATATATTCTCCCCTCAGAAGCCACTGGGTGCAGGATCAGGGAGAATGAAAAACTAGAAAGATCCTGTGACTCTGGAAATTCTTACCCTGCCTAACTTTTCTGGTCCCCTTTCTCAAAGATGATCAATCATTTAGGAAATTGTGGGTAATTTTACATAGGAACTAATCTTTAATAACCTTTCCTTCCAAAAGAGGGTTTTGGACACTGATTTTAGGCTGGTTTTTTCCTGTTCATTGCTGGCATTAGATGCCAGCCTTGCATTTTTGTATAAATACTCATTTTTCAGGTGTAAGGCCTCTAATATTGGTACAGATTGTTCTCTGTCCTCAATATCTATTCTTTCAGGAAACAAACTGATCATTGGAACTACTTATCATTACTGAGTGATGTGGAGGGAGAATCCCCCTCTAACTACACCTCAAAATTGGGTGGTACCAAGGGAGGGGTTAAAGTTCAGCCCAATTTATTTAAATCATGTAAAGTGACCTAAATAAACTTCACCCCAATTTATTTAGGTCATGACTTCTAAACCTAAAGACTCGGTAATTGAAAAAACCCAGATATAAAAAATGCTATTAGGATTAGGGGAAAAAAAAAGGAAAAAAAAGAAAACTGTATTGAATTAAAAAACCAAAGTACTGCTTGCTGGTTTACAAAGAGTCTATAACACTGATAAAATCTTCGGAAACCANTTTGCGGAACCCATTTGCTGTCTTTTTTTTTTTTTTTTTTTCCCCTTTTTTTTTTCCCTTCCCTCTCTCCATGCCCTTCTTTATTTTGGCTTCATTTCAACCCGGGAGTTCATGTCATCCCCTTCCAGGTCATACTCTTCTACTTGGCCACTGGTCCACACCTTCATGCGGTCGGTGAGGTCACTGGTCCTGGGCGCCAGGATGAAATCGTAAATCACAGCAGCACTTGCTCCTCCAATGATTGGGCCAACCCAGAAAATCTGGAATACAAATCCAAGTCATTGCATCAGGTATTTCTGCATTTGAAGTTCCTCTGAAGATCCTCACTCTGAAATTTGCAGCCTATCCACCCAAATTTTTATTTAACCACATGGCAAAAGACCAGGAATTTCTCACCATGAGTTGGTGGTAGACCCAGGGGTGAATAACTGTGACTGTTATGTCATGTTGTGATATTTAAAATCAGTTACCTACTGTTAAATCACCTCTGCTACTCCAGATGGAGTTGGCAGGGGAACATAATTTCTACAACAATAGAGCATTAATTTCCATTCTCCTATTAAATTCCAGTGACAGGTGAATTTGAAAGTAATACTTAATGAGGGGTTTAATTTGCCACTAGCTGCTGCTCAGCTGGTGATATTGCTGTGACTGAACTGGCCTAACCACTTAAAAAATTAAAATTTAGAAGGAGAGATAATAAAAGGATTTTAGAAGACAAGTTGATTTGGTTAGAAACAACAGAAGAAATTGAGGACTTTGCAAGGCCAAAGAACTGCTGAGTCTGAAAACTCTTTTATTCAGCAATATCAGCAGTTTAACACAAAATATTTCCTCTATCTTTTTATGCCTCTACAAAGGACAATAATCTTCCTATTAAATTCTGAAAATATCAGCTCCTCCCTCACTTACTTCCCTTTAGTGTGCTAATAATAATGTTCAAGTGGTAGACACTGCCAAAATTTCCCCAGTGTCCTCCTTTTATGTTTTAATCTTTAGATTAAAATGGAATCAATATCCAAAATTTTCACAATCCCATTGTATTACCACTAAATTTCCACCTGTGCCTATGCAACTAGCTGCCAAAATTGTGAGTAGAAGAGTTAGAACAAGCCCCTAAAATGGGGCTTATATATTCAAGAACACTCATTTACATGTGCTCATTTACAGCTTTATATCAGCCTTCTTTATTGACCTTTGTGAAAAATGAGGTTCTTCTTTTGTGAAGAACCTCATTTTAACCACATTTAAACACAAGGAATAATCTAAAATTTATAGTGTTTCCAGAACACTTATCATTGAAAACACATAAGCAGATGCTCAGCTTTAAGATGCTGAACATTTTATTAGCTCTTAAATATTGGATGATCCATCTCAGTTTATAAACCTGCTTAAGAATCTTTCTGAATTGGATTTTACCAGATTAAGCGGTAGCACTATACAAACTTAGTTTAAACAATAAATAATACAGGATTCCATGAAATAAAGCTTAAACTATTAAAATGTTCAAAATAAATTAAAATAAAAGGGAATAACCAAAGAAAATCTACTGTATTACTTTGATCATAGAGACTGAATGAGCCTGAGGAGTTTTTGTTTGCCTGAGGCTGGTCAGGACTGAAAGGAGAATATTCTGTGTTAAATGAAATGGAAATGCCAGCTCTCTGACTTGTTCCTAATGCTACGTGTTGAGATGTTTCTGATCTTGTACGTTACATGTTTTCAGAGCCTCTTGTGAGTTAAACAAATTTACTCAACTCACCCAGTGATTTTCAAAGTTGTTGGCGATGAGCGCTGAGCCGAAAGATCTGGCTGGGTTAATTCCACAGCCAGTGTAATCAATCTAGGAGGCGGAAAGAGAACCAGAGGTGAGGCACAGATTAAGCTTCCCCATCAGCTCCCTGCCTTCACTGGCCCACCCCAAGGTGGGACGTGGCAGATACAACCTCTGAGGGCTAAAACTTACAGCAAGAAGATGTCCCAAGGCAACGGAGAGACCGATGGCCAAAGGTGCTGATCCCGAGACGTCGTTCCTTCTCCGGTCTGTGGTGGCCAGGACACACAGCACCAGCTGGAAGGTGGCAATGATTTCAATTCCCAGCCCTTGGCCTGCATTGATTCCCTCTGAAAGCTGCATGGAGGCAAGAAGGAAAATGTTATTTCATGTTCCTGCATGACTTCAGTCGGTGTAACAAAGTTCTGCGACATCTATTTTCCTCAATATGAAAATGCAGACCTGCACATCCATTTCCCTCCCGGGGTTCCTTTTGCTTAACAGGGGGAAAAAAATAGAAAGAAATTGAAAAAATTGAAGAGAAGTTAGTTTTGAAACACTCCCTGCTGTATTCAAGCCTAGTCATAAGCAGATTTTTTTGATCCAGCGTGGTTGAGTGGTTGCTGCTTCCAGCCAAAGTGAGCACTCAGCCACTGGGCACAATGAGAGTGTGATTGATCTACATGAGAAACAAATCAGCCAGAGAATCACCTTCAGCAGAGTTTACTTCTTCAGATGTCAACTGTGGTGCCTTAGGACAGCCACTCATTGTTTCAGGGATTTCCACATTAATATTGAGATATTAATATTCTACCTATACTGTGAATCAGTTGTCTGAAAATATGCTTCTAATGCCACAGGAAATACCCTGAGATCTCCACAGAGTTCATGTGGAACTAGTAGATGAGACAGAAGACCAAAAGTATGTAAAGCATCTCTAGATATTAGTATTTAGTCAATGTATCTCTAATTTGCACAGATAATGCTGTAGTCAATGGAGATGAGATCAATTCACTTGATGAAATGAAGGGGATAATTTGAAAGTTCTGTCTTTTTTGTTGTGGTTTTGTTTTATAGATCTCATTCAACTACAAAGAGCTTAGAACACCTAACTCACTGGTGGACAACTTTTTGGTGTCTTAGACTCAAACTGAATCTCATTGACCTTCCTTGGGATACATTAAAAAAAGTCCCCAATTAAGGAATCGCGAGGGGCTGATGGGAATGTTTCCATTTCCTACTGAAGTAGATTATCTAGAAAAACTCAAACTGTCAGAGATAAATATTCAAATGGTGTTATTAGTAATGAAATCAGCAGAGTCTCTTGTAAATGCTGTAGAATATATTGAAACCATGGTGATTCACACAAATGGACATTACAGAGCAGAAATGCTGTCATATTTCAGGAGCACTGCTAAAAACTTGTGCCTAACAAAAAACCATGGAAGTAAACCATTTGATGTTATAACAAGTTTTGAGTTCTGCTTTTAATTTCTGTATTCAGTGGTGTCTTCATTAAGTCAAGGCAAGTCTGTCACTGAGCTGAATAACTCGATGTTAAGCAGAAATAACTCACTTGCACGAACGGGATGAAACATGAGCTTGGCCACAGGCCAGGGAACTGAGAATGTGACTCAGAGTAGGAAGAAAACTCTGCAAAACTTATATTAATTTGGGCTATCAGTAGGTTATCACATCTGTCAGAGCCCCTGCATTAAAAACTGCTGGGTCATATGTGGCAAAAAACATAATTACATGTTATTGTGATCTGTCCAGAACAATGAAACTGCAGGAAATCCTGCTAATCATCTGATTTTGTGGTTTATGCCCTAATTTCCCCAAAGCTAACATTTTAAAATGGTTTTAAAATTATTAAAATTTTAAATATTATTTAAAGATGGTTAACTGAACTATTTCACTTTCCACAGGTGCTGTTCACATTTCTTGTTTCTTCTCTGGAACAAAGTTTAATGTCAAATTCCTAAGCAATGAAAGTCATTTAAGTCTTTCCTCAGCATAAATCTGATTTTTAAATCCTACTAATCTGAAACATTAATAATGTATTTTTTTATAGCTTGTTCTTTAACATGCAGGAGCGATATCCTCTGAGTTGGAAGTAGTTTATCCACAAATAGAAGGGAATTCTGCTTGAAAGAATAGGTATTTTGGTTCCTTCAGCATCCATAGAGTAGAAACTGAAATCCATTAATGAAACCTTCATCATTATTAGGACTTACATGTGAGAAGTGTAAGTCTGACACAAATGCATCCATATGAGATGCACTGAAAATTGCAGGATCCAGAAATTCATGCTTGATATCTCTAAATTAATATTCTATTGCTTTTGTAAGTTTTAAAAATAAACTTCTTTTTTTTCACTGTTGACACAGCGAGATTTTTGTCTCTCAACAAATTAGGCTTCCAATGCGTATCCTTGTATTAAAACCAATTTAAGGATCTGGACTCTATACCCTCTGGAAAATCTTATCTCACTTTTGGAAGGCCAAATGGCCAGACTTAAAAGCCAGGTGTCTTAGCAAATAAGTGACTGATGTGCACATGCCCAAAAGCAGATAAGAAACCAAATTCTTTCCTATCATAATGCAACCCCAGAGAACCCAGAGCTGACACATCAATGTTAGCATTTGACAAAGCCTTGACATTTTAAAAGATTAAACACTGGCCAGTCACTGGGCTTTCCCTTCCCTTGAAGGGCTTCTATAAAACACAATAAGAGCAAAATTATTCTTAAAAAAAAACTGTGATAACCCTTATCTTTGTGAGGTGGAAATAATTTTCTTCCTTTCCCTCCAGGAAAAACACATCCTACAGCTGACGTGACTTGAGGTCATTCTACCTGCTAATCAACACTTATTGATGGGCTCTGTGGAATCAAAGAAAACCTGGAAATATCATAGGAAACCTTTTGCTTTTCTCCAGCCGGGTGATTTTACTCAGCCTGCCAGGAACATTAAGATTCCACTGTGAGAGCAAGGACTCTGGGCCATGTTCCAAAAAAATGGGACAAACCCAGGCCAACCTTGGATGTCCTGCTTTGCTGGGGCCTGTGGACCTGCAGTGTGTAAGTGTAGGATAACAGAGTATTTATTTGCCTCCTTATCACAGTTAAATTGTCACTGCAGCAGCAGCCTGGGCCATCCATGGTACACATGGGACAGCACCAGTGTTCGCCATCCTGAGCACATCCCAGAAAAGATTTAGAAAGGGAATAGGAAGGCACATTCCCTTGTGCCAAGTTAAAATATACATGTGCATGTGAATATTTATATTTAAATCATCCTTATTAGCAGAGGATTTGCAAGTCTCACCCAGGTAACATTTTGCACCTTTTGAATCTGCTGGTTTAAGCTCTTGACAGAACCAGGGAGATACAGACAACAGGAGTTTGTCATCCTTTGCTTGAATTTTCTGTATGTTATTCAGGTTTTTAAGGAAAGCTTGAACTTTTGTGGAATATTTTGTAGAATACCAGACTTCAGAACCTTCAGGATTGTCTAAAGCTTAATCTGAATTTAGTAGGAAGCAGTGCCACACATTAGAGACCTGACTAAAAATCAACAGCTGTTCTTAACATCTGCCATTCTGCTTTTGAGAATAGCCAGAGTACAAGATGACCAATATCTCTGGTTCCCAAACAGACAAAATAATGCTTTGAAACAAGACACAGACACTTCTATTGCAATGTTGGGGTCAAGAGGACCTTTTCCTGTGACCCCTACCCACACTGCCAATGCCTTTTTCTCTGCACTGGTAACTTTTATCAGTGGCCACAGGGTATGTGAGCTGACACTACATCTGTCCTTGATGTATCTGCTGGGAAATCCTTGACATCTCTTTGCAGTCCAATAATTCACATTAAGGAAACAGAAAAAATGTCAGAGGGCAGAGAACAGCACAGCAACTCCTTGAGCTTTTCAGGCTTCAGACATGGGAGACTTCAGGAATGGATTCAGTGCTTTGAGGAACCCAACATGCTCTGAGAGATTAAATGAAATACACAAGCCCATATTCATCTCCACCTCACACAGACTTCTTTCCCTTTTTTGTTCTCATGAATAATTCCACTAAACTTCATTTCCAAGTCAGTGTTTTGACAGAAGAAGCACCAGAAACACACATAAGAAATGGGCTGAATCATTGGCAAGATGTCAGAGCTATCTGTGGACACATTTATCTGATCAGCTGAATCAATCTTGGCTGCATTAATTTGCAATGTGAGTAATTCCTCCTCGACCCTCACAGCTCCCAGACAAGAAGCAGAACATGTAGACACCCCAAGGGAGGTGCATCCTTCTGTGAGCTAAATTCCACCACTTCCAGCCTTAACAATCCCATGATTAATATTTTTTCCCCCAGTTCATTGTGAATCTGGGCAAGGTCATGGAATAAAAATCGACCAGAATTCAATAAATGTGCAGAAATCACATCTTCTTCCTAAAATGCAACTGATAGGAAACTAAGGAAGCACTGAAGGCACAGTGACTTAAGAGAAATTCAAATTAGGAGTGTTAAACCCCAAAAAGCATTATTTAGACATAAATATGAGAGAAATCAGTTGAGAAGAACACCTGGTTATGTCTTAGGAAATGGGCAGTGGCCACATCACTTCCAGCTCTCCATAACATCAGACAGGAGATGGGAACTACAAAATTTGTTTCCCAGGAGTGCCCTTCACTGCCACGTTTAGCTGACTGACTCCCACAACAATAATTTAGGCAAATTAATGGTATGTTTTCTTTCCTTTTGATTTTTTTTTTATTTTATTTTTTTATTTTTTTACTTTTAGGACAGGATATTTATGAGTCGCCCACCTTCGGAAGAGAAATGGGGACAGGAAATTAAACTGGCCCAAGGTAAACCCCACTGTGTATTTCTCCAGTGGCTTCATATTTTTCTCATTATGAGTGAAAGTGTATCAAGTCCAAACCTGTTTCCCATTATATGGATAAGACACTTTGTTATGCAAGGTGGTTCCATCACGTGGTGCTGAGCTCCATCATCTCATCCAATAAACTTTTAGCCCTGGATTGGAGTTCCAGGGCCGAGTTTCCTTTCATATAACAGGGATTAGTCTCCTGATTGTTCCAGAAAAAGGAAAAAAAGAGGCCTCTGGAATTGCAGAAGTCTATTTTTTAGCAGGGGATTATCAGCTTTCCCCATTCTTATGAACCACCAGAGCCAGCCCTACCTGCTGGTGTGGTTTTGGGGGAGGAAAATTTAAGCCACAGCATTTTTAATGGCTGGGACTTCTCTTCCTTGCATATCCTCACCATCCTACCTAAATTATTACCTTTTCTCTGCCATGGCAGACATTTTTCTTAAAATCACCATTTTATTCAAGTAAATTCTTGCCGTCTTACAGCATTTTCTTCTTATAGCTTAAAATTTCCCTTCTTTGACTTTCCTTTTACTGAATAAGGAAAACTCTTCACAATAGTTTAAATGGTTCATTCTCTCTTGATCATACCCTCTTTTCGAATAATAATCATTCTTTTTTATGCCAACCAGCTATAATTTAAGTGTTTGGCTGGCAAAGTTCTTTAAGGGGATGTTCTACAAATGTAATCTCAGAAATTCATCTCCCTTCTTCCCTCCAAACCACATCCCACTGTCTTGCCTGTCATTTTGTTTGACTTTTCTCACTCTTTCAGCTCCAACTCTGTCATGAAAAGAACTTGATGATTTCCATATTGATAACATAGCTTTATTCTCCTGGAAGTCTATCCCACATCTCCATAGCTATAAAGCATCCTTTGAGTGATAGCAAAAATTGATTCAGAGAACCAATCCCTGGCTGTTTAACTACAGTTATTCACTTCTACCCTTGCTATTTAACAGCATCACTCTGAAATGGATGTTTCTATACCCATTAATTGAGTATCAGGGATTCAGGGAGTGCAAAATTCTCATTTCTTTAGTAAGGAGAGACAGGCAAAGATCTGAAGAGTTTCACTTAAAATTATACGACAGGAGCACTCAGAAGCTGTTTATGAATTAGCTTTGGATCGTATCCTACATCAACAATGGAAGCATTCAGCAGAACCTGGGGACAAAACACATTGTCCTCTGCTAGATTATCCTTCCTATAAATACAGCCTTAAGAGCTCTAAAGGGGGCTCATACAATTCCCAGAGCAGAAATCATATTTTCCATTCTTTAGGCAGCAGACACCCTCCAGGAACAAGGCTAAGCGCCCTCCTCCCACCCTCTCTGCAGGCTGAGGAGAAATTATCCAGGGTTTTGTGTCATAGTATCATGGAGAGAAAGAGGGGAGAATGATTATTATATTAAACCCCAGCACATAAAATTTGTATGTTGAACCAAGACAGGCAGTAAAACTCAGTTCCTCTACAGGACTTGCATTTAGCACAGCTGGTCAGAGACTGACAATTTTTTTATTTACACTTTTACTTTTTGATGTGCCTCTGGGAAAGTTGCTTGGGAGAAACTTTTTTTTTTTTTTTGTTACATTTTGCTGCTGAGAAATAAACTACTTCTATTCAGAGGATGAGGAATTGCGAGGTTTTGTATTTTTTTTTTCTTTACCCAGCCAAACCCAGGCAAATAGTTAATTTGCTGCAATAGTTAAAGCACTCATTTATACCACAGAGCTGTTTATTATCTCCTCTATAACCAGCCCAGAAGGAGATAGTATTACAGTTTAGAATTTTGGGCATATCTGAATTTTGAGCCAAATAGAATCATCCTCTCTATGTTGTTACTGAAATAACACCTGGATTTGCACCAACCTCACAGTATGGTTGTTGGCAAAGTAACATTCATTTTGTATTTCTAGACAAATTCCGGCAAATCTGTGAAGTTCTCAAAATTTGTGCACAGTATTGAAAACTTCACATTTCCATGGGGTTAAAAAGCAGCTCTGAGGCTGTGCAATGCACTTCAGGAATCGGGGGAACAATTCCAGCTCCCTCATTTCTCCACCTTGTTCACCAAGCAAGAAGTCCTAACAAAGGAAGGAAAAGGGGCCAAACCTGACCTTACCCATTCCAAACACAGCCATCAGTGCCCTCAGGAGGAGCTGTGTGCGTCTCTGTGTGAGGAAATGTGCCACATTTCTGCTCTGAAAGCATTCATTGACTCCACTTGGCATGGAATTAGAGCCAAGAGCCTGGAAAAGTTTCATTTTCTGTGACACCTCCAAGTGGTTCCTAGAGAGGGGATGCACAGGACTTGTCCAGGGAAGCACACAGAGGATTTCTTTACTCCTTTCTAGGCTGTGGGTTGTGCTTTGCAGAGCTCTCAGGCCACATTTTCGCCCTCCTGCTGTTTATAATTTCCTCCAGGATGCCTGTCAGGCTCTGTATATTTGATTTAACAGGTTGATGTGCCTCAGCCTCAGACCTCCAATGAAGCTGCAGCAGCCAAACACCAGCTCTGGATGCCAGGAAGATCAGGAATTTCCCATCAATTACACATTAATAAATACTCAGGGCTCAAAATGTTCCCAGCCAGGCCAGAAAAACCTCCAGGAGACAATTGTGGTACCAGGTAAAGACCCCTCTGTTATTGAACTCCCTTGACTAGGCTGGAGAATGGACAAATAAACAAAAATGTACTACTGCCCTAAAGAAAACAGGCAATTTCCTCTGAAGACAAACAGGAAATTTTTCAAGGGCTATCTTTTCTTCCTTTAGTACTTGTGATGTGGTTTGGTATCCTTGCTTTAAAAATGCTTCACTTAAAAATATCTATACAGCCCAGATAGTGATATTTTTTAGGATTCTCTGATTAAAGAAATGTCTCAGCTTCCTGAAGGTTTACTTTATCTGCTAAAACCCAAGGGCCCTGCTACAAAAAAATTAGATTTTTTTTTTCCTTACCATTGCACCAATTTAACCAGAACTAATCCATAATATTCATTCTCTTGCTGTGGACATTTCCATTTGTTTTCAGGCTGTGTTCCTTGCCATGTCAAATCTTGGTTCAGAACCCACATCGACTAACAGATATTTTTTTTTAACCTTTCCAATGAATTTAAATTAAAATTTGAAATCTGGGTTTATCTCATTTGAAGAATCTTTCTATCCATCTGTCTCTGGTGTGTGAGTGTCTGTCTTCATAACACACAGAACACCCAGAAATATTTGGTAAAATCAGAGAACTCTATGGAAAGGAAACCAATTTTAACTGTTTATTGACCCCTCAGGAAGGATGATGGCAAAATTAATTTTACTTAAATCCTACTTCGTTTTACAGTTGATCTAACACAGAAAAAAAATTCTGAAAATCCCAGCATGACTCCACTTGTATTACAATATTAACTAACCTACCAAATTATTAATGGGTTTAGATCTATGACAACTCAGTGTTTTAAACACCCCTGTGCACCCCTTTCAGGAATTTCTACCATTTCTAAATAGAAATAAATGAAGAGGACATTAAGTTTGAGGCCTGCAGAGCATATTCCAAATGGTCACCCTTGGATCCACTGGCACAAAACCCACTTTGATCTCCTCTGTTCCATCACAGGAGGACTGGGCTGCAGGAGGATGAGCACCAAAGGCATCTCCTTGCCCCAGGAATGGCTGTGCTGCTGCATCCTTCCATACTCCCTGCCAAAATCCTGGGATATGGCTCTATCATTAGAGAGCAAATCTTCACAGAAATGGAAATCAGATAATAAGCTCTGAGATCTGACATAAGCACTAGAGCCATAACCCCAAATTCTCTGGGGAATGGGTGATAACCATCAGGTTTACATCTCAGACCAGATGTTTCTGCTGTCAGTGTGTGAACTCATTAAAAAGAGACCAAGAGCGTGGCCAGTTTTGAGCAGGTGCCTTTCCTGTGTCCCACCTGCCCTGCTTGGGGCCTCTCAGCACAATGCTGGCAAGCCTTAAAAGCCCTCTGCTGCAAAAAACTGACAGGGAACAATGAGCTATTGTTGTGACAGTCTTTGTTAAGAAATAAAAATCCCAGATCAATGTCATGGACCGGAACCATTTTGCTCATTTTAAAAATGCAGCAGCTTCTGGTCCCTTGTGAATGTTTGAGTCCTCCAGCCCGGAGACGTCCCAGCAGAGGCAAGGTTGGCAGGAGAAGCTTAAACTGGATGAAAAATAGGTAGAGCAGAGGGCAGAGAAAGGGAGAATGAAACTCCTCACTGTCCTAAACATGAGAAATACACAACATATAATCTGCATTGAAAAAAAGAGGCATCCAAGGATTTTTCAATAAGTGCTAAAGGTCAGGAACTCAGCTGCGTGTCTCGTCCATCCAGCAGCACCTCTGGAACTGCAATTTTCCACAGTGACTCAAAGGAAAAGCAGCATCTCTTACTCAATTGTCCCCTTGCACTGTCAAGCTCTCAGTTTATTTTGGATGTTCTTCCAACTCGAGCCGGCTTTGTTTAATTGGAGGTTGGAGAACGGGCTCGGAGGGCGCGGGCACGAGGAGACGGGGAAATCACCAGGCAAACACTGAGTCATCCAGGGCAACCAGGCAAGTCCTGCCCCCCGTGGTGAGAAGGCCCCTGGTGAGGACCAAATGTGGGGAGTGTGGTGATTCCCATGGAGAATCCCCTCTGAGAGAAGTTTCTAAAGATGGGAAACGTCCAGCGGGGAATATCAGGATAAACATTTCAGTGCTGACCCACAAACACCATTAAAAGGTGTGGCAGGTCTCAACTACACAAAAGGGAATTCCCAGTGCTGGTGCAACATTATGTTGGCACTGGAAATGCAAACTGGGAATTTGTTGGGAGAAAATTCACCAGCTGGATGTCCTAGAGATAAGATCATCTGCAGATAATAAGGATCCAGAAATCTTATCACATTCTATGCTCCACTCTCCTGGAGACAAGATTGTTCATCTACCCCAAGTAGCAGAATAAAGCTGGAGCTGAGGACATGTAGATAGCAAAGGAAAAAAGACCTAAAAACTCCAGCACTGAGGTTCCAAGTTGCTCTGTTGCTGCTGGATCACAATCCAGCTAAGTGGGAGTAGTTATGGGAAAAGGGCTCATTCCCATCACTGGAAGTGTTCAAGGCCAGGCTGGATGGAGCTTGGAGCAACCTGGTCTTGTGGAAGGTGTCCCTGCCCATGGCAGAGGGTTGGATCTATAAGGTCTCTTCGAACCCAAACTATTCCATGATTCTGTGATTCTGTTGTTCTGTGCCTTTGGTGAGGCTGGAAGGTGTCTCAAAGCAGCAGATACTGGCCTGGTATGAGGAGTCACAGACAACAAAGGTTTCCTTTTTCCCTGGCCTTGAGAAATCTAGAGCTGGACATGGGGTGTCGATCCCCAAAGGACATTGCACCCTCGTGTGCACCAATTCTGCCACAGCTGATCCTGATTTGGGGAGCCCCACAGAGGAGCCGAGCCACAGCCAGACATGGCAGAAATTCACAGGATGTTCCAGAAACAATTAACTCTCCATACTCCAGGAATAGTTCCTGTATGAATATTCACCTGTCTTAAAACGACCTCTGAATCCACTGACCACAGATCTCCTCTGGCTTTTCCAGAGAGCTCCTTAGTTACACAAACAACGTTTATCAGTCCACTGGGTGTTTTCTAAACCCAAGCCCTCCTATTTGTTATTCTTGGTTGTTTTTCTTTTCCCTTTATCTGCTTGAGCAACGTTACCTTCGGGTTTGTTTTTCCTGCCTACAATTTTTGAACCACTTATAACTTTTAAAATAATATCTTTCATCATAAACTCAAAGGCAGAGTTTTCAAACAGTTTCCAAATTATAGCCCCGAGAGTTAGGGGATGCATTTCCTGGCACTCTCATGACTATGCCAAAATATAGAAAAATATAAAAATAAATAAAAAATCATAATAATTATATATATATATATATAATTTTGAAAATTGGGGTATCTACATTTGTCACAAAGTTCTAATCATTTAAATATACCTCTATATTTAGCTCAGGTTATTAGATAGATAGATAGATAGATAGATAGACAGATAAATATAAAACAACCTGAGCTATAGAAATTTTCTGGGCATGTTTTTAAAAGCTGAATAAAAGTTCTCCAGTCAAACATTGTTTAACAGCAAATATTGTGTTACTTTACAGCACAGAAGTCTCCTCTCACCCCTCTTTCCTGCTTGAGCTCTTTGTTGGTCATTAACTGCCTTGCTGATTAGTTTGTTCCATTATCCAAACTCTAGATCTGTCCTCAGCAGACAATAGCCAGCTCTGCTGGCAGATGAGTGCATTTTGGATCTGGTGCCCTCTATTCTTACAGCTTTACCTAATGGAAATTTGTAACGTGTAGTAATCCAACTTCCCAAAAAAGATACAAGATGATGTAAGGAAAAATATTTAAATTTTTAGAGGGGCAAACACACTGCATACTCCTCTTCCAGCTTCTCCAATTCTCAAAGTTTTTACTTTGGAACCCACACCACTACTAAAATATATTGGAAGTTAAGTGTCTTAAAAGGATTCAGTAATCTAAATACATCTCTGAGTGTTGTCCAAAATGTCTTACTTGGGACCAGCCAAAGTAACTAAAAATATATCTGTTGACTTAAGCAACGTTTGGATCAAAATCCTAACGTGTGACTGGTTTGCTTGTCTTAGTGTAAACCAGACCTTAACACTGAACATGTTAAAGGAACATCCTGCATTTTCATCCTCCCTTCTTTCTCCTCAGCCTTGTACTGTCCATGGCTGGGTTTTGTGCTTCATTTGATTGTGTTCCCTTTTTTCCCCTTCGTGCAACGAGAAAGACATGGATTTATCTCACTTAATTTTGGGTACTTAGCAGAGGTTTCCAAGCCTGGAGCCTCAGCATGGCAAAGAGGAGCTGGGTGTCTCTGGGAGCAACTCAGCAGATGTAAAGGTGGAAGTGCCTCTCTTTGTCTCTCATTCTCTGTGGATTAAAGAGGAGCCATTGGAAATGAGTTCTCAGTTTGGTCCCTCAGTGCAGGACCTGCAGCCAGGCAGGAGAAATCCGACTTCAGGCATGCAACCCCACCCAGTGTGGCCTGGGAGCACTGGATGGCCACTCACTCCATTACACTGCCCCCTAACACACTTTTCCTGTAAAAAACACCTCTCCAAAAGCACAGCAGGGCCAGAACAGAGGACAAAGCTACACACATCCAGACCCTCTTCCCAACCTTGTCAAACAAGCAGCACTCTCTTTCTATTCCTTTTCTGAGCAGGGAATCCACACCTCGCTATCCACAAGAAGGGCTGGAAGACACAGCATCTGGCAGGGATGCCAGCTCTGAGCTTCTCCTCCTCGTCCTCAAGTTAAAAACCATAACAATAAAAGCAGCTCTATGGCTTCTCCTTGTCAGCTCTTTGCTGAAGGAGGCACCTCAGTGCTGTGGATTCAGCATGTGCCCCATTGGCACCAGCTCTACATGAGCACAGCCCCTCTGCTCCTGCTGCCCCGTGCCTTGGGCTCAGACCCAGGTCCCCCTCAGCCCTCCCCTGCCCAGGCACTCCAGGCTCGTCACTGGGAAATGAATGGATTTGTTCTCCTTTCTTTTCTTCTCTATTTCTTTCTCTCAAGGGAGAAGAACAGCTGCTGCCCTCACTATCCCCAGGGGGGTCTCCCCACTGTTCTCCAGCCAGAACATTTATAACTGGATGTGAAAGAAAAAAAGAAACAAAATCCTGAATGTTTTCTAATGACAAACAGTGAGACCAGAGCTTTTGAAACTATATTCTCTGTCATTCCATTGCATAGAAATTGCTGATCGATTTGTAAAATTTATGTGACGAAGACTCAACCCTGCCTGTTTTTGCCTTCACAACTTGAGGAGTTACTGGCTGAGGGGTAAGAAGAGCTTCACCTCCCCTTCACAAATGGCCAGGTTTAGAGCTTTTGTTAGAGGAAGGAACCAGTCATCAGGATTTTATGGAAGCAAAAGGGGAAAAACCAAGTTTAAGTGCTACCAAAACCAGACCTCCCGTGTTTAATGGCAGTTGGACCTCTCGAGGAAACCACTTGGGCGGACACCCTGTCCCCTGTGGTTGAGCTGTTCCCTCTGTCAGTGGTTTCAGAGGAAAAGAGCACGTCCCAGACTCACAGCCAGAGCCTTCTGGAGTCAATAAAGTTATTTGCTCTTCTTCCCCAAAATGTTTTGAGTTAACCCATCAACATTTTTAAAGCACTGGCAGGATGGAATAGCTGCAGGAACCAGGAGAGAGGGAGGTAAGCAGCCAAATCACAGAGGGTGGATAATACTGAGCTGCCCAGGAATCACCTTAATATCAGATTTTATTCTGTTTTGAAAACTTGACTCATGTTCTGAATTAACTGTAATATCAAATCACACTATGCAAAACCATTTTGCTATTTTGCCTAAGTTGTTTCAGAAGAGATGTTGCATTTGCAGCTTTATGTCCCAAATACCTTTGTGACTTCAAATGGGCAGAATTCAAATTAGCTCAATTTACAAACTGCAGTCAGGAATACTCTGCAAGAAAGGGGCCAAGGAAAATATGTGAAATACTTGTTCCTAAGAGATCAGGTCAAATAAGTGACCAGAAGGAATTTCCATTTATAGCACTGTCCTGCAGTGGCTGTAGTGCTGCCTCTGACAGTGGGATGATTTCAAGTTTAAAAGTGTATTTATCCTTTTTTTTTTTCTCCTATTATGCTGCAACAACAACAGCAAAATGACATTTTGATGAGGAGGAGTTGTGGCCAGGCAGTTTCTAGGCAGCAGGATGAGAGCATCTGGTTGGGAGAGAGCTGGAACCTGCACCCAGTTACCTGCAGCTGCCTCGTATTTTCTTCCAATTTACACATGAGAATTCAGGATTTGTCCAATTTTTGCCCAGAAATTTACAGAAAGGGCAGCTGGGACTCTGCCTAATGCAACAGGTACTGCTCACACATTTGGGGGTGGGATTTCTCCTGCTGCACAACTCTGCTCCCATGGGTTTCCACTGCAGGCAGTGATACACAGCATACACAAACCATCAATTAAGTCCTGAAAATGAACCACCCTCACAGAAGCCAAAACAACACTGGTATATGCACATTAATCAGCCTGTCACCTTGGAGACCCTCAGAACCACGAGAGTTCATAAAACTGCCAATGGTTTCAGAGTTAAATCAGCATCAAAAGCCACCTCTCAGCAACTTGGATGTACAAAACTGAACGTGAGCAAAAACTGATCAGGACCAGAATGTCCTAAAGCTCCAAAACGAGAGTGGGGCGGAAGGACCATCCTTGTGACATCCTGATTATCAGTCAGGACTAATTTCTCTGCTACAACAAACAGTCTGAGGTCACCAGCACCAACAGAACCTCCACACCTTTAGCAGATTAAAAGTCCTACAATTCTACCCCCTCCCCAAAAAAAAAAAAAAAAAAAATAAAAAAAAAAAAAAAAAGGAAAAAGAAAAGTTTTTACT
>VWZU01003040.1:103797-131336 GCA_013397095.1 Sterrhoptilus dennistouni | reverse complement strand
GGATGAATGAAAAGTTTCTACTCACAGCATTAAGCCCCAGGGAGTTTCCTGGGAGAGAGGAGGTGACTCCCGAGAGAATGGCCGTGGCCACCACTGCCCCCAGGCACTGGGCGAGGATGTACATGAACGCTTTGAAGATGCTGATCTGGCAGCTGAGCAGCAGCCCCAGGGTGACGGCCGGGTTCAGGTGTGCCCCGCTGATGTGGCCCACGCTCTGAGCCATGGTAGCGATGGATAAGCCAAAAGCCAGGGAAACCTTCACGTTGTCCTGAGACCTCGTTGATGTTTTGTTGGCCGCCACGGGGAAGTTGAAGCCCAGAGCTGAGCCGATGCTGATAAAAATAAAAAGGCTCATGGCCAGGAACTCGGCCACCACTGCCCTCCAGAAGATTTTCTTTCTGAATTCACTAGCCATCTTTCCTCTTTCTCTCTCTCTCTCTCCTCTCCTCTCCTCACTTTCCCTTCTCCCTCTCTCCCTTCCTTTGCCTGATATTTTTCCTTTGAGGTCTGAAGAGAAATCTGGAGGAAAAATACAGTCCTTGGATTATTTATAGGGCTTTGGGTGGTCTGTAGGAGGGAAGGGGTGTTGCACAAAAGGAGGAAAGAACATCTACATAGATGCTGACTGCTAGATTGATGTAAGACACTGTTTGCCTGCCAAATCTTTTTTCTTCCTTTTTTTTTTTTTTTTTTTTCCTTTTCCCCTCCCTTAACAGTGTTCGATCCCTGCCGCAGTTTTTTAAGAGGCTTTTTCAAATTCTTGGAAAAATCCTTAGGAGAGCCTCAGGAATTTCAGCCTCACTCCTTTAACTCCTGTGTCATCTTGTCAGCGCATGGATCGGAACGGAAGCTTTGATGGGATTTCTGCCTGGAAATTCTCTCTGAAACAGAAAGCAAAGTTTATCAGTGCAGGCTGGTGAGTTATTCACGCTCAGCCTCAGCGGCAGCAGATAACAGCTGAAAGTAGTAAATAAGACTGACAGCTAAATCCACACTCCAGAGGCTTCAGTAGCTCTGTTTCATTGGAAATAAAAGGTAGAAATGTCCCTTGTGCTGGCTCTGGGGGCTCGGGGCTGTTTTGGGTGCCAAGTCTGGCGGCTGTAGGGACATACTTGGATTTACACAGCTCACACGAGCTGGAGTTCACTACTGAGAGATCACTTTTAATCTCTGTGTAAATCTGCCATAACACCGTGGTAAACTGGAAGATTTAAGTGCGTGTATTTTGGATGCCAAGGATGATTTTTTTTTAGGGTTTGTTTGTTTGTTGGTTGGTTGGTTGGATTTTTTTGTTGTTGTTGTTTTTTGGTTTGGTTTTTTTGTTGTTGTTGGTTTTTTTTGGGGGGGGGTGTTTGTTTGGGGGTTTTGGGGTTTTTTTTTGTTTTGTTTTTTTGGTTTTTTTTTTTTTTTTTTTTTTTTTTTTTTGGTTTTTTTTTTTTTTTTTTTTTTCACTTTTCTTCTTCCAAGTGCAGAGGGATCTCGGAGTTTCCCCAGCCTTCCCCTTCTATCAGGAAGGAAAGAAGCCAATTTTGGGGCTCCCTAGCCATGTCCTGCAGTGAAAGCCCATCTCTCACCGCCCTGCTGAAGGTCAGCTCAGCTGTCCCGGCTGTCGCCAGGGAGACTCTGCTGCTCCTGAGCCTCGGGACTGCCCAGACAGAGAGACAGAGCGGAGAGCGAGGGAGAAGGGAAATTACATGCTTGGTTTTGCAGACAAAATGAACCTCCCGGCTGTGCCAGAGCCTTTCGGAGCAAAAGGTCTCAGTGCCCGGTTTTATTTCGGCGGGGCTCGGACACAGGGCTCGGATTAACCCCTGAGCTCTCACACCCCTGCCTGCTCTGCAGCTGCGGGTGTGTCCAGCTGCAAATCCCGGGGTCTGCTCTGACTTCAAACCGCGGGAAATCTGTTCCAGAGGCAGGAAATAATTCCCCAGGCACAACTTTTGAAGGATGGGTGTATAAAAGCAGCCTAGTTCTCTGTCTCCTCTTTTCTTCTCTTCTTTCTTTAATGCGCTGGTAACGTCTTCTGAATTGTACTTAAATTGATTCAAGGCTTTTTCATTTGGACAATGTGCCAGTAAGAAGGAAAAAATCGAATACACACCTGGATAGTATTAGACAGCCAATAAGGGTTTTTTTAAATATATTTGGTTTTCAAAAGATGATTCAGTGACAGAGCTGAAAACAGTTTAAATAAAAACCCAGATGTCTGCAGCTTGACATACCCAAGTTCCTATTCTTCCTGGGCATCAGATATTCTTGATTTTTCACACAGTCAATTGTATTTCCTTTTTGTTTTATGATGCACTTACACAAACGGGACTGTACCAGTGAAAAGGGAAAAAGCAAAGAAACAGGAACAAATTAATTACTGGGTTTACCCTTCTAATTACAGTGGGACTTCAATGAGGAACCATGTAACAGACAAATCAAAAATCTAATTTAGCCAAATATGGGAACATAGTGAAATTTTAATATAAGATACAGTTGATTCCAGTTGTATCCTGTCCAGTGGAACTTTTTATTTACTGCAAACACTATCTGAGATAAAGATCTTCAGCTTCCCTGGTCCTTCCAAGAGGATGCCCAAGATCCAGGCAGGACATGCATCACACATCTCAGGGGACTGAGACAGCAGAGCTCTGTGAGCAGTTTGCAAGAGTTTCCATGTGTCCCAAATTGGCCTCTGTGGGATGGAGCTGACGAGATGGTCACTCGTGCCCACAGGAAACTCCCTCTTTACTCATCTCTTCCTACAATTAGGAACTGGATGACCAAGCCACCTCTGTATCAGTACTGATAAGGTGAGGAAGAGCCCCTCCAAGGAAAACTTCCAGAAGGTGGGAAAGTAAACTGGGGAAGTATTGCAAAATGCTCCCCTGATTTCTGCAGCCTCCCCTGACTGGCCTGTGCCAGAGACAGGACACCAGGGAAGCCAGACCTTTATGTGAACAACACAAACATTAATTGTGCCTCAAGAGTAGCAGGTTGGGCACCACCTTGGTGTTGAACCTGTTGGTCACCTCACACTTGCATTTTCATCCTGGGACTCTCCATTTCTCTTTTCATAAATGTTACTGACCTCTCTTTTTATATTTTGGAACTTGGCACCACAGTAACTCAACAAAATGGTCATTCAGATAGAAAAGAAAAAAGAAAAAATCTGAACTAAATTAAAGACAACAACAGGGAATAATGCACACAAATAAAAGAGAAGAGACAGACTCTTCCTGTGCATAGAAAAACTGCCAAGTGAGGAATCAGAAGGGGATGGCAAAAAAAGAACAAATAATCTGCACAAATAGAGGGAATTGTGGTCAAATTAAACTATACAAAGGTGTGAGTGTAATAAGGAAAAAGGGAAGAGAAAATGTAAGTAGAGGAAGCACAAATCAGTTGGATTTCCTCATAAATGTCCACCACAACACAAATCTAACTGGTGCCCAACTCACGATGTCACTTTTTCAAACTCCAAGCTCCATTCCATGTTATTCAGGCTGATGGCAAAGACCCCAGTGCTTGGTAAAGTAAACAAAGCACTCTCAGACCCCAAAACCACAAGAAGCCCCCAAAAAGGGGCGAAATTCATTTTCCTGCATGTCAGACAAGCTGGGGTTTGTGCAGACAGCTTTTCTGGGCATGGTTTTAGCTTGTGCATCACTCTTGAAGGTGGGGTTTGGATTTTTCTAGAAATAGAAATTATTTCCAAGGTCTTGTCAGTGTTTAGGACAGGCAATTAAGAACAGATCTGTTGGGAACAAGAAGAAAAAAGGAGCTTTTTAGCTGAGGGGTGTTTCTTCACAGATGATTTAGACCAGAGTATTCCCAACCTCTCTTTGATTTAGTTATACTAGAGAGAGCTGAGTGAAAAATCCAGCTCACAGGAATGGGTTTTTCATTGCCAAGATCTCAGGGCTGATTCCTTTTTTTTTGCATGAAACAAATCAGATTTTGGAGGGCCGCAGCACAAACGTCCCTTAACATTTCATTCAGAAAACAAATGTACTTGTTGAAGTGGTAGGCTTTGTTCTGTGATCCCACATGTCAGATTGCTTAGGATTTCTGCTTTGTGAACAAGAAACAAATGTCAGTGGCTTCAAATTTGGTCTTGGCTAACATGAAATCTCTGGGAGTTTCCCTCTTAGGTGAAGGAACAGTCAAAGTCTGAGGGCAGAAGGAACAAATCCAAGTCCAGCAGCCAAATGATTGAAAGAACCAGGGGAAGTTCAGCAAAATACAATTACTCCTCTCTTGAGAAGAATTAGTTACGCTGTGACCCTGACAAATGAGTCTTTTAGCAGGCAAGCAGCAGCTCTAGGAAAACATTTTAACCTCCAGTTTCAGAGACAACAGAAATTCCCACTTTCACCCCTCTGAGCCATCACCACTCTCATCACCATGGAGGACAGCAAAGCCATGGAGCAGCGAAGAGCCAGGGGATCCATATATCCTGCTGAAAACATCTCAGAGATGAGAAGGAGTTGAGCACTGATGAGTAGAATGAGAACATACAGAAAGCTGTAGTTCATTGATGGAGTCTCTTGTAGGAAAAACATTTTCAAACTTCAACAGACTTGCACCAACACTCAGGAGCTGCTTCCTGGGCTTAAATCACTTTCTGAATAGAAGCAAAGCCCCTCCATGCTGTTGATGTAAAAAGTACAGGGTGGGAATTGAGCCAAGGTAAAGATGCTTGGAAATTTCTCTGCAGGAGCTGCCTGACCACAACCAACACCTGTCAGTGTGAGCAAACTGGGAGGGGCTTTAGACTGGATCCCTGACTTAATCCTCCTAAATCCAGGGAAGATGGAATATTTCACACACTTCCCTCCCTCCAGGGGCTTCACTACCAGCCAGTCTCAGCACCCACACGTGCTGCATGTGCCAGCTGATGAAAATTCCCTCCTGAGCTGCTCAGCTGGATTTGTTCCCTATGTGACAAACCAGTTTGGTTTTGATTTAGTCTCAACCCTGGCTGTGAGAGAAATAGCAGAGGAGGGAGGGAGTGTACAGGTGCCACTTGCAGGGTCAGCCAGTAGTGGGGAAAGCCTCATCTCTGGGGAGACTTGGACTGGCAGCACCTCACATGAGGCAGTCAGTAGGAGACACTGTGGAGGGGCCTCTCCAACCAGGTCATGAAAAGATCTCAATGGGCAGTAAAGGGAAGTTGGACTCGGCCAATGATCTCTCTGCCACTGGGGATATCACTGCTGTTTGTTGCCCCATTTTCTCCCTCCTTTGCCCTGACCCCAGCCTGCCTTCTGCCTCTCCTGCCCTCGCTGGTTTCTGCTCACCCTCATGCCTGCCCTTCCTCTCTGTGTCCCTGATCAAAGCCCTGCCACTTCAGCCCTGTGTCCTTGCCTGGGCTGCCTGCACACAGCCCTGCTGCCCTGACCCAGCCCATCTCTGCCATCCCCACCATGGCCCTGTCTGGGGTCCTGCACCTCCTGTTCCAGCATCCACTGACTACGTGTGCAGTGCTGTGCCAGTGAAGCTGCACAGGCCACCTGGACACCAACAGCTCTTTCCTGATCAGCTTGTGGTAACACCCCCTTTTTTCTCTGTCTTCTCTCTCTCCTCAATTCCCTTTCCATTCCCCTTCCTTCTTTTCTGTCTCTTCTAGCCTTCTTTTGTTTAGGTTTGTCTTGGGTTGCAATGCAAAATGTATTCTACTCCCCTCTGTTGAAATCATTTGAAAAGGTGTTTTTTCTTTATTTCATAACTCGTAACATGAGGGGGTGGGTGCCATTCTGTTAATGGGCCAGCTGTTAAACCAAGTGGAGCAATATTTCTTATCTCTTCCACCACCCATCCTCCCTCCAGGGGATCTCTGCTGTTCATGGGCCATCCAGGCTCACTGCAGGGCTGATACGATTCCATCATCCCATGGGGAGATGCTCCACCCAGGGGGAGGTGCCGACCATTCCTACCTGGATAAAAGCTGAGCCTCAAACCAGCAGAGCAGCCTGTTTTTCCACTGGGTTTCTCAGAGGAAGAGTGGACCCTTCTCACCATCACTTGACCCTCCTACAGGATCATTTCTACTCCAACAGAACCACATCTGTTACTCCAGGAGGATTTATTTGGATTGCCACCAACACCATGACCAACAGGGTGTCAGGTTGTGTCCTGATCCTGTCACTGTTTTCTTTTTGTTCATTTGCTTTTTTGTACTACTACATTTTTAATATTCCTAGTAAAGAACCATTATTCCTATTCCCATATCTTTGCATGAAAACCCCTAATTGCAAAATTATAATAATTTGGAGGGAAGGGGGTTTACATTCTCCATTGCAAGAGAAGCTCTGGCTTTCCCTGGCAGACACCTGTCTTTCTAAACCAAGACAAACAGAAAGAGCAGAGAAGATACAATGGTACAGTAAGCAAGGACACAATGGCTTGAGGTTTTAGCAAGGCTGGAATAGACCTTAAGAGTGCAGCAAAATATGCTTAGTGAGATAGTAGAAGGTCTTAAGCTTAATAATGGAGTATTCTGTACTGTTAATAGAAAGCATACAAGCAAGCATTGTTTGAAGCAGGTGTATGTGTGCTTTCAGTGATTGCCTAGAACAATTGTCTGTAAGCTTTAGCAATATGCTATTGGCTGGAAAACTTTTTAAATGCCCTGTAAAAAAGAGATCTTTGGCTGTTGCTGTCAAGACTTGAGCTGTTGCCATCTCTCAATTGTCTTAGACCTTATAATGTGACTGATTCTGCAATAAAGCTCGTGGAACATATCCCAGCAGTCCCATCCTGTTTGTGAAAACCTCCAACAGCCTGGACACTGACAGCTTTTCGCTTATCAGCTGGAGGTAACACCCTCTTTTCCTCTCTGTCTTCCATCTCTCTCCTCTCCCCAATTCCTTTTCCATTCCCCTTCCTTCTTTTCTGTCTCTTCCAGCCCTCTTTTGTTTGGGTGACTCCTTTTCCTTCTCATTTCCATTACCAATAAGCAGTTCTCAGACACGGCATTGGCTTAATTTCATTCCTAGTACAGCTTTCATTCCCAACCACCGGTTTTCAAGAGAATTCTCTCTGCAATTCCCTGCAGTGGAACACAATGCCCTGTATGAGAAACTCAGGGCCTGCAATACCCCCATGGAGCTGGACACTGAAATCCACTGAATCCAGCTGGACCTGGGTTCTCACAAACTCCTCTAGGGGGGCATCAACAGTTATTTATCAACAACATGGGTCACCTGCTCTTTTGGGAGGCAAGATGGGATGTCACCCTCTAACAAGCAAAATTCAAAGGCATAAAGTTCTCATGATGAATTTTTATTTAGGTATTTCCTGATTCAATGAAATCAAAGAAGGTTCTGAAAAATTATCAAGTTTTTTCCATTTCTTATACACAAAAAGTGTCTGTACATTCCTCCATGTTCACCTAGATAACATAATCCTCTTCTGATGGATTTTTTTAAAAAAAATTTCACTACATATGGATAAATTGAGCCTCCTCGATACAGCGTTTCCCTGTTTCTGGTCCTCATTTTTGTGTGTTTTGTTTGGGGTTTTTTGCCTCCCAGACTATAATAAAACAATAGAAAAGTATCAGTGAATATAAAATGGCCAAAATCTTTGTTTGTACAATGAAATTAAAAGAAATTCAATATCAGCAGAAGCTGATACTGACATCACTGACCAATTTAGCCCTGATTGTTAGGAAAGATGATTTAAAGACGATTCATAGAAAAGATTATTTGTTTTCTCTTGAAGGAGATTTTGAAGGCATCTGAAGAGAAAACCACTCATGAATTGTCGCGGTGCACCTCAGTATCCGGCCAGCCCTGGCACACCTGACAGCAACCCAAAGTGTGTGGGCTTCTTCTTTTCACCGTCCCACCCGCTCGTTTCGCTACAGTGGCAATCCAAAGAAAGAGGAGGGGACTCTCTCGAGGGTGAACAGGGTAAGAACTTTATTCCAGACCCAGCGCCTCGAAAGAGACACTGAGCTATAATGTCAGAGGGTTTTAAACTTGGAACAAACACAGGGGTGGGTACAACATTAACCAATGGGGATAAACTGGGGGTGGCTGCATGAGTAACATTAGCCAATGAGAGAAAGCAGGGGAGGGGAGAACATAGGGACTCAGCCAATCCCCCATCTCAGGCCTCAGGGTGACTAACATGGGGGAAGTGATACAACTTGGCGGGAAAGGGGAACCAATGGAGTGCTGTCTCCATGGCAGGGAGAGAGGGATTAGACAAAATGTTGCAAACTGGGGCTAAGAATAAACGTGAGGGGAGGGTGAACAAAATGGAGGACAGGGTACAAAGAACAAAGGAAGCCATTTTGGACTTACACCCAACATGAACAATAAACTTATAAATCAAACAAACCCACAATGAATTTCCTCAGAGAGCTTGTTTCCAGTTTCAAGCTGTTCTCTCCTCTGAGAGCAGGAGACCCCACTGAACTTCCCAAAAACACCTATAAATGCGGTGAGAAATATGTCAGCACAGCAGAGTTTTTCATCACAAAAAAGACCAAAGCCATATGGGTGGCGTTTGCTCCCTATTTTAGGTGTCTACCTTGAAAATGGCTGCAGGAGCTCTGATATCCTTTTCCACCCCTCAATGAATGCTCATTTGTGAGCATTTCCTGAGTGTGATCACAGCCCTTGTGTCCTGGGTTGTAGTGTAGGATGTACACAAAGTATTTATTCTATCACCATCTTCATGAGCTGTTGGAACCAGGTGGGGCAGTGTCTTCCCAGGCCCCTTCCTTTGGGCTCTTCTGCTAGTGGCCCATTAATGCCTTGCCCATGACTCACAGGTAACTCCCTCCAGGAGTTATCTCTGGTTAATGGGCCATCAAGGACCCACTTCACAACTCATCCCACTGGGAGATGCTCTGCCCAAGGGGAGGAGCCAAGCATTCTCACCTGGATATAATCTGGGGTTTGGGACAGTACAAGCAGTCCTTACCCACTGGATTCCCAGAGGACCAGAGCTACCAGACCTTTCTACAGGATCACTGCTTCAGGAAGATCACCTCACCTGGATTGCTTCCACCACCCTGCTCAGGCTGTATTCTGACTCTGTCAGTGGCCTTTTGTATTATTGAATTTATTTTATTTTATTTTACCTTTTTACCGTTCTTCTTAATTGATTATATTTCTGACTTGGAGCCTCTCACTTGTTTTGCTTTCAAACCACAACACCTTGATTTTAGACATTTACTCTGCACTGCCTCCATTTAACCAACTTTTTAGGCTGCCTGGGCTGCCCAGCTCCAGAGTCAGCACTCACCTTTCTCTGGAAATCCTGATTCTCTGGCCATGAGAGCTGCAGAGCTGCCAAACAGTGACAGGACTGTTATTGCCCTTTTTTTGACACTTCTGGGACATGAAATAATAAAGATGACTATCTTCCAACCCAGGCGCAAAAAGGAATTTCCCAGACAGCTGCTAAACCAGCCTGCATCAGGAAGCAGAGAGTTTTTGGGGTTTTTTTCATTTTGATTTCCTTGTGCCACCAAGTTTGACAGCAGCATCTCTCCAGAGGATGTGGCATTGTGGACCATGAAGTCTTCACCACGGCCTGTTCTCTGACACGCAGCACAGAGTGCCAGGGAAGAGGAGCAGAAAAGTTGTCTCTCATCAGAAACGTCTCTTGTCAGAAGGCAAAATTCAGACAAATTCTTCCAAACTGGGCATTTTTTTCTCCCCAAGTTTATGCTGGAGAGAATAGCCACATGCTCTGCTGACAGCAGCAGCAAACTTCCAGCAGTAAAAATATATTAATAAATATATTTATACTTCTTGTATCAATAATAGATATTAACCAAACAAACATCAATGCACTCTGAGGGAAAGCCATTTTTGTGAGAAAGGAAATATGAGCCCTTACCACAAAATAGAAAGAAAATCTTATGTCTTTCTGCAAAAAAACTTTCTTGAATACTTTTTATTTAAACCCAGTTCTCTTGTGAAATATTTTGTTTCTCAGTCTCTGAAAATGCCACCACAGTGAGGATTAAACTCCAAACATTATTCATTTTTTTTAAGTGTACATATTTAGCAACAATTGTCCTTTTGAATTTCCTGTGCCCAGTGCATCACTGGGAGATTGACCAACTTTTTTTTTTTTTACTTTTTTTTTGCCCCGCACATTTTGTTACATAAAATAATAAGTCTGCCAGGAATACAGAGCATGACACACCAGTGACTGTGCTAATGAAAGCCTTGGTAGTTTGTCACAAACACAGGAGGTGAATAAACCATTGTTACTGCTATAGGAATATTTTCAGTGTGGATCAGAGTTTGCCTGTTTTATTAAAGCAGAGTCCAAGCTGCTGCTGCCCTAAGCTGCAAAGCTCCACAAGGGCAATGCTGATGATTTGGTTGTTTCCAGGGAGGTTTTTTTTTATGTGATTTCCATGAGTTTTGTCACCAGATTTGATCACTGCGTGTGCTGTGTGCTCTGTTTCCCCCTGGCTCTGCTGCTCAGGCTCACAGCTTGTCTTTGGCACAGTCCAAGGTGCTGATTCAACATCAGAGACTTCTTCAGAATAATGAATTTCTTTTAACTGCCAAGTGTTATAGGCCACTGGATGTTGAACTGATAGGGAAAATAAAAGGGAGACCTTGAGGTGAAACTTGTGACCTATTTCCCAAGCAGAAAAAAGCCTTGAGGTGAACTTTGTCAGGTTTATCACACAGGCACAGCCTGGGAAGTGTCAGCTGGAGTTGTCAAATCTGTGAGATCACATTGCAGCAGCAAAGGAATTCAGCATTTGATACAGGCTGCAGAAATGAGGCAATCAAACAAATTCACCACAGGCAGAACACTTGTATCTCTTACAGAAAGCTGTGCCAGAAACTCGTAGTAAATGGATCATCCTTAGAAGTTCCTGAGTCTTCCCTGCATTTCCAGCTACACTTAATCCCCCTGACAGCAGCTCCTCAAAGACCTTCCTGCAGGATGGGGATTCCTGTACTCCTTTAGATGTTTGATTCCAGTAATTACATCCAAATTTTCCAAATCTCTCTTGTAATAAAAGCTAAACAACATCAATATTGGAAAAGATTTACTCTCTTCCTCTCAAAAATTTGGAAGATTTGTAAAGGTTATCCATCTTATTTTTATAGACTGATCAACTAATTTTTCTTGCAAACTTCTCCCTTTTGGTTCTCTTGACTTCTGGTAATGTAATTCTTTATCTGATGTTTTATGATTACAGTACAGTGAATTTTATTGATAGAGAACCTCCTCTATACTTCAGACCAGTTTTTACAATCTTCAAGGTTCATTTTAATTCTAACTTTGTGCCTCCAGAGTACTGCTGCCCCTTTTAACTCAATAATGCTTGGGACTTTTACTCCTCCTCCCTGCTCCATCACTCCAGGCACAAGCCAATGGGAAATACCACACCAGAACAGGATCCCAACAAAGCCTCTACCTCCATCACATCCTCAGTTTTGATCATGAACCATTGATAATTATCTGTATTATTCCAGCTGTATTATAGCTGTATTATTCCAGCTTACTGAAAATTCATAATCCTGGCTGGTTTTGTCCTCCTTGGCCTACAGGAGCAGAAAACTCAAAGCTTGACCAAGACCAAGGGATAACTATTGAAAGTCACTTTAAAAAAAGAGAAAACCATTAGAAATAGTATCGTTCAACCCATCTAACTTCTTGTTCTGTTTTACTTGTTTCCCTTGCAGTCAGTGGAAAGAAACAGGCACTTTTGGCATGTCTGTTTATAAATCCACTTTGGATGCTCAACACCAGAGACACCATTGACCACATTGACCAGATCTTTACCTCAAAGTAAACTCTGATGCACAAAACTACAATGCTTGCATGTGACACAAATTATCAGCAAGACCTAGCCCATTTCTTCAGGAACAAGTAGGGAATAGATTAATTATTCCTTCAGTTACAACTGGGAATGGATTAGCTATTCCTTGCAGAAGTAATTCTAAATAAATTATAAATTCACACAAAGGATGTGTATATTTATAGGAACCACCACTTTCCTTTCCTTGCAGAAAAGCATCAATGTGCAGCACCATGGGGTAGAGAAAGTTTGTCAAAAACCAGAGATGCATAACTTAAAAAAAAAAAGGAAAAGTCTATAAATTATACTGGGCCCCAGCTTTCTGTGAGAAACGCAAAGCTGACATCCAGTAAGCTTTAAACTTTTGGCCTTTTCAAAGTCATCTCTCCATTTTGTGGTTATGTGATTCTGTTCTCATCGGATCAGTAGCAAATTATCCCTATTAAATTCCCTCCTGTTTTTCCATCTCTTCCTGATGTCATAAGGAAATAAATTCCGGCGTTATTATGGATTTGTGCTCTATAAGGGTGAGGGAGCACCTCCCTGAGTGTGTTCATACTGATGCTGCAGCAGGACATAAAACAGTGAGTCTGCCATAAAATGAGCTCTTGTAGAGCTTTCTGTGCTGGTTTAAGACCTGTTTGTGCCATCCCTGCACTGCAGTCCCCATCCCGCGGGTAAATTGGGGTCAGGGTCCACATCCAGGGGAAACTCAAAAGTGCCCACAAGGCAGCAACTTAAAATAAACCCTTTGGCTGGGACAGAAATGGATTTTGGATGTGCACTTGGTGTGGTGGTGTGTCTGAGCCAGCTGGGAAGAAACTTTCCTTTAGCAAATGGGAAAAGACAGTCAGAGAGGAGCCCACGATGGCCAATGTGGCACGGAGAGAGCTGGGTCACACCCTCAATTTGTTCATTCATTCCCTTCAGCCTCTGAAGGATAATTATACCCCCCACCAGGGTTTGCAGAGGTCTCAGTAATTCCTGACTCAGTATTTCTATTCTGAAGTAGAAATACGTGTGTGTGTTTTAATATGACACTGTTTTCCAAGCTTTTTCTTCCAGTGGGACTGTCAGGATATCCATGAGTAGTTCTAATGCTTTGTCTGTGCTCATCACTGTTAACAGCACAGACCCACGAAAGGATTGCATTGATTTGTCCAACTCCCAGTAAAAAAGAATTAAAAATAAAAAGAAAAATGTTGCTATTTTCCATTGGTTAAAAGAAAGAAGAGATTCTGAGAAACAATACTCACAAGGCAAAGCCTAAGGACAATCAAGTCATCCTAGGCACAGGAATTTCAATTTTGAATACTAGTGAAGAAGAAGAATGGCTTTAGTTGGCTGCTTTTGAGAGGCTTGCAGGAGTTTGTGGGCTTTAGAGACTAGGGAGGTCTCTGCATTCCCACTTTGTCCCATGGATTACATGGAAGAAGGATTTGTGTGTCTTCAGGAAGGGTGGAAAAAATGGAAGGCAGGATGGGCAAAGACCTTTTAAACAAGGCAGAAACAGGAAAAACCAGTCAGTTTCCTGATTTGACTCAAGTCATTTCCCTCCCATAGCTCTCACTCCAACAAGATTTCTCCCATAATGTGGGATAGTGCATCCACCAGCTCCAGGGCAAGGAGAAAAGGTCAACAATTGTGTCAGCATCCACTTCCAATCCATGTAAGAGGGCTGATCATGACAGCTGGATCACAAAACCATGGAATTAGATGGTGGATGACTTTCTTCAGTTGTAGTGGCCCTGCATCTCTTTTTCACCTTTGCAGGGCAGGAGAGGAGATGGGAATCTCCTCCCCAGACCCTTCAGCTGGCCTGAAAGTGAGGGGAGAAGCCCCTAATTCTGATGGCATCCAGCAGAATTCCCCAGGGTGGACTTCAGCTTCCAAGGGATTCCCAAGCCAAACCTTTAGACTTTTGCCCCCTAAACTCCTCCAACTTGTGGGTGAACGAGACATCTATGATGGAAAAATGCATAACCAGCAGGGATTTTGGAATTTACACTGGGAAAGGTCTGTGCCCTGGAAGGATGTGTCTCTACTCAGCTGGAGAGCAACAGGGGCTCAAGAGTGTTTAATGAATTAACTCTGTCCCAGCAATTAATTCACTTTTCCATGATGACTGGATCACTGGAGGTGGGAGGAAAAGAAGAGTGAGTCTGGATGATTTCTCCTGGTCGGGAAGACAAGGCAAATAACAGGATTTGGCAGGTCTGAGCATGGATGTAGCTTGGACAACATTTACAGCATGAATATGAAAAGCACCTATGGGGGCTTCAGCTGTCCTGGAATTCAGATCTTCCCAAACTTCCTGAGCCACAGCTGAACTCCTTAAAATCAGGGACAGTTGCCACAGAGGAGTGACATTTCTATTAGCAAAGCAGCTGCAGATCCGGATTAGTGCATAATCCTGTTTCCTTCAATTATCCACCACCATTGATCCAGATTAACAACTCCAGTTAGGAGTGGAAAACTAATAATCAAACAAATTGCTATTGCAAAGTTTGGCTCAACTGTGTTTGTTTCAGATGAGAATTATGCCTGGGTTATGGTGGAAGGAAAAATGTCAGTTTATCTGAGAGAGGGAAGCTCAAGGGAAATAAAAAAGGAACAGCTGGACGTTGTTCTCAGCACATGCAGGAGTTTTGGCTGACATTGTTGCACAAATTGTCTGAGATTTGAACATTAACTGAGCTCATCTGGGCTTCCTAAATGGTTGCTTCCAAAATCAGGGGCTGGCCCTCTGGGAATACCAAACCACCCTCCAGACTGCAGTCCTGGTTGTGCCACAGAGGTGAAGGACAAACCATGGCTTGGGTCTCCATCCCTCTGAAATAATGTAGAGGTCATTAAATTGTTACAATCATTTTGGTTTTCATGCCCAAGGAATTACAATGGTTGAAAACAGCATTCCACCTCACTCAGCTGACAGAACTGGGACTGTGATTTAAGTTATTTCAAATAATAGTTTTACCAAATGTAAGCCCTCGTCTTTTTAACACACTCTCTCTGTGCAGTGTAAGGAGTCTGAAATGGGACTAAGATGGGCAGTAAATATGCAAATTGAATAAAATTACACCAATTAAATGCAGGCTTATTTCAGATTTTCCAGTGGATTAGCAGTTTGAATTTTTTTTTTTTTTTTACATTTGATATTTCCTACTCCTAAAAAGCAGCAATGTCAGGGATATAATGTGGTCACAGAAAGAAGCAAGATGGGTGGTTAGAATTTCTCTAGAATATCTCCTGCCATGTGGATACTAAATACCATGCAAGATTTGGATGGAAATTTCTGGTGCCTCATCCTACCCCAAAATATAGTTGAATCCAAATTCTTCAAGGCGTTAATGTGACAGTGTTTGTTTTCATTTCTTATTTTAGCCTGCTGGAAAGCCACATACAAAGCATGCTACAACATTTTCCAGCCTTCTCAAAGAGATGGGATGACAGTTCCAGGTAGAGCCATTAAGGTGGTGAACCAGTGGTTGTTTTTGTGGGATGATGTTATTCCTTAGCCTTTCTTGATGAAAAAATTAAGCCTCTTAGACTTAGTAATGAAAGATTTGCTTTCCTGCCCTGGATTGTGTTTGCAGTTCTCCTTTGAACTCTCTCCATTGTTTAAATGACTTTTCTGAAATGAGCTCCAGAGCTGGACACATCATTTAACAAGTTTTAAATGGAGCAGTTTATAGAGGCAAGGTCACTTCCCATCTTCTACTGAATGTTCTCCATGTGCATCCAAAAGTTCCACTGGTTGTCATTTTGCAATAGTTCCCATTGAGAAAGTTATCAGTGCCTCATTTGCCACTTGCCAGATAATTTTTTCCCCTCCCACACACAGAACTCGCAGTCTTGTTTCCCAGACATTGTAGCCTCAGCTTGACTTTATTATAACAACTTTGACTGGACTGTGAATAATTAATCATTCCTTTCCTATTGATTATTTACCAACTTGTTTTTCTTGTGATACCAGAAAACTGAGGTATCACAAGACTAAGGTATTATATTCTCATGGGATGGTTCCTAATCATTAGACAGCTTTGAACCAATATTAACTTTAGTTTTTCCTCTCTTCAATGCTTTCCTGAAGCCCAGAGATCTTGAAAGATCTCTGGAACACTTGATAGCATAAAATCATTGGCTGCCAGGACAAACCACTTCCAAAAGGGTCTCTTTTGCTGATCACACAATGTTATTTATTCTTGATGGAGGGTCCTTCATTTTCTCATCAGGAGAACAGATGGCTGAGCTGCTGTTGGCTCACAAAAAAATTCTGTCCAGTCTTTCCAATTTTTAAAATGCAATCCTTATTATTTCAGTACAAGACTAACCTGACTTTTTGGTTTTGGACTTCATACAGTTCAGGAGGCCTTTTCAGTTCTGTCCAATATCTACTGAGATTAAACTAAACTATTTCTCAGTTCCCTGTGCCCATGCCTGTAACTTTTCCTGTGGAAGGTTCCTGCAGACTGCTATTTTATTTATTGCTTTGGGTTTTGAAGATGCACTTTGTTTTTCCAGCTCTGGGGTTCCCGATGTTTTTATGCTCCCTGTCTCCCCTTATCTCTTGACCCTTTTTCCCTCAGGTGCAATCTGAAGCCACACTGGGAAAATTGAAGGAATTTCACCTCAGCCCTTCATACCCTTTGCAAGGTGGCCAGCAGTGCATGGGTAGCTGGATTCTTTGGTTCCTGAAGGATTATCAACATGAAGGGAAACACTTTTTAACTCACGCAAAACTTCCCAAAGTTTTCTTTCTGAATCTTTATGCCAAAAGCTATGGTTACAAACACAAGTTAAATGGTGAAATTAGTTCTGTGACTTGTTGCACTGTGTCTGCATGGTCTGGAGAGTGGGTGAGGACTGCCTGGGGTTCAAGGCTCACAACTCTGTCCTTCCATGTGCTCAGCAAAACTCCCAAACTCTCCAGTTACTGTTTTCACTCGCGCTAAGAACAGGAATCGGAGCTCTTGAGAGGTTGGGGCTCAGGGTCTCACAGTGTAGCTGAGGCTCAGCTTTTGGTCTTCTAAAGGCTCACTTGCATTGAATTTTCCAGAACAAACACTTAGAGTGCCTCACTATAAGCATAAAATCTGTGAAAGACAGGAACAAAAAGCCCTAATGAAAGTCCTTAATGATAAAGATGTTTTGGGGGAACTTTTGCTTGCACAGTGGTGGGTACTGAATTGTCCAGTGAGCACATACATTGCCAGTAACCAAAAGTCTTGATATCTTTGGCAGGATCACATAAATAATGTTTCTCCTAGAATAACATGTTCTTGAACTGTTTCTCCAGAGTATTCTCTGCACATATGCTTCCCATTAGTCACAGACAGGGAGATCTTACCCAAGAGCACTTGTATGTCCAATTTACAGAGGTGAAAAGGAGAAAACTGAGAGGTTTCTAACACCATCTTAGAGTCTGCTTTGAAAACTTCTATCTGCCCCATGTTTCTTTACACCTGTGCATGTGTTAAAGGACGTGAAGCCTGGATAAGACTTTAGTTGCTTTAGCACCACTTCCCATAATTGTGATCTCCGTGATAACTCTGCAGGTTTGGGGTGAAGCAGAATATTAAATACAATTACCATTGTAATAGTCCTATAAAATAAAATAAAATAAAGAAACCTTCAAGAGGCTGAGAGAATTGGGGTTGTTCAGCCTGGAGAAGTGGAAGGATGACATTTTTGTGGCCTGAAGGTACTGAAAGATGGAAATGCACCTTGTCCCAGCCCAGCATCCAAGACAGGTGATGCAAACCACTCCCTGGAAGTATCAACTTCTCCCTAAAGAGCTGCTCCTTCATTTTCAGATGGCTAAATGTTGATTTCTTATCTTCTTTTCTTCATGTTAGAGCGCAGATTAATACACAGGAGTCGCAGTTTTGTGTTCAGACTTGATGTTTATTAATTCTTATCTACAGCCCAGTCTCATGAGTCATGAGCTCTAACTAGCAAGTCAGAAAATGGTGGTAAAATGAATGGCTCTAACTCTTTCCAAGGTTATTTAAGTGCTAATCACCCAATAACAAGATGATGATATCTATATTATTTATGGTTTTGACCCAATAACCAAGCACCCAAGGCCCGTTGTGTGGACCTTTTTCACCCAATTAGAAAAAACAACCCAAAACCAAGAAGAAGAAGGTGAAGAAGAAGGACTAGACAACGCCCTAAATCCTCCATCTTGCCCCATATAGATCACTACATAAAAACCCTAAATTCTAAGTTTTTCATCCTGTGATATCACACAATTCTATTCAAAATACACACCCATAACCCCAGTGTTATCACTCAATTTTGGAAGCCTGTTCCATGACCTCAGGTCAAACATAGTGTTTGCTTGCAGGTCAGGGCATTTTAGAACAGAAAGCCTGAAATTTTCAGCCTCCAGGGTTCCAACATCTAAAGGTGATATGTATCCTGAGCTTTCCATCAAACTCAGTGACTGTTTTTCTTCCTGGGAGAGGATAGAACATAGCTCATCCGTAAGGAATCACTTCAACCTCACCTAAATCCCTTTGGAAGCCTCTTTGGCACACACACAGGTTCATGCCATCACTTTCCACCTTGACAAACACTCAGGACTGACACGACCTCACTCCAAGCTTGGAAACATAATTAATGGTGGGTCAGAATTACTCACAGCATCCCTTATCTCATGATTCCCCTTCTACCTCTCAACTCTGCCTCATTTTCCAGCTCCTGTGCAGGTGGCACACAGACCTGTCCACTCAGGGTTGTCATCCTGCTCAGTGTGGCTTCTTCTCTTCACCTCCCTTTGGCAAACTAGGGATGAGCTGCAAAATTCCATCGTTTTCAAGGTTTCTGTGCTACTGGGAAAGAATTTCATGTCATGAGTCATCCCACCTTATTCCACATAATATATTGTTTAATATTGCTTTTCCTATCCATCTACAGAAGGGCAGCTCTCATTTGGGCTCTTATCATCTCCTTTATCTCAGGTCTTAAGCTACACAACCTTGCCTTGTTATTTTGGTTACCTTGCTTGGGGAACATCCAAATCCAAAATCGACCAAGTTTCCTTAACTGTGAGTGATTGATCTGTTGTTTTCCTCTCCTGATCCTTCATCTTGTTCCTGTCCTATCATATGAAAAAACCCTGTTTGTTTCAATCACAGGGACTTTCTTTATCTTTTTTTCGATCAGTATTTACAAGCTGGTAGAAAACTCTCAGCAGGCAGTAAGGACAAACATCTTCATCTATTTTTTCCATTTTCTTGTGGTTGTATCTTAGACTTTTCCCCAGGTTATGTTTTACACACACACACACAAAATTAATATGTTCTGAATAATTTTATTTTTCTACACCACTCTTTCATGGACTGCCAGAGTGGTTGATGCTGGCAGAGACCTCTGGAGGGGATCTGGTCTATCCCTTCTCCACAAGGGATGATGGTTCAAATCTCTGTGATCAATAAGAAAAAACTCAGTATTTTCTTTGGCTACACACTTCAGAGGGTCAATAAGTTCCAGTAGCCCAGATAATTTGATTTCTCATACCCTCACTTCATGTGATGCACCCTCAAATTCCACATGAGATAATACTTAATAGGATAAATAATAATAATATCCTTAATAGGGTAAAACCTAACAGTGCAGTATTGTGATTGAAATATATCTCCATGGGGTTTTTTTTTTCTGATTTTTTTATATTTTCCTGGTATTGGAAGTTCTATAATCTCTCTTTCAAGACCAGCTAGGAAATAATAAAATGTTCACATCTTAAACTAAACAGTCCATGAATTCTGCCAGAAGAAACAAACCTACATGCTGAAAAACTCATTACCTATGTGAAAGTGTGTGAACTTGTTAGGAACACCATGATTTATAGCTTTCTTTTTTTTTATTAATGATGATCTCTGCTGGCATTGAAGTAAAAAAATCAGAAGTCCGAGTGTTCATATCTCCATGTCAGCTAAGTGCCTGTGATCCTTATATGTTGAGATATGGGATTTAATTCAGTAACTTTAATATAGGTATCAAGGGACCATGTTTTTGAGTCAAAGGGAATTTATTTTCTTTGGGATTCCATTTCCCATCCGATAATCAGTTGCTAGTACATGAATTTGTAGATCTTGTGTAATGCCCACCTTTTCCATATAGGTTTACCTCAAATGGAGCTTGACCCCATCTTTAGACAACTCCATCAAGGGGTAAAACTGCTGGAGCTCAGGGGATTTTGAAGACTGAGGAAAATGCACACATTTGATCAGTTTAATTATTCTCTAGACTCCATCAATTACATGGCTGGACATCCACAGATTGCAGTGGGAAACGGGACACAATTCCATGTAGACATCTAAATATATAAGTGTCTTAGTCTCTCAGGTGAAACCCATCACGTATTTCTAGACAACCTGGTTCCAATTTCGCTGTCTCCAACCCGTTATATTTCTTGACAAGTCAGAGTTTCAAGTAACAGCTGGAAAAAAAAAAAAAACAAAACAGAACATGTAGAAGACAAATACCAAACATTTTGAGGGTTGTTGCTCAGGGGTTTTTTTAAGCAGAAACTTTGGAGACCTTCCAAGGAAAGTGCAATCAGTGTACATTAGGATTTGTTCAATGGCCAAGTGCAGTGGACAATTCCAATTATATACAAAACTGAAAGAGTCATATGGAAAGGGCCAGTTTATTTCTTGTTCCAAGAAATTTCTCCAAAATAATGCATGGATGCAAACAATGAAAATGGAAATACATTCAGTTCAAACCATTCTCAGTGTCCTTTAATTGCAGAGTTTATGTATCGATTGTCTTTTAGTTGTAATATTTATATATCAATTGTACATTTGTTTATTTCTATACTCCTTTTTATAAGAGTATTTTTTATATTTCTCTCTCCAACTTGAATGTAGATCTCTTCACTGTGGAGAGTTATTTACTGCCCTTGGAAAACTGGTTTAAGATTTGACAGATCTCACGATTATAAAGCTGTTTGTTGCATTAAGCTTGTATTACTTTTTTTTTTCTTTCACTTTGTTTTATCCTCCTGGGGATGTTCAAAGAATCCTAGAATGGCTGGGTTGGAAGGGACCATTAAAGATCATCCAGCTCCAACTCCTCTGCATTAACAGCCCTGGGTCTCTTTTTCTCTGCTGTACTTATTTGCCTCATAATTTTATTATTCTTATGCCCCTCCAGCATTGCTGCATTAGGTTATTTATAAAACCTTTTTCTTGATCAATTTTAGCCTTTTCATTTGCTTTTTCTCTGGATTCATTCCTGTCTTCCACGTAGGAGTTTTACATCTAGAACGATGTAGTTCACAACAATTTTTTTTTAGGCCATGACATGTCAGATTGAACTATTAAGCATTAAAAAAATCATTCTGTGGATTGCCTGTCTGTGTTTTAGGATTATGATGTTGCAACTGACATAACCGGAATAACATGATCAGCCTCAGTGCCTAAGGTCTGCTTTGCACCATCTTTAAATCCAGTTCTCTTCTGTCAGGAGCTGCATCTATTCTGAAGAGAAATGAGGGGTTCTGCAAAACCTTTTCCAGCATGGATCTCCAGTGCCATTTGGCAAAGCAATATGCCAGCTATTCATGAGAACAAAAACACAGTGAACTCAAAATATCCACTTTTTTTCTTTTTTTTTTTTTCTCCCCCCTTCTTACCACAGGTTAAAATTAGAATAAAATAATCGGCTAGATATAAACTTGGTGAACTTAGAGTTTCCAGCTGCATTTTTCCTTCACCACCTGAAAATGTGATGTTTAACTGTCCTGAGTCTAGTTCTGAACCTTTTTACCCACATGTGAATGAGCAAGAATCCTGTGGAAATGGAGAACTTTCAGAATGTGGGGATAATAATAATTCAGGATATTCGTGATAATGTGGGGATAATAATTCATGATATTATTTGCCAGCACAGACTTTCCCAGGACAATAAATGGAAATGCTCCAGAAGAAGAAAACAATGGTGATGCACCGTGAAGGAATAATGGAGAAAAAGCATTTTTGGTGATGAAAAGAGCTGGGGCTGTGAGATTGCCCTTCTCATGGTACATTCTTGATGCTGTAACCAGTTCTCTAAAAAACAGAATAATGATGAATGGGGCATTACACAGCAACTTATTCCAAGGCCTGGTCATTTTCCAAGGGATTGTCAGCTTCATCCTGCCTGTGGTGGGAAGATTTTGGCCCTGGGCCTTTGATTCAAACCTAAAATTGCTCTCCAGCGATGCTCCTTCCCAGGGCAGCTCTGCCACGGACTGAAATTGCAGATTCATAGCTGGTTTTTCTGCCACTGACCACAACAGGCCGTGACCTACAGCAAAACCTGCATTCAGAGAGGTTAAATAACATATACAATTTCTGTAGAGCAACAACACACCATGACAAACACACCATAGGCTTTCCTTGCTATGTGGCAAATCCACATTAGCACAGCAGATCTCTTGTGCAGGGGAACAAGAAAACAGACTGAAGAAGAAAACCTTTGGTGTTTCAGAGGCCACACCATTTTTTTCCTTTTTTAAAATTATTACTAGGACTGGAACAGGGTGAAAATCACTCTAATTTTGCTGCACTTCTTGCAAATTATCTTTAAAATTTAAGTTACGGCAAAATAGTCTCAATATTAATTTCCATGATGACAATGCAAGGAAATAAAATATGAGATAAGAGACAAAACAGAGTCCTAGAAGATGAAAAACAGAAATTAATCACTGTTCCATGACCTTGTGGATGATACAGAGTGAAAGCAGATTGCTTGCATTGTTTTGAAGGTTTCAAAGAAGGAGAAAATAGCTTATTTCAGGCTGGGGTTTAACTGGTATTTGGAAGACTTCCAGTAGTCACAGAGTGGTTGAGCCTTGTGCTTTAAAATAAAATACAACTGGCTTGACAAACCACTGGGAATTTGTGCAGCCAAGGAAAAGAGGTGGGGAGGGGCTGGCAGAGGAACATTCCTGGCTCTATTGTGGATGGGATGTTAGAGTGCCCCAATCCTTGGCTGGTGTCAAGGATTTCTTGTAAAAAACAAATCGGGGGGGGCGGGCACAGAGCTCTCAGAGCCTTTCCTGGGTGATCCCAGAGTCCTGGCTCAGAGTCTGCTCTGCACATCTTCTGTTCCTGCAAAAGCATTCAGAAAATCTGTTTGTGTTTTGAGCATGGTAAGTTGCAAATGTATAAGGCAGATATTCTTTAATGGGTAAGAATTCCAATGCTGTTTTCTAGGATTTATAAATTATTCCATAGAGAGACTTAAATCCTGAAAAGTTCTTAAAACGAAATTCACTCAGAGCAATTTAAATCCTTTTTTAAAAGAAAGACACAAAGATAGGATGATGCAGATATTGATCTTGGCAGAGTTATCAGTGCCAAGAGACAGATGGCACTCACTGACTCATGGTAATAATCACAGAGATCAGCTTTTAATACACTGATTGTCAACATGCAGAGAAAAACATGATCAATATTCTATTGTTATTTTCTATTCTTTTCAACCAGTGCTGATGGAAAATAAGGATCATGGGTGCTGTACACCAGTAGTAATGAGGGTTCAGCTGAGCATGACCCCATGTGATGACAGAAAACGTATTTTTAATGTTTTGTTTCAAACCTTTCTGCATCCTCCTCTGTATTCAAAAGTGACTCTGAGACTACAGAGCTCTGCTACAACCAAGTGCCTGTAAAAGTATCCACAGCACTTCCAGAGCTTGTGCTGTTTGAGAGAATAATATGTGGATCACACCATGTAGACTCAGCTTCCCTACAAACTCAGTGGGGAAACTGAGGCCAAAATATCAGAGGAAATGTTGCTGGATGCCCTCCAAAAGTTCAGGTGAGAAACCAGTGAACTCCAGCATCTCAGCCTGGAACAACCAGGTTCTCAGCTTCAGTGCTTCAGCCAAGAAGTTTGGTGGGTTTAAATCCTTCTCTGCTCTTTCTTAAGAGTAATCAGCCTACCTTTTCCAGAGAAAATTTTGTGGAGACACCACACTCTGTAAGAGATGATGGATCGTAGAAACTTTATTACATAAATGGCTTTCTGCAGTAGAATCACCCCAGGACCTGGGCCTGCTCAGTTTTCTTGTACAAACACAGGCAGTTTCAACCACCTGGACCCACGAGGTGTGGCAGGAGGATGAGGTGATGGGATCTGTAGCTGGAATTCCTCTGTAGACTCTCAGCAGGACTGCTTTGGGTTCTCCTGGGCAGGCATTGGGATCATGGCATGAAATATTTCCCATTCATTGTGCCAACCAATTGTGCCACAGCAAGAACATCAAGCTGGCATGGGCAGCAAAAGAAATGGTGGATTAAAATTATGAACATCCCCAGGGCAGAGCTTTGATTTGGAGGATTGCTATTCCTCCTGCAGTGGAGGGCAGATTACACAGCTCCTGCCCCAAAGGCTTCTCCCCAACTACTCCAGGGGAGGAGCTCTGCTCCACTGCACTGTAATAATCTCTCCTCTTCCCTAGCAGGCTGCTGTGGTTTTCCATTTCCTCTAGCTGGCTTGGCCACGGGGCTTTTGCATTTTTTCTTTTCCTTTTATGTAACATGAATACCAGGTAGTGAAGATTGAGTGGTTTGATGTCTGGCTGATGCATCACTTGGGTTTAATAACTCAGAGTCAGAGTCAGTGTGGGGCATTAGAGGGAGATGGGCAGAGAGGGGGGTAGGATGGGCATGAGAGATGATTTCCAGATTCTTTTTCTTCCTATTGTGTCCAGAGTTCAAAGGCAACAAATGCCAGAGTCTGCAAAATGCAGACAAAGTTTCTCTACTTTTCTCTGCTTTTGACTTTTCCCTCACCCTGGACCAAGAGAGCAGTAGTAGTTTACAAGCAGTGTACCAGCAGTAGTTACTAGTAAACAGCAGAAATATAATCAGGAAGGACGAGAAAAATTCCCATGATGGCAGGAATTGGTTTCTATAGTACAGGAGGCAGGAATAAAGGATTTTGGAGTCTTTTCTGACCATGAAAGCCAACGAAGTCTAATGCAGCTTGAACTCCCTCAGGCACACCAAACAAAGCACCCGAAGAGGAACAGCTGGATTAAATTTGACTTAAAAGCCACCATCATTGGCACTGGCCAGTAGTCTCCAGCACTGGGATGAGCTGAGGGATTTCCAGTGGCATAAATCATAGCCTGGTTCAAGTTCTGACTCCATTATTTAGAATTCATGAGCTGATTGAGAAATTTGCTCTGATCTTGCTGAATGCAATAAATTGGGCCATGAAGGAGTAGCCCTACATGTGCATCCCCATCAATCAGACTGAGATAACCATACAGTTTTATTGAACACACAGCAGCCTCTGCTTTTGCTGAGAACCACAGCCTGATTTCAAAATCTTTCCTCTGCTGAAATCTTCCATATCCTGTCCTTAATCTCTTAAACCATCTCAACCCTGGAGCACAAATATTAGAGAAAAACAGGGAGATACATTTTCATTCCGTGTGCTTCCTCTGCGTGGATGTGAATGGCATTCACAATCTCTTCACTGGCCCATGTGGTTTTGTCAGCATCTGTTTCTTGGAAGTGAAGGGAGTTGCATGACCTCTTCCATAATTAAATTCAATTCACTGCTGTTAAAAAGAATCCATATCATATTCTTACTTCAGTAAATGCATAAAGCTCCAGCTCAGTTACCTCTTCCTCTCCTCCCTCTGTTTCTCCCATTAAAAAGCTGTTTCCAAATTTCAGTGTGAGTATGACCAGGAATATTTAATTTCAAAATGCATATATATTACTCTACAGATAATCCCAACTATTCCCCTGCTATGCTTTACCTTAAACAATTCTTTTTCACTCCTCCATCTTTCTGCAAAATTCTGCAAAAGAAAACAGCCAAAGCCTTTCTCAATCGTTCGTTTAGCCAAGTATTTATGTTTTCTGCTTTGCAGCCAAGATGACCAATTTAAAACAGACATCGAACAATGCCAGAGAGGAGATCTCTATACATACAAGATTAAAAAAAGTTTATAAAAGTGAGCTTTGGGTCAAATTAAATTGTATTTATTATGAAGTTCATCCTGTCTCTTAAGATACACTTTTAAACTGTCTAAATTTTCTAGAAGTCTCACAGTTATCAAAGATTCCAACACTGGACTCAAGCAGCCAGCCTGGTTTCTTGGGCTAGTTCAGACAACTTCCACATGGAGCATCCCTTGGTATCGTGTGAAGAGCCTGGCAGAGCCCTCATGCAGTTTGAATGGCCTTTATATGAAATAAAATCACACTTAGGGGAAAAAAACAATTCTTTCTTTGGTTAATATTCGTCCCATTAAGCATTTTCTTCTTTTTTTCCTCCTGCTGCCCACACCCTGCTCACACCAGGTAGACACCATGTCCACCCAACCCTCCTTTGCTGGCAGATTCCAAAAGTGTTTCTTCCTCTTGTTTTTAAAGGACCTGTATTAAATTTTTACCCATATTTTTTTCTGGCTCCTAACTAAGAAAATCAGGTAACCTGTTTCAGACCTAAGACCACACCTAAGTACAATGAGCTTGTACTTCTCATTGAGGTGAAGAACTCATTTATTTCCACATTTAATGTTGGCAACTCACGGAGCAGATTCCTCTGGCTTGTTTAGGATTTGGGACCTCCACAGTCCAGGCACACTGGGCAGGATAAAGAGGAAAGTGGTGACCCATTGAGTCTCCCCTGGTTAAAATATCCAAATTTACATGACACTTAACCATGGTAGTGCAAATTTTGCTGCCTTCAGACCTCTCTTTTGTCTGGCTTTCAGGCACAGAACACAATTTTAGATGTGCTCTGGGCATTGTCCTTGGATGCTGACCAGGACTGTCCAGCACTTTGCTGCTCTCAGAGACTTTTAGCTGTTCTCTCAGGCAAGTGTTTTCCACTGAACAGAGAGAAGCAGGATATTGGAGGCAGGATTAAGTCCCCCCCATTTCCCAGCACTGAATCAAACAAAACCTTCTTCCACCCACACATTGCTCCCTCAGCTTAACAACAAAAACAACCTGCCAATCTCTCCCCACACAGAAACCTTTAGAGTTTCCATTGAAGGTAAAGGAAAGGTACTGCAAAATTTCTCGAGCCCACCAGGCACAAATTGCCATAATTCCTTTCAAATTATCTGCTGTTGTTTTCTTTGAAGTGGCTGGATGAATCAGATGAGAAGAGGGGGAGTTGGGTATTTCCTGCAGCAAAAACATGCCACAAATAAAGACAAGAAAGTTTTGCTCCTCTCTAAAGCAGCACTTGTTGGCTGGAACTGTCAATGTTTCTGAGCAAAAACTTAAGTCCAGAGAGTCAGGGTGGTAAAATTAAACAAGAGATTTTAAATGCCATTGTAGGTATGGGGAGGTTAATTTGAGGAAGGCCACCAGCCAAAAAAAAATAAATTAAGAAGAACCTACTGTAAATAGGGACAAGAAAAGAGATGGGAAAATAAAGTGAGATTCAATCTTGATAAAGCTAAGACAGCTGCAAAAAAGAGAAAAGCAACCGAAATGTTTACACTTACAAGGAATGAAGAGAACTAATGATGAATACTCAGAGTCTGATGGGAAGAATATGGCAGAGCAAGCAGCTGAATTTAGGTATTCCCAGACCTGCAGCCATGGGGCTGATGAGGCTGTGCTGACTTCCCAGAAAGAAGATGGAAAAAATAATGAATATTAACACAAGGCTCGTGAGAGTGAGTAGTTTATCCAGGCTCTAGGATACGGAGACCTCTCAGGTATCTTATGATTTAATGATGTGTTAAAAGAACAGAATCAAGAACTTATTT
>VWZU01003040.1:6830-103761 GCA_013397095.1 Sterrhoptilus dennistouni | reverse complement strand
ATAGAGAGTAATCATATATCACATATATATATATATTTATATATATACCCCTAGGTAGAGTAAACCTAGAATAAATTATCAAGGTGGAGGAGAAACTTTCCCAGCAGGACAAGTTGTATAATAACTCCCCTGAGGAAGTGATGAGCACAAATTTTCTTGAAATACTAAATGTGAGGTTTTTTCCAAACCAACAGGTGTGCACTGGACACAAAACCTGTGCTGGCAAGGAATTGGAGCATTTAGTAGTCCTCTCCCATCTCTGGTTTGTGAAGATCTTTGGGGGTTGAAGAAGCCACAGAGATGATTACAATCCTTTCCAGTAGTTTGCTATCAGTCCGAAGGGAGAGAACAGCTGGGGAGTTCCTAGAGCAGCCCATGCAATCTCTCATCATCCTGTCACCCTGGAACGTGATGGAGCCAAGAGTGGAAGCAGCCAGTGCCACAGAACATCTGGTCTTCTCTAAAGATCCATTCCCTGTCATTAACAAGGACATTATTTACTTATTATTGTGATTCCTTAATAATTTCAGGGGGAAAATTAAGAAAAACAAGGAGGAAGATAATCAAAACTGATGAGGCAGAGGAACAGCATTTTTTCTTGTTTTCCAAGCTCGTTTCCAGTACATCCCTGCTGACCCACCTATCTGCAGACCAGAGAGCCATGGGAAGTGTCTTTGCCCAAGAAAACAAACTTGTGTACCCTCTGCACGTGGGTTTTGCCTGTGAATCACCTCCTGGTGTCATTCCAGGTATTTTCTGTGCCTGTATTAAAACCATTCCAGGAGTGGGATGGATAGGAGATGAAAGATGCCTTGATAGAAGGAGCTGTAATTTCATGTGGAATGCTTCAGGACTTAGGGGTATGAAAAAAGCATGCAGATGTGTTTCTGAGCATTAACTTACCACTGAACAGGCACTCTTTCAGCGTAATTTATATTTCGGTCTTGGGATTTCCCTGACAACCTCCTCCAAATCATTCCTGCCTGTTAATGTCCTGTCAGATTTAATGGTTCTGGCTCCTCTGACAGTTTTAGCCTGATGTGAAATAAATGCCTTCCTGATGCTTTGCTCCGTGGTGGTGATGATGTGATAGATCAACATTTTTATTTATGTTTGTCTTTTGGCCTTCAGAGGACAATCAAACTGGCCACTGAGGGCCATGAAATGGATCCTGTTGGTTTCACTGGAATCAGACCAATCCCCTGGCCAGGTGGGAATGCAATGGTCACTGATGCAGACATGGAGGGGATCAGCCTCAAAGCAGGGGAATAAACCTCAAAGGAAACCACTCCTTCTTGCTAACTAAAGACAGATGAGTTATTTGAGAGGCAAAATATTTTTGCCAGAGGAAGCAGAAAGAAGGGAAAATCCTGAGGCTCTTGGGATATCTCAGGACCAGTTGCATGAAGAGCACGCTAGAGGAAGGGAAGTTTTCCTCACTAAAACTTCTTTCAGTTTATACGACCCAATATCCAGGTTTCACAGGACACACAACCTCCACAGCCAGCCTTGCTGTATCATCCACAAGGATTTACCCAGACACAGCATTTCTTTACTCAGCCCTTGCGAGAAATAACATCTCTGACCCAGGGCTTAAATTTTGCTTCAGAGAGACTGGGTCCAAACCAATGCCAGCAGGTCCTCCCGGGGAAGTTGTCATCTTTGCAAAGACTAATAATTTTCTTCAGGTTTTGCCTTTTCTGGGCTGCAAATCCCCATAACCTTGTCCCTCAGGAATGATTATGGGAAGAGGATCACAGTTGTGTGGTTTGTCCCCTGGATTGAAATAGAGACTTCTCCAGACACCTCACCAAACAGATTCTTCTTTGAATAAGTGAATGGATCTCAAAATGTTGATTTTGTGTCAAACTTTGGATTTTAAAATGAGGTGACAGGAACATCTCCCTCCCCACAATGTTTAGTCCCTGAATTATGGAGCCTAGAGAGGGATGCACATAGTTCTGGAAACAGGAGAACTGAAAACTAAGACACTCCAAGGGGCACATTCCCCATGATAAGACTTGATTCTGACTTATTTCGATGATTTTTCCGTGCCTGCTTAATGTGACCAAAATATCTTCAGAACAAGTCAATGCAAGAGAACAGGGCGGCCCCGAATAACAAAATATGAGGTGGAGAAGAAACTCCTGTCTGTAACACAGCAAATATTTCAGAAAACATCATTTTTCAATCCACTGTTTCCTCCTCTGATTTTTTAATCTCAATTTTTTCCACATAATAAGCCAGGGGGAAAAAAAAAAAAAAAAGCAAAACCCAAAAAAACCCAAAAACCCCATCTCAAAACCCAAAAGCTTCTTGAAAGGTCAGAATGATGAATAACATTTCATACTGCAGGTTGCAGAGTCATTGCATTCCTTTTCAACAACTCCAAAACCACATGAGAAAGTTTGCAAATACCTTTGAAGATAGCAGGGAACAAGTCCACTTACAGGGTGCTTAGGAAATATTCAGCCTATAAAACCTAATAACTGGTAACAGCTTCCATTATTAGCAACAAATCCTCTAAAAGTAAATTATCCCTTAATCTGCCAGAACCACTGTCAACATTTAATTAATCTGCCTAAAGGCCTGGTGCTGCCTCAGTAGGGCAAAGGAATTTTTTACCATTTACTTAGTGCTAAGTCATAACCCAATTGCCATTTTTAGACAATTGAACACTCTCTGACTTTCCAGATGTGCAACACCATTCTTTTCAGCAGCAGCAGTTGGTTTCTAGACAGATTTTGCCATCTGATTTCAGGGCTGAGAGTGTTTTCTTGCAGTATAAGTATTGTTTAAATACCAGGCACATCAGTGGTCCTCGGTCATCATTATCTGTCTTCATTCTGTAAATGAGTATTCCTGAATTAATTAATCCCAGGGCACAATGGAGGGGTTAACTATTTGTGTGAGAAATTTCAGGTTTACAAGCTGTGCTTTCACTTCTTTTCCAACTCAACCAAACTCCTGGAAGAGGCTTTTTTTTCCCAGGAACCAGTTTGGTATGAAACTTCTTCAACCCAGAATATGAAATGCACTCATGGTGTGTGCTCATGTGTTGGGCCATTATATATTCTAATATAAAAACATCAGTGCATGTGGAGTTACTGTTTTTTGATAAAAATAATCAGGTTTTCTTGGTGGTATCAGCAGCACTTTCAGCAATCACAAGAACAGAGCGGAATAATTTAGGCCCATTAGATCCCAACTTCATACAAATCCTTTCTCAATCAATTTCTGAATTCGAATCATTTGTTTCAACAACAAAAACAACAACGAAAAGTAAAGTTATTATATTCCTGGAATTCTCTAGCATGCAGAAACAGTGGAAACAACAACAAAATTCCATCTAAAAAAAAAATACACATATATTTGAAAGGTCCTCTCTTTTGGCCAATGCCCCCACCCAGCACAACCTGCAGTTCATCCTGCATCCATTTGTTTAAACAACTAAAGAACAATGAAACATTTCTGGACATTCCTACAATTGCCTTCTATCCATCAGCTCTGGCAGCTGCTTGGCAACTCTTCCCTTGACCTCCAAAATAAATCCACCCTCTGAAGAAAACACTGCAAACCTCTAGAGCCAGCCTGGCCGCCTGAAAAGTGATTAATTCGGGTTTGAAACCAAAGCCAGTGGATAATGTGGAGAAAACAGAGGGAGAAAAAGCCCTGAACAGCTCGGAACGAAGCGTTCCTGCTTTGCAGGATGTTCCTACCACACTTCAGCTTTTCCAAGGGACGAAAAATGAGCACTCTGGGTGAATTTGGAAGGCTTAAGAGGAGATCTTCCTCATCATCCACCTCCTCAGGCCCATGATTGTGGAAACGCCCTTTTTGGACCTATACTGAAGTCCTTCATGTTATTCAAGCTGAAATTCAAGGGCTTCATTCTCTGAGACACCCCTGAAAATTCCTTCCATTATTCTACTGATAAAACAGGAATATTTCATAGAAGAACAGACACTGATAAGAGGTGAGGGCTGAGATGAAGAGGTGCCTTATGAAACTCAGTTAAGAAACACTTGGGTTATCTCCACCAGATGTTATTAAACTCACCACAGGAATTACTGGCTTAGATATGATGCCCTGGGTTAGGAAATGTTCAAGCCACATAATTAAAATTATCTCATTTAGCTTGAAAATCCACCTATCCTTGCAGCTTTTGAACTTGCTCACTTCTCTGGAATTCATGGGACAATATCAGTTTCTACTATTTTTTTTCAGAAAATTATTTGCAAAAAAAGGATTTAAAAGAATCAAGAGAACAAAACATTCCCTATTCCTTTAATAATTATCAAATCAATACTGAAAATATGAATTATATGAAAAGTTAGAGTTCTTACCTACCATGTACACTTTTATCTCATCCTCATCCAATTGTTTCTGGACATGCCCAGCTGTATCCAAGGAAAACTTAATTAACCTTGACTTAAGTCAAAACAAACAATTTAAAGCATTTTAAAATCCTCTCTGGGGCTCAGAAAAAAAAGCAAACAAGCTTCATAACGGAAGACATGATTTCATTTCACAGGCTCTTACTAAGTTTTCTTCAATTTGCTTGAATATTTGTAACGATTTTCCAAAAAGAAAATAGTAAGTATTGCTTGTAGCTACACAGCTTGAGTTCATGTCCCATCTGATTTTTCCTGACAGTCTTCCTGGACTTTTTCTGTTTCATTTTATTTCCCCCACTCCTTCCTTCATGTATAGCAAAGAGTCCTGGGGATTCATGACAGGGAGTGAGGCCATCACTTGATTATTCCCTTTAACCAAGAGAGTGTTCCCAATATCCCAGGTGGGCATGGCAGACCTAGGGCCCCCCTAAAACACTGAGTTCCTCTTGCCTGAGTGTCCTTTTTGGATGGAGACAAATAGAATGTTTGGTTTAGGTTGATATCAGGAAAAAGTTCTTCCCCCAGAGCATGGTGGGGCACTGAATGGGCTCCCCAGGGAATGAGCACAGCTCCAAGTCTTCCTGCTTTCAGGAAGCGTTTGGAAAACACTCTCATGCCCAAGGTGGGACTTCTGGGGTGTCCTTTTCAAGGTCAGGAATTGGGTTCAATGATCCTGGTGGGTCCCTTCCAACACAGGATATTTTATATTTATTTGATAATGTATTTTTGCAACCAGCTCCACATGCACCTGTATTTACTTAACTTCAAAACAAAGTCTGTGCTGAACATTGCTGGATGAGGTGTCGTCCTCTATAACCTGGTTAAATTCTTTAGTCTCCTCAGAAAAAAAAACACTGAAATTGTTAGAGACAAGTGCTAAATTCATTTCAGGCCATACAGAAGGTGATCTAAGTGGGTGGTTTAGAGTTCATTGACCTATCACACATCCACTGCTTAGCCTGGAAATATTTCCAAGATACACAAACCAGCGAGGCAGGATGGAGCAAGGAGGTTTCAAAGGGCTCAGAAGAGCTGGTGAAGGCCCAGGAAAGAGAATGACCCGAGAAAGGTGCTCACATTGGGGTCCACAAACTCCATCAGAGACCAGATATGAACAGCAACTCCCAATCCCTCCTAGGACTGATGCCAGTGCTTGGTGATGCCAATGACAGCCCTCAACTTCATCTCTCCCATGTAGATAACAACAGAACCCGTCCGTGTCTTGCCTTGAGCCTCAATGTCACAACGTTCATCCTGTTCAATTAGTCAGTAGAGGGCCATGACTCAAGAGAGACCAGAATACAGCAGGAAATTCGGGATATTAAGGAAAAAGTTTAATCTACTGGTCTGTTCCTGAAAGGAAAAGGTTATGGAAAATATCCTAAGAAAAGTGTGAGAAGAAGAAAAACTTATTTTTTGGGGTTTTTTGTTTGTTTCCAAATATTAAAGGAAGATAATTCCTCATAACCTTATACAGCACTGCACAGTTCTGGGCAGCAATATCAATGGACATTAAATTTCAGTGCTCAGGAAGGCAAATGATTCAAGAGCTGAGAAAATTTCCCTTTAAAAAATTCATAAACAGTCTTAATATTTACCATGCACAATATCAAGGTCATCAGAATAAGAGCCACAAACAGCTTTTCTATGTAGAATCTTGGAGGCGGAAGAAACACTGACATAGGACTTGTCCTCCTCCCACCAGATATGGGAAGGAGAAGCAGAATTCTTTCAAGGTAGATGAAATTTTCTTTTGGATAGAAGTCTACCTTCTGCTAGTCATCACAGTGCAAATCTGATCGACTTCAGCCATAGACACTCGAGTCCTGTATTTCTTTACTCTGCCTGAATTTAAGTCCTTTGCTGACATAAATGTAGAACTCTATAAAGGTCACTCAAACCCAAGTAAGAGTGACACATCTGTTCATCCTCATCACTGCAAAGTCTCATCCTATGAAGCCTCTTAGGTTTTTTATGTTCATTCTCCTGTTTGTTTGGTTTTTTGTTTGCTTTATCTTAAGACAACAATTTGCTGTCCTTAATTTCTTTGTTATTCTTTCACTCAGGCATGGCTTTCCGCTTGTTTCTCTTTATCATATTTGATCAATCTTCTGAAATGCTAAATTTGCAAAATTGATTTTTTTAATGAAAAATTCTTTAGAAATTAAGAAATTATTTTTAAAAATTAAATCAGGAAATACCTTCTTGTACATTTTGGAGTTCTGATATTTATTAATTTTTATAAAATCTTTGATTTGAAAACAATATTGATTCTTATAGTTCTGACAAGTGATACATGCTTTCTTTGTGTCTTTGAGGTATTTTTTTGAAAATTGATTTAAAGATGATTTTAAAATGTAATATTAAAAGATGTCTATTAAAACAGAAGACAAAAATGTAATATGAAATGTCCTGGTTCTGTGCTCTGTTCTGGATGAAATATCAGACCTACCATTGATTCCGTGTTTTTTTCCTTCGTGATAAGCGTGTCCATGCCATAAAACCACAAAATTCCAACAGATCAATAAAACATCCAGCTCCAGCTGAAGAAAGACTTTCTGTTTGGTGGGGCAGCAAACACATACCCATTTCCACCATGAGCTGTAAACTTCCAATGTCACAGGAATGGTCATTTGCTGGGGAACAGTCCATGCATTTATCCAGCCTCTCAAAGCCATGTCCTGTTCCCCGAGCAGGGAATGCCAGCCTTGTGGGGTGGGTGTCTGATGGGCCAGACCAAAACACCCCTTGGCAGAACAATTCCCCCATGCTGAGGTCTGTGCTTCCCTGTCTGCTCCACCTCCAGAACAAGAGCTGGCTTAGTTGAAGGTACAAGCTGAAAAAAAGGTGATAAATTCATGTCATGGCACCAGATGTGTCTCATTTACAGGGCATGCCAAGACTTTGGAGTTAAATTCCCAATTACTCATTGAAAACAAGGTTTTGTTAATGTAAGGAAGCTTTAAGTCATTGGTGTTTCAAGGCAAGCACTGAAGATCGACATAAGATCAAGCAGTGAAGATCTGCAGCGTTAGAAAGGTGAGGTTCGGGATTCCTAGAAACTGAAATTTAATCAATATGTAGAGAAAAATAAGAAAACAGGAAAGAAGTTGATCATCCAAGCTGCCCAGGTACCACCTAAATATCAAATAAAGCCCTTTCCCTCTGTCCTCAAAGCTGTCAGAATCTGCTATAAGCCTTCCACCCAGCAGAGCCCCTGAAACAGGCTGGTAGCATTTGTTGTCCTCCCTCACCTGCAGAACAAACCCTCCATCCATGTGTTCCACTGCAGAGCAACAAAACAGATAATGGAGATGCCAAGAAAGGTCATTTTGTGTATTTCTTCTCCTTCCCGTTTCACGCAGCTTCTGTGACAGATCCTGACAGGTGGTTTGAATAAAACATCCCACGTGCTTTCTTTTTTTTCCATCAAAGGCTGACAAAGGATAATTTGTCTTGCTGCATCCCTCCTGCAATGCCTTTATTGGGAAAAGCTGCAGCAGTGGCATTTTTGGATGCAGCAGTGCTCCCAGGAATTTCTGGGTGGCTGAGCTGAGCAGCAGGTGTGGGCAGACAGATAGATCAAACTTTTCTGATGCACTGCAGGCCAACAACACCTTCTCTCCAAGCCAGCCAGGGCTACCAGGAATTCACTACAGCTGAGCCTTGGCCAGTGGGTGTCACTAAAATTAAGCTGCAAGGGAAATCAGAGGGAAAAAAAAAAAAGCGTGGGGGCAAGATAACCTGAATTTTAAAAGCATTCCAGATCTTATTTTTTGGCCCCAAGCCTTGTTTTGAATCCTTCCTTTGGTCAAACAATGGCAATGAGATCAGAGCCAGGCATCCAGTGCCCGCTAATTACCGAGTGGGCTGACGCTTGTAGGGAATTGCTGGTGGGATGCCTGGATGGGATGGGAAATGGCTTTACTGAGGTATCCCTGGTGGTGGTGGCATGTTTCTTTATGGGTTTCCTACTGCCCTGTCCCTCCTGCCAGGTGACTCACCGAGGTTCTGCCCAGTGTTTACTGCAACAAACCTCCCCACAGGGAGTTGCTCGCCATGTGCAGCCTGATTTTCCCAAGAACACCTCAAAGGGCTAATTTTAAGTGAACAAAAGCTTTGGAAGGCAGGGAGAAGGGAAGGGGGAGGAGGGTTTCTTGCGGGAGGAAAGAGATGGCAGAAATAGCCTCCTTCCTTTTTCCTCTCTCTTGTCCAAGATAAGGAAACATCACACACTAAAGGCAATTTGAAAACAACTTAAAAGGCAGATAAATTTAGTCACAAGTATTTCACTGGGTGGACAGTCAAGATATAGAAGGAGTCTTCAGCCAGAAAGCTTTTAGGGAAAATTACCAGTGGTTAAGGCAAAGGGGCAAAAATCAAGGAAATATGGTCAGCATTAAAATTACTGTAAGACGAGGTCATAAATCCCCAGTTCATCCACCCACAGCAAAGGGAAGCTGAGGTGGGATGTTTCAGTACATTTGGATTAGAGGCGTCCTTCTGTAAAAAGGATGGAATGGCCCATGATGAGCATAAATACTCAATTTTCATATTAAAGAGTTCATGTTGCTGTTCTGTCAGGATTCAGACTCTTTCAGAATTCTATCAGGGTGGAAAAACTTACAATTCTAGGAGACAAAAAAGGAAGGTGGTGAATGGACATCACAGACACTGCTGTGGTCTGATGATGCTTCTGTGAAAAGCTGAAGGGACTTGCAACTCTGAGGCAGGGAAATGCCACCAGAAAATGACACTAGCAACTGCTCAGCAGCTGAGGTTTTCCATGGAGCCAAACCTGCTGGAGTCACACTCCAAATACAATGCAAGGATTATAATAAAGTGTCCTCCTTTTATGTCTCCTTTCAACTGTCTTTTTGCTATTCTATTGACTGTCTTCTCAGTGGTCCTTGGTTTATATAAGCAGATTTCTAAAGTTTGACGGGCCAGAAAAATATTCTATTCATCATTGTGGTGAGCATGTATCAACCACAGGTCAGCACTAGCTCGAGGACATCTGTACAATGCTCAGTTGCACTAAGCAAACATGTCTTTAATCTCTCTGTACCATCTGGAAAATAGTATTTCTTTTATTTTTCTCTTTTGCTTTTCTTTTCTGATGAGATTTTAAGTATGAAAAGGCAAGCCCTTTCTCTGATTACAAAAGGATACAACAACAACAACAAACTGTCCAGGACCTGTTCTTTGGCCCTGAAGGCAAGTGGTGTGATTCATCTTATGGCCATATGGCTAAACTTTTGTCCATGTGAAAAAAACCCAAAAAAACAGTGGTCTCACCCACACCTCTTTCTGGGAACAGGCTCTGACCCATGGTAGTATTTGAAACATCTCTGAGCATTTTCTGGGAAAGAGGAAAATGGTATGGAGTGAAAATATTTCAGGGAGGAGGTCACTATGGAAGATTGCAGGCAGGCCCTGGACATCTTTAACAGCACAAACCCAGCTTAAGTGTACAATACCCAAGACAAAAAGACACAAGGTTGGTTTGGACCTGTAGGTATTACTAGAAAAGAAAGAAAGAAAAACCAAGATTTTTCCAATTTTGTTTTTGGTCTGGCTTTTGTTGACTCAAATCGGTGGTTGTGAGCACCTCCCAGAAGGAAAAAATCTACTCAAAGGCAGCAGGCAGCTCCTACACAATCCAGCACATGCTCTGGTGCACTCCCAGCCATTCTTTTCTTGGTTTTCCAGCCCTGCAAAATATGTGTTTCCAGCAGAATATCTTGCACCAGTTCATGAGGGGGAAATGCCATTAAAGAGCACGACTCTCTTGACAGAGCAGTGCTGGTGTGCATTGCTTGGCTTGGCCGTGGTGCACTTCGAAACACACAGCAAGGAAAGAATCATCACTCAGACAATCCTTCCCAAGTGCAGTGAGAAGGAACTGCTGGTGCCACAGAGCAGAAAAGATTTCCAAAGCTTGGATTCTAATTTCCTGATCTTTAAAAAGAAATTGCTCATCTGCAGCTAATCATGTTTGCGCCTTTCGCCGTCTCCAACAGCAACATTTTCCAAGGTGCTTTTAATGAACTGAGCAGCCTCCTAAAGACTCAGGAGAGACAGAGAGGCTGTCAGAGACAAATCCCTTTATTTGATTAGGCTTCACAGGATCTTGGTACATTCCTAACAGAAAAGAACACAACAAAGATTGATCCTCCCCCCACCCAACTCAGTTGGACATTTTCTCCAAGGCAGGACCAAATCCAGCACTTATTAATTAGAAATGTGTTTTGATGAAATGTTGTTCTGTAGTGTGAGGCGTGGAACCAGGAAAGCAGATTTGGGTTGCAGGAGAGACATAGCTGGAGGTGACTTCCAAAGGGAAAAGGGTGAGGAGAAGCCAAAGTGGCAGGTTTGACCACAAAACGCAAGAGGGAACAAGAAGGGGCAACCACACAACAAAGCTCACCTCTCGTGGGAGCTTGGCCCCTTCTGTGGTGGACACAGTGGTGTAACCCCACCTACATTCCCAACTCTGGGCCAATAGATAAAGGCATTTCTTCCTAATGAACTGCTTCATGTGCCTTGGCAGAAAAGCACATAGTTGGGAGCAGTTGGGAAAGCGTTTTGTCAGAGGCAGTCTGGCTGAAGATTTGCTTGTTGCACGCTTTGCTGGAGTTCTGTTGGGCTACATTTCTCATTTACAATCTGTTCTGCTTTTGCTGCTTTGTTTTTCTTTAAATATTATTTGTACTCTATCTAAAAGAGCTGTTTTTTTTTTTCCCAAGCCCTGTTGAAATGCTCAGAATTCTTCATTTAGTGAATTTAGTGGCAGATTCTTGCAATTACCTGCACGTAACACGGTCTCATAAACACCTTTGACAGAAATCACAAGGCACATTCTGCACTTCTAGGCAGAGCCTGTGGTTTGTCTGTCAATTTTTCTCCCACTTTAATGCTCTCTCTTTTTCTGGAAGCCAAATATTGCATAAAACTTGAGCACATAATTTGAATCAGCTCAACATAAACTGAAATGTTGTCAAAGTTGTATTTACAAGTTATAGATTCAATTCTAAAGCAAAACAGCCTTTTCTTTCTGCTCTGTTCTTTTGATGATAATCTACTTTTGAACAAATGAAAACCCACTTCAGTTTTCATCTGTAGCTTTCCTGACATGAGAAAAATTGACTAATTCCATGAAAAAAACATTTTCTTACATGTTTTCCTTCTTTGGTACAAGTGAGCTTTGGCCAGGACAGAACACCAACCTGCCAGGATTGTGCGGAAGGCGTAGGATTTCGTGGTATTTAAGACCCAGTCAACACAATTAAGCCAGCTTTGTTCTATTTTAAATTCACAGAACCCGGCGATCACCTCAGAAGTGACTTCCAGAAAGTTTTGATTTGTATTATTTTGTTTTGTCCTTAAACGCTGCAAGTTCTGGGCTGATTTCCAAAACATTTAAGTTTCAAACCCGAATAATCGACTTCTGAGGGATCACCTGAGCTGAACCTGCAGGTCCTTGACAAGAGCTACCTGTTGAGAACAGGCAGATCTTCTCTGCACACAGAATTCTGTTTAACTTCAGGCCTCCCTGTAAGATCTTCTGCCAAACCATATCTTTTCAGAAGCATGTAGCAAAAATCTTCAACATCTCTGACCAAACCTGTTTGGGTAAATGAAAAAGAGAATAACCTATAAAGCCCTTCAATGTTACAAGAGTGCTGGTCTATATGATGCCAAAAAAATTCAAAATCTCAGAAGCCTACATTAAAAAATATGAGCCATTATTCTATTTTTGGTTTTCTATTTGATTGCAAACTGATTCAAACAATACCATGTTAAAACTAGCTCAGTCTTTTCAGAGCTATGATAACCCCAAAGCAAATTTTATCCTCAGCTTGCTGACAGGAGTCTGAAGGGTCAGAACTCTAAATTCCATCATTTAGGTTGATGCCAAGTATTTTGGAAGGAGAAAAAAAAAGAATCAAGTAATCTTCATATGCATCTTAACAGATGCAAATAATTTTAATAAAACTGAAGTGTTGCCTGGGACTCTGTGCACCCTGGAGCCTCATTCAAGTTTTATTCTGACATGTAAAATAAAATCTAATGAAAAGTAACCACTGATGTATGGGAAGAGAAAGGGAAATATTATTTTTCTTTAATTTCCAAACTGTTGTGGAGCCAGTAATGGATAGGAATGATCCGTGCTGGTTACTATGGTGTAGTTTAGATTGTGGTTACTGAGTTTTGGTTATGACATAGTATCAGCAGAGAGACATGGAAAAGGGAGAATTTTAAGGCATCTTCTGGGCTTGTTGTACCATGAGTTTCCAGAACATTATTTTTGTATTTAGTATGAATTTGAACATTATTTACCTATTTTCATCCAAGTTGTCAGAAGAGAAAAATCTGGGACATTGAGATTCAAAACATGGAAGCCAAACACTCACACCTCATTATCTGCCAATGAGCTCTTGCTGCTTTTACAGAATCACTGAAACGCTTGGGTTGGAAGTGATCTGAAATCTCGTATCCTTTCATAAGGACACCATTCCCTATCCCAGGGTGCTCCAAGCCCCGTCCAACCTGGCCTTGGACACTTCCAGGGATGAGGCAGCCCCAGCTTTTCTGGCTAATGTGTTTAAGGGCCTCTCCGCCTTCACAGGGAAGAAATTCTCTCTAATATCTCATCTAAACCTGCTCTCTGTCAATTTGGAGCCATTCCCCCTTGTCCTGTCACTCCAGGCTCTTTTAAACTGTCTCTTTCCATCTTTCCTGTAACTCCCTTCAGGCACCGCAAGGCCACAATAGGGTCACCCAGAAATCTTCTCTTTTCCAGGCTGAACGATCCAAATTTTCCCAGCCTTTCCTCCCAACAGAGCTGCTCCATCCGTCTGCTCATCCTGGTGCCTCCTCTGGGCTCTCTCCAGCAGCTCCAGGTCCTTGCTGTGCTGGGCTGGGGCAGTTCTGCCCATGGGGTCTCTCCTGAGAGGGGGAGAATCCCCTCCCTCCGTGTGCTGCCCACACTGGCCAGGGTATGATTGGCTCAGCCTAATGATTCAGTCATTAGAGGAGAATGTGAAATCTGCATATTTTTTTGCAAATAAAATCTCTCTGGACATTACTGAAAGCTTAAGGCAGCTCTGTCATAACTGAGACATCTCGAGTAGATGTCAAAATGGAAATGGGTTCAACCTGGTCTGCTGCTTCTGAGCACAAAGTCAGAAAGCAAGGGAGTTCTGTCATTATAACAACAGTCCCCAAAGCTTTCATTACCTTGACAGCTCAAAAATTGTGAAAACCAATTAAAAATGTGATTAATTTTTTCAGAAATATCTTTAGAAAGCAGGAAGCTGGGATGTCTTGGAGATTCCAGGATTAAAGTGAGCTGTGTGCAACCAATTTCTGCCTCTTCTCCGTTCTTACCCTTACAGAACAAGCCTAAGGAGGGTGATTAAATACAGAGAAATTGTTCTTTTGGCTCCTTGGCAAGAGAAGGCTTTGGGATCATCCCCTCCACACTGCTTCCCTAAAAAGGAGACGAGGAGCATGCGGTGCTCTCCTCAAAGTGCTTCCCAGGGAATGTTAGGGGAGTGATTAGCCACTAATGACCCTCCTGTGCCTCCTGTGGCGGGGAAAGGTCCCGGTTCCCCTGGCACAGGCTGCTTTTCCAGCACTGCTCTTTTCACATTCACATTTTGAATCAGAGATTTGGTTGTTTCAGTTCCAAGTTTTCTCAACATTTTTTTCCCCTGCTAACCTTGGTAAACAGTCCTTCAGTTGTCAGGTCCTGACTGATTATTTTCACCTGGCTAAAGACTCTGCATTTTTTCCTTCTTTGGTAAAAACTTCATGGGTGTAGACATTAATTCCCTGATAGGAAACCCAAATTAACAGATAAAAAACAAGATCTTTGTGCAGCCAAATGGTTGTATTTTTTTTTTTCTTTTTTTTTCTTTTTTTTACATGAAGTGAACAGAATTTTTCTGTTTAAGTCAAGGCTACATGTTGTCTGGGAATCTGTAATTGCTCAGCCAGTTAATTAATCTGAAAAAGACCGTATGATTATTTTTGTGAGGAACCATCCATCACTGACTTAGCACTGAAAATACACCATGGCTATAAAACTCCAGGGGAAACAGGCCAGCCCAATGGAATAACACACAGTCAGTTGGTTTAAGACTATTATATTTATTTATTTTATTCTTTGGGAGCTACCAAGTCAAGAACCTATTCTCAATTATGGATTTTTATTTGATTCCAGAGACCTCAAAGCCGATTTTTAGTGAAATCCTCTTAATTTTGAAATAGGATCATATTGATTTCAACAGGGGTGGGTAGAGTTTCACTTTTAAATCCTTTTAATGGGACACATTATCTTTCACACTGAGTTTCCTTCAATCCAACGCCAAAACTTTTCTCCTAAAAGAAGTGATGGATGGAGATCAGTCAGACTTGTTAGCTGGGAATTAGGAATGTGTAATTAGGAATTAGGGCTATAAGGGCCTACTATGAGTTACTCTAAACATCTTGTGCCAGTAGGGACAGAAGGTCCTTAAGACATGAAACTGATGAATACTGAAAAGTATTAAAGGCAAGAAGTTTCCTGATTAACTCTGACAGAATCCCAAAATGTTTTGGGTTGGAAGAGAACTCGAAACCCATCCAGTTCCAATTCCCTGCCATGGACAGGGACATCTTCCACTAGACCAGGTTGCTCCAAGCCCTGTCCAACCTGGTCTTGAACTATTTTATTTCTAATTTTACAGCATCTACTCAAAATCACAGGGGAATTTTGCTTTTTATTTTGCAATGGGATCCTGCATGTTAAAGTACAAAGAACCCAGTTTCATTCTCAAACTCCATGAAATACTGGAAACTCTGTCAAGAAATAGGGATTCAAAAATTAAACTCAATCAGTAAAGATTTCCCTGAATATCCTTAAGCATATTAGGACAGAAGTAAACAAAAGACAACTGGATGAGGGCAGTTTATTTGAGGTTATTTGAAGTTTTGAGGTTATTTTCTTTCTTCTCCCAATTTCCCTTCCCCTTATTGCAATCACGTATTGCTGTTGTCATTATATTCTTTATTCCATTTTCAAATTATAAAAGGACAGACAGGACATTTTAGGTAGTGACTTTTAATTTAATAATAACTTGATGTCATTTACAACATGGGTGCTTTCAGAATGATGTGCAGACTAAGCTGGGGCTGCCAAATGCTGCTAATTTTGGATGAAGCAGCAGTTTCACACCCCAGCTCTGGAAGATGTTGGAGCATTCACCCTTCTCACTCCTAATTTACACAAAGGGCAACTGCACCGTGGCTGAGTTTATTTGTTACAACAGCAAATACCTTGGCACAGGTTGGCACTGGAGCCAAAAGCAGAAAAATGTCACCAGAGGCCGTTTCCTACACACAGCCCTGGGATTGCTCAAAAATCCCCTCTGGAAAAGAGCCTGCTGAGCCCTGAGATCACAAAGGGCTCCTCGTGCGTAAATGACACTGATCCTGGTGCTGGGACAAGCAGTTAAAGGCTCTGCAAGCTCAGAAAGAGCATGGAGAAAATGCCTCTGAAGTCAGAGTTCACCTGGTGTGCCGTGCTCTGCTTTTGTGTATTCCCAAGGCAACTCCAAAAGGTGGGTCAGGATGGGCCATCCGTTCATCTGGCCCTAAAAGTTGTGCCAGGTGAAGAGTTCTGACAAAACGTTTTCAAGGATAAAATTAAAATTTTGTCCGATTTTAAGCAGCATTTCACACAATTCTGACACTCAGGTATCAATCTGTGTCAGGGTTGCTCAGACCAGAGCAGCTCTTCAAACACATCCTCACAGCCCAAGAGAACTTTGCATTTGTCAGAGGGGATGGAAAAGTAAAGCTCTTACCTCATTTTGCATCATTTTTGGTATAAAATGGAAAGCAGACCCATGCTGCAGTAAACAAAATGCAGCTTTGCTTCAGCTGGGTTTTGAACATAAAAGTGATCACACTTTTATGTTTTTGAACATAAAAGTGATTACAAGAAACAGGTAAGGTATGATTTTGACTTAAACCCATATAAAATCTCTTGGCTCCTGGCTAATCATCCCCTTCCTGGGTTTGTTTCTCCAGTTCTCTGTTTTCACACTTAAAATTTATGTTTGACTTGCAGAGTTTAATAGCATAACAGGCACAATGGGCCATGAGTTTTCCCAGGAAACCCTGACTGAGACACGTTAATGAGCGTGTTCATTAGAAAAAGTCTTTTATTTTTTAATATCCTTAGCGACAAACTGAAAAGCACAAACCACAGATTAAAATAAAAGTCATGCACTGGTGAAGAGCAGGTAAGCACATCTAAGCATAACATATTTCTGAAGATAAAGAACAGAAGAAGAGAGTGAATCTGCATTTGCTGTAAGGCTCTGGCAGTAGCTTGTCTTTGGATTTTAATCACAGATCAAAGTTATTCATAATGCAAAATCTCTTTGCTTGTATCTGTCTAGATGTTGGATATTTTTTGGTAATGAGAATATTTTTATATTAATTGCCATTAAAACTCACAGCAAAGCAGAAGCTGGTGTTAGAGTTTCACAGCAGAAGCTGGTGTTAAGAGTTTCACTGGGGTTCCGTGGAGATAAAAATCAGTAATAAAACTCTGGTTCAGACACCTTTCATTTAAACTTGGATTTGTGACTAGTATTGGATGTGAGGCACAACCACTCGTTTGGCATTTCATAACTGCTCATCTTTAAAATGGAAAAGATGAGTGGAAATATTAAATCCAAAACCCACTGGCCACCAAATCACACATAATCTCAGAACAGCTGGGTTGGAAGGGACCTACAAGCCCATCCAGTTCCAACCTCTGCCATGGCTGGGACACCTTCCACTAGACAAGGTTGCTCCAAGCCACATCCAGCCCTGGCCTGAAACACTTCCAGATCTATAGAAATATGGGAGAAAAAAATAATCTGGATTGTTTGGAAGGCAAAAAGACAGAGATGATCTCATGGAAGAGGAAATTTGAAGCTCCCCCAGACCAAGAGTGGTGGTGATGTGACTGATAAATGTCTGCAGTGGGATGAAGGAGCAAAGGAGATTTCCCTGGGTTGCTGAAGTCAGCACACAATGTCCTACAGGTTCTTTCAGGAGCATTTGTGGATGGAGCAAGAGGTTCCAATCCCAGAGATTCAGAGCACAGGGAGTCCTCAGGAGGTTGCAGCTGTCCGTTAGTGCTGTTAAAACCTCACAAAAGTATTAACATGAAATATATTTCCTTTTTTAAAAATAGACTGAAACAGGTACCCAGAAGCTGGGTGTCTCCCTTGGGGACTCATGCCATGATTGAAACCCAATCACGATGATGATGATGATGATGGGTGACCATGGGTCAGGATGATGGATGTCAGAGGCATTTGGATCTGAGATCCCAGTGGATGTGGCCACAGCTCCACATCCCTCAGCCCTGCTTGCTGAGGTCCTGTGTGTGTCCCCACAGCTGTGCACTCACCCCACAACCTCTCCAAAAGCTGCTTGAGACCTTCAGACCCTCCAGTAGCCAACTTGCCATGCTCTGCCCCCTCCAATATCTGTTCCAGAGCCACGGTCCTTGCCAGACCTGGCTCACAGACCTCTCCTCTTCTCTCCAGCTAGGCTGAAGTTCCCTCAACAAACCAGGAATGTCCATGTGTGCAGGACTGCAGCTCCTCAGGGAACACTCACAGCCTGGTCTCTCCAGTCCCTGGACCCACAGGCACACGAGCCTTGTGAGCCACATTCCCTTCTCCAGCTGCTGGCCCCAAGACCCCACACAAACCTGAGGGGGGGCCCTTGGCCAGGAAAATACCTGGAACTGGAGTTTAATAAGGAGACAGGGCAGACTGAGCTGAGCAAGAGCAGAATGTGGCCAGCCCAGGTTTTTTGCATGTTCTACAGCTTTTATCCCCTTATGTCTCTGTTTTCCCACACTTGGTCCTCCCCAAGCCACATTGATAGGTCCCTCTCTAAATATCCCATAATAACTTTCACACACTCTCACAGCTCCTGCAAAATCATCTCACAGCTCCTGCAAAATCATCCCACAGCAAGTTTTATGTAACTTTCAAATGCTCCTCCCTTGCATTCCTGTTCCTGTGAGGGCAGTAAACCCCACAGCTCTCAGGATCCCCTTGAGGAGCATTACTTTGGCCAAGACATCTCAGTGGGTCTCAGCTGCTCACCAGCTCCAGGAGTGACTGAGACACAGAACTCCATTGGCACCAATCACATTATTTGGTTTCCTCCACCTAATTGTAGCTCCTTGAGCTGAACCTTTGGGTTTCTGGTGATTAGCTGTTAATCAGCAATGCTAATGGCTTAGGGAAGCATTCTGCCTGGTTTATTGCTCTTTCTGGCCAGCCCTTCCATGGCACCAAGCATGACTTGCACAACTGCTGATCCAAAAATAATTTCCCAAGGTCTGGGGAGCCCTATCTGGCCAACATCTTGTGCTCTCTTCCTTTCAACCACCCTGTATCAGTCACCAGCTTCTCCTCACCCACATCTGTGAAGATTTAAGATCCTATAAACCTCTTCCTGATAAACAGCTTCTGTTCCATTTGTTCGTGTGTGCCTTTCCCTGCAGCTCCCTCCCTCCAATTAAGCCACGAGTTTTATTTCTGAGTTTCCTTCTCATTCACTCTGAGCCAAAGACGTGTGATGATGACAACTGTGCCCCATTCACATCCCTACTCAAAGTTCCTTTTCCCAGGAAGACTCACCAAATCAGCTGGTGAAATGGTTTCTCCACCCCACCGTGAGGTAGAAGGGCAGAAATGAGGAGATTGGTAAAAACCAGCAGCAACTGCTTTATCAGAGAAATAGTCTAGACCTTTCAGACTGGTTTTAAAGCAAAGAAATCGACTTTGAAGCAGGGTCCACATTAAATATTTTCACTTTTCCATAGCTAAGGGTATCTCTTCCTTCCAGACTCCCCGCAGCAGCCACAGAACCTGTACTTGGGGCAAGGCAAAGAAAAAGCTCCACCTGCTCAAGCTGCATATCAGAAAATTTAGCAGCACCCCAACATACAGCCCTGAAAACCCCACTAAGAACAGATTGATCAGTTTTCTCTTTATTTCACCAGCCACTCTAGGACACATTTTTTCTGTACTCTTTGATGTTTTACTGGAGCAGGGACTCTGCTCTGAAGGTGTGGTCATGGCATAACTCAGAGGATTTACGCAGCCTCAAGACCTGGCCCTGCATTTTACCTTGGCCTTTCCAGCACACTGGTTTAATTTAACCCAAGGCCAAGAATTAAAATATATAAAAAAAAAAAAAAAAAAACCAACAGCAACAACAAAAAACCCAACAATTCATGCCTGGTTACATTTGTGCTTGTGACCTACGCCTGTCCGAACAGGAGTTGGACAGGACAAAGCACAATGCACTTCCTTGCTTTTATTGCTCTCATTCACTTCATGTCATGCCAAAGAAGGTTGATTTAGGAAGTTCTAGTAATTAACTGCTGATGTTTTTGACTGCTGTTCCCAAGGGACTCACAATGACTTGTAATTGTTGTTCTGTAGGAAGCGCTTTCTGGAACGATCGTAGATAACGTATATTCTCTCTATGGCTTTACTTTTACTTGATTATTTTTTTTAAGGCAGGAACATGATTTTTTTTTCCTTTAAGCAAAAGTCTCCTGTTCCCTGCATCCTGGAAACCACATAAATCACCTTTCTCCTCGCAGATCATGCTGACATTCTGCTGTCCACAAAATAAAGAAGTTACTTCAGTTACACATTAAACATAAGATATGTAAAGTGGAAAAAACAAGGAGAGAGTAAAAATTAATGCTGTTTTCATACTTTAAGTTACAAAGTGCCTTTCTTTGCTCTTAGCAGCTGAGAAAACTTGAAAGGAGAAGGCAGAGGGGCAACGTGTATTTAGAGAGCACCAGATGTTTAAACCCAGGCTGGTGCTATTAGAGGAGGCTCTAACAGAATCATGGAATGGTTTAAGTTTGAAAGAATCTTAAAGATTCTTCAGTTCCAGCCCCCTGCCATAGGCAGGGACAATTTCCACTATCCCTGGTTGCTCCAAGCCCTGTCCAGCCTGGCCTTGGACACTTCCAGGGATCCATGGGCGGCCACAGCTTCTCTGGGCACCCTGTGCCAGGGCCTCTCTACCCTCACAGGGAAGAATTTCTCCCGAACATCCAATTTAAATTTGCCCTCTTTCATGGTCACACTAAGCTTTTGTAAATCGTCTCTCTCCATCTTTCTTTCAGGATTCACTTCAGGGACTGGAAGGCTGCAATTAAGTCACTCACTTCTCCCGGCTGAATAATCCCAATTCTTTTAGCCTTTCCTCACAGCTCTCAATATAGCTCTCAATATATCACTCATCATGATATTTCCCTCTGTTTTCACTCACTGTTCTATTAAAAATTAATTTGTGGGTGTCTCAGCACTGTTGCTTTATTGAATGATTATATAGATTCTACTCAAAATGAAAATAAATCTAATAATTATAGTTCCAATTCCTCTTTCTATTCATGCACACAGACATGTGGTGTGATGTTTAGGGTGTCCTATTCAGGGCCAAGAGTTGCACTTGATCCTTGTGGGTCCCTTCCAGCTCAGGATATTCTGTGATTCTCTGATTTTATGCGTTTCTCAAAGTACACAAAACATGCACCTATTAAACACCTCTTTTCTCTCTCAGATGACTCAACAATTGTGTGTCCAGAGGTGTATTTCATCCTGAAAAAAAATTTTAAAAAGCCCAATTTTCAGATTTTCACTTATTTTATCCATCTGCTACTGACCAAAAACCAACCCAAACAAACCCAGAGCAGATTCCAATGCATGTGCTGCATTTGCCAGGTTTGCAAACTGGAATAACAATTTGAGAAATGCTGGATTGTTCCACAGCACTGACCTGAGCAAGAGAGACTCAGGAAGGATATGGTGATAGGAATTCAGCCCTGAGAAGGATGTCAGTCATAATAAAGCTGCTCTGCATTGAAGTGCTCGTAAAAAAAACCGTCTTTCTTCACACGCCATGGCAGAGTACTCACTACTCATTTGTCACCCTGCCTGGGAGTGACATTTACCAGCTGCAATTTGCCATTGTGATATTTTCCCCCTTTTTGCTCCCATTGACCAAATGTAAACAATCCATGATAGCAGATCTGAGATCTCATCAGCAGCGTGCTGCAGCCACTTCAAAACAGGAACACGGCCATGGATCACCGACAATAAAACAGAAAGGCACCGACCATGAAGGGTTTTCTCAGCCAAAGATGTCACAGCCTGCAAGGAAGTGATCTTCCATCAGAAGGAGAAAAATGTGGAGCCCACTGAAAATCAGGTGTTTAGCTGATTTCAGCGGAAATGGGTCAGATTGGAGGGGACTACATTGGGTCACCTGGTCCAATCTCCTGCTCCAGCAGGGTCATGCCAGAGCTCAAAGCACAGGATTGTGTCCAGACAGTTCTGGAATATTTCAGATCTACGCTAGGAATGGGCTTGGCCCTCAGTATGTTTTTCTCCTGACTTTGATGGTCAATAATGCAATTGAGGGACAGGCCTAAAACTGCATCACAAATTAAAAATAATCTGAATAACAGAGAAGCCAGTGATTGGTGATGTCCTCAGAGTAAAGCAATTTGTATCATCTTCCATGTCCAATATTTAAGGTGGGTTTTTTTTTCTTACTTGAGATACTAGAATTAAATTACTGTTGCACCTTCCACCCACCACCCCATGACGATGCTTTTATAATGTTCAGGATTTAATACCTACCAAAACTCCACTAATGTGACCCATGACGTGTTCACAGCTCATCCACAACCGAGTGGCTGCTCCATGCCTGTGATCTCCAGTTTGGATTTTCACATATCTTGGGAAACAAACCCATCCATCCTCAGGGGAACTGCCCCCAAAGACCTGCACAGGTGGAGACCCTGGACTGCTCCCTCCCCTCAGCCACAAGGGACATTTTTCCACTCTCCCTGAGCAATGATTCAGAACTCAGGGTCTGGAGATCTTGGCTCCCATCCACACCACTCACCAAACCAAGTACAGCTCAGCAAAAGGTATGTTTGTGGAATGTAACTTTTAACCTCCTATCCTTTGTGTATTTTACAGAGAGGAGCTGAGCACTTGTATTCTTTTTTTGGTTACATATTCTTCACCGGTGTTTTGTCAATTAATAAATATTTGCTGAATTCCAGTGCACAGAGTATTTTTACAGAATGCCCAGAATACTTCTTAGATTAATTTGGAAGGCCTTGCCAAACGATAAGATGATGATAAGGAAGCAAGCAGAACACCCACACAAGGTACAGTTATCTTGGGTGTTTTATCAGGATTTAGGGTTGTGACACAGCCCCAGTGCTGTTCTACAAGAAATCTGTGCTTACAGATTCTCACGTCCAGGACACCCTCCAGGCCCCACGTCTGATACGGCTCCTGTGTGCCCACATGAGTAGCCTGATTTATCAGCAACTCCTTTTCAAAAGCTGCCAAATTCCTGATACTCAACCCTGTGCTTTGTTCCACAGAGATGATTCTGTAGCTCACAGGTGAAAGCTATGAAGTGGAAGACAGAGGTGAGGATGGTGCAGGAAGAATCTCTGATCCGTCATCTCACTCACTTGTTCTGTCAAGCTCCATAAACACAAGTTCCTTCTTTTCAGGCTTTATCATTCACACACCATGGGATTCATTTGAATCAGTCATCTTGGACTCCTTCAATAATCACTGTAACCCATGGAGATCCAGAGAGCAGCAGGCAGGGAAGAGAAAAATGCAATTCCTTCTATAGCACCTAAACCAGACCAGATGGCTGAAGTCCACCAGTGCCTGTTTCTCACCAGTGGCTTTCATTATATTCCTGGGTCACTGGTGTGGATGGAGATTTCCACCCTGTAAACAGCTGTGAGGAGATATTTGGAGGATGATGGTGATGATGATGATGATGACATTTCCAGGGATGGAGCAGCCACAGCTTCTCTGGGTAACCTGTGCAAGGGCCTCACCACCGTCACAGGGAAGAATTTCTTCCCAATAGCCCATCCAGCCCTGCCCTCTATCAGTTTTAAGCCATTCCCTGTGTCCTGTCACTCCATCCCTTGTCCCAAGTCCCTCTCCAGCTCTCCTGGAGCCCCATAAGGCCCTGGAAGGGGCTCTGAGCTCTCCTCAACTCTAAGCCTTCTCCAGGCTGAACAGCTCCAAATCTTTCAGCTTTTCCTCAAAGGAGAAGTGTTTTATTCTTCTAATCATCCTCATGGACCTGCTCTGGACTCACTCCAGCTCAGCTGGAATTCAGCCTCAGAACCATATTCAAGTCAGATTTATCACCTTTGGGTATCTCTGCCAGACACCACCTCAGCTCAAGCCATCCACAGCCAACTCATTGTGCTCTATTTTTTCATTAATTGCCCTTGAAAATCAAGGCACCCAGGTCCAGGGGTTCCTATAAAACATTTTAATCTGTGTTAGGCAAAGATGTGGAATGCCTGGGATGTGCACAGTGCCATGGAAAACACTGAAACACCACCTGAAACTCACCTTGAGTCCAAAAGCCACAGAACAGAGAAAGTGCTTTGATGTGAGGGTCTGGAAAAGCCTCAGTGCTATCACTGGATCAACAGCTAGAGTTACCCCTAATTCCTTTGGAAAAAAATGAAATTTAAGGGAAAAAACCTCACAGCAGATAAAACTAGAAATGCTGAAGTATTCATAATTATTTATCTTAGAAAAAATGCAACTTTTTCCTTGTAAAATCTGTGTTTGATTCCTTGCTGACATAGTCACCAACTATCAGTGAGGGATGTCACAAAATCTGGTTGTTTTCCACTGTACCAACAACCCCTCCCCACCCTGTTTGAAATGACAAATAAAATACCCAATTAAGCCCTTTTTCCTTTTCTAGTTTTATAAACAAGGCTGCTAAGAGGAACTGTTTCCTTATTTCAGAGCGGGTGTTGAATTTATTATTTTACAGCCAATGAAAACAAATCAATGAAGGGTGTGTGTACACAAAGTGTCCTTAATGGAGTGACTTTTCCTCAGGAGGTGCAGCAGATGGGATCATATGGAGATGCAGGAGCAACCATTTTCATTCCATTAAAAAACATCTGTTTCCTACATGGTCTTTTTGATGAAAAATAAAATAAAGCAATGCACATTAAGGCTCTGGTGCTTGATTCTTAAATTTGACATTTCTAGAAACACAAACTGAAGAGACAAATTATCACAGGAAAAAATTTTGGTGCGGGTTTAAGTTTTTATCACCTAAAACATAACTCTCCATACCCCACATAGTGACAATGTGAAATTCAGGGCAGGTCCCTTCTTGGTAAACTTACCCTGGGACAGGAAAATAAAGCAGAGTTACCAAAAGAATTGAAATTTGTGTTTTTTAACTATGTTATGGTATTGCAATCATACCCCAAATCATGTAGGCCTTCTGAAAAACCAACAATTTTACCGCTTCCAAAGGTTGGTGCAAGTATTTTCAGAAAAAAAAAAAAAAAAAAGTGGTTTGATGTCTTTGGTTTTTCATGCAGCTCCCAATCAGCACCAGAAAAAAATCCTGCCTTCTCCCAGTACTTCACTTTCAGCAACTGAATCCTCAGAGCCCCTAAACCACTTATCCCTGATGAAAAGCTTGGCTTACAGTGGTGTCATTCTTCCAGGCTCTTCAGCTTCTCTTGATTACTGAAGTGACCATTTCCTGCCATTTCAAATGAGCCCATTAGATACATTGCAAACATAAACCAATAGAAATCTGCCCAAGGAAAGTGAAAACTTGAAGGCAAGAGGCTCAAGTTGTCATTTTTAGTTTACCTGGGAGCCAAACCCACGGTGACTGTGGGGATTCATTCATGGGATCAGTCATCTTATCTTAAACTTTTCCCAGATTTAACCAGAATAAGGCAACTGCAAGGCCACAACTGGGTCCCCCTGAAATCTTCTCCTTTCCAGGCTGAGCAATCCAAATTTTCCAGGCATGTAATTCAGGGCAGGCATGTAAGTACCTGAATACATGCCTGAATACAAGCATGTAAAAAACAAACATCAGAAGGTCTATAAAATTGTGAATTTTTTACCCATAACCATAATTTTTCACTCTTGTCATTATTTTTCCAGTGAGCTGATGAGGCCCATGAAACATTCACAACTTAATCTCCTAGATTAATCTCCACTAGCTAATCAATTATTAAAAAATGAGTGAGAAACCTGGCCTTTTGCCTGACCATTGCTTTAAATGTTTCATTTGTATGGGACACTCTGTACAAGATGAAGCTAAATAAACATTTTGTAAAAAGGTGGTAGGTGTGACACCCTGCCAAAATAGTAATTCTGCTTCCATATTCATCTCCACACACAATAAGCCATGTCTGTTGTTAGTTAAAGGGTCAATTTTCAGCACAGGGTACAATTTTTTTATTCCATGGAAGAAAATTACATGAAGAAAATGAAAATGACATGAAGAAAATGACATGAAGAAAAAGAAAATTACATGGTCTCACCATGCAGACCAAGTGCCAACGTCACTGGTGTCTTTTAATGCTCAATTATCAAATGGTCACTGTTTTGTTCACTTCAGGAAGTCACATTATTTGGGAAGTGGAGAAAAAAAAAAAAAAAAGAGAGAAACAATGAGGAGGAAAATATAATTTAAGAAGATTGCATGCATGCTGCCGGAAGAGGATGTGTTTCTACACAGATCTGGGCAAAGATTTCTGTACTGCCACATGACATTTTACATTGCTTTGTGTGATTGACCCAAAAAGCCCTTTAATGTCTTAAGGGAAATAATTTCTGGTGCTTTACATTGAATAAAAACACTCAAGTCTTGATGCAGGCAGCGACCAGGGAATGCTCTGGCATTACTCTTTGAGAGTATTTAGATCTGAATTAATGTTCTGGTTGCAGATTCCTTTCCAAGGAGCCATTCCTTTTGCCTGGTAAGGACTGAGCCCTGGGGAAGGAACCTGTTGCTCTCAGGTTCCAGGAGCTGCTGGAAGGAGCTCAGCACTGCTGAGCTGCCCTGCCCAGGAGGTGCTTTTTGGGGATGTGGTTCAGGTTCTTTTTTTCCTCCTTTGTGAGTGAGGACATGGCTGAATCTGGAGTTAATTCACTCTCAGGTGGGCAGTGGACTTTGCAAACAAATATACAAGGACACAACGACAGATAATAGGTAAGAAAAATCTGTTTTAACAAAAATATTTTCCATCGCCAGTGATGAAGGAGCCTCAAAGTTCTTCGGAGTCTGTTCTAAAAAGAGGGACAGAATTCAGGATCTCTCCTCACTCTTGTTCACCCATAAACCACAATTTCCAACCAGCCTATCATCTTTCTCACACCCTAAAACTCTTCACATCTTCATGGGTGTGATCCACTGGAGACAACCCTCTTGAGCTCCCTTTGTAGGAACGACTTTTCTCATCCTAAAGCAAAGCCACCCCACACCTGGTATCTCCCCAGCTCTGGACAGAGAGCAGATCCCCTGAACACACCTGCACTGCAGACATCCACATTTCAGTCAGATCAAATCTGGCCTGTGCCCCAGCTGAGCCCTTATCTGTGCTGCTCTGCTCTCAGGGAGTGGGAGGTTATCTCCAGTCTGACACAGCTTAAAGCTTTGAAATAAATGGTCTGGGTTTACTATACTGGAAAAACCAGAAGGGAAATTTTTTTTGTTCCAAAATGCTTCCAATATTTGTCATCTGCACAGTGTTTTCTGTCCAAATGCACCCCTCAAATTTTTATATGACGGATGCCCTGTGAGGCAGGTGGGAAAATCAAACTGTATTTGTTTCATGAAACAAAGTGTGGACTATGGAATATACAGATTTCAAGAGGGTGAAAAAGGTTTTACATCTGGGATCTTTGGCTGTTTGGGAGTTCCCAGAAACACTGAAGCTCAAGGTGAGGTATCTTAAAGGCATCATTGAATCCACCTGCAGCTGAGAGCACCAACACATCCCATAATACACAGGCAGAGTCAGCAGGAATGAGCATGGATGTGATTCTGATGATGTCTCAGAAGTTGAATTTCTTTGGGAGAACTGGATCTCACAAAATTTTAAGAAGTTTGTCTATCTGATCTCAACCGAACAGATTTTAGTACACTGAAATAAGTAAAATTAAAATAAATGGAACCCTGAGATGCTTTACTGAGTATAATGGCTTTAAACTGAAAGAGAGCAAGTTAAGATTGCATATTAGGGAGAAATTCTTCCCTGTGAGGGTGGTGAGGCCCTGGCACAGGGTGGCCAGAGAAGCTGTGGCTGCCCCTGGATCCCTGGAAGTGCCCAAGGCCAGGCTGGATGGGGCTTGGAACAATCTGGGATAGTGGAAGATGTCTCTGCCCATGGCAGGGGGGTGGAACAAGTTGACTTCTAATTTCCCTTCCCACCCAAACCATTCTGTGATTCTAAGACAGTTTGATATGAAGAGAAAGCAAAGGGGGAGGCAGATCTTCATCCAAAAGCCATCTAAACCTTTCTCCTAAACCTTCTAAACTCCTTTGTAAGTTATATTCATGTTGGTTTTCAAATCTATCTCCAGTGCTAATTCCCTGAGATCTCCATTTGCACAGTCAGTTTGCACCCTACACCCAGAACAACACTGAATTTTTGCTGGAAATTGATTCTGTACTCATTTTTCAGTGCCCAGAGGAGTTTCCACACTGATCAGGAAGAAGGTGCTACAACAAACATCAGAAAGTTGAAGTCCTTTATTGAACTCTCATGAAATATTCACTCTCAAGAGAGAGGAATACCTCTAGAAACACCATTTATCTGCCTTTTCCCCCCCAAGGCATTTTTTCCAATCACCTGTACAGTACCTTGCTCCAATTTTGGTAAAGTGTTGCTAAAACACAATTAATCAGAGCCACAGAGTACCAACTGTGGCTTCAGTACCTTGGGGTCCATCTCCCCAGCACCTCATTCCAGAACATGCATTTTATTCCACCATGGAAACTGGCATCTATCACAGAGAGGCACCATTTGAATTTCAAAACTAACAACTCTCCTGTTCCCTTGCAGTTGTGAAGAAGCAAACCACGGACTTGACCTGTCACTTGGGTGTGAATAAACCCTGGTGTAGAAATAAGGGCATCAGTGTGAAGATACTGATACAGCTGCCTCTCACCAGAAAGCAAAATGAGCTATATCAGCACGAGGCACTGTTACACAGCAGCTGCACCCAGCACTGGGAATGCACTAATGGGATTATTTTGGTAACACACAACCACAACCCTTTACTGCAAATTTATGACACGAGAACTTGGTATAGCCCAGATGGTCACCAACCTATTTAGGCTTGCTAACACCACGTAACAAGGTGAATAAATACTCCTTGGATGATGTTTTGTAGTGGCACTGGGGTTTTTTCAAGGAAGAACAAGGCAGGACAGAGAAGGCTGTAAAGTGAGACAAATCTGGCTTCAGCATCTCCCATCAGATGCTTCCAAACAATTGCAGGATACAGAGTGGATCCAGAAGGAGACCTCAAGGGGACGTTGACAACTTCGCTGCTTCATCTGTGACCTTGGTTTGGTGGTGGGAACCCAGCCTGCCCTCAGGAGCTTTATGCTGAGGGCAGTGACAAGGAATTTACGTCAAGTGTTGTTTATATTAAAAGAAAAATATCTGAAGCATGAGGTGACTGAGGTGAAACTCTGCCAGCCTGTAAACCTTGTCATTCTTCCTCATCTCAAACTGCCTCTATTTCCTGTATTGGTGGGAATAGGAATGTGCTCATTCAGTCATTTCCTTTTGATCCTCCCAAATAAAGTGCAGGTCACATCAGTCACAAGATGGGCTCTGTGCCGTTCCAGTCGATGACAGCTCCTTGCCACCTAGAAATGAAATCATTTTTACATCCATCAGTTCATCACTGGAAAGGTAAATCCACTGAATCACTCAAGGAACCTCAATGAGATTGGCATGGCCTTGTTTGGGGTAACTAATCACATCTCAAAGGGAATGGAGCAGAAATGAGGGAATTGTACCCCCTGATTTTAGGTGCCAAGGTTGGAGGTCTCTGTCCTGACCCTTCCTCCAGCCTCTCCGGGCAACAGGCAGTCTTCTGCAGCAGCTGATTCGTAACAGAGACCTTCATGTTGGACAGAATAATCAGGGACTGCCCAAGATGGGTACAAGAATTAACCCTAAATAACGAAAATACTCACTCCTAGCCGTCAGTAGGCCCTTTGCACCCTTCTGTTCAGCTCTTATTAGGAGCTCCCTGACTCTGAGATCCTGTGCCTGGATCACTTCACTGAGCACCTGCCTTTGTTCCTGACCTTGGCTCCCCCAAGAATTCCATGGCTCACTTTAATGGTGATGTTTTGCTTTTCCTCTGCTGAGGTTCTGCTTTTCTCTGCCCTTATTCCACCTTCAGAATGACACTGAAGATGAACACTGAGAACAGCATTCCCAGGTGGCTCTGGAACCTTCCATGTTTTTCATTCCTGGCTCTGCACTGGCTGCCACAGCTCAGCTGCCACCTCAGGAACATGACTGAATGCAAAGGATAGCATCAATGCTGAAGCTGCCACAAAATGTATCTTCAAGCCATGGCAAAAGACAGAGATCTGACCCAAAACGTGGTGAAACCTGGATGATGCTCTCCAGTCACCTCCCTGAAGTGAGTCCACTCACAAATTCACCCTTGGCTGTGGCTTTTCTCATTTGCAAGGTCATGGCCCACATTTCCTGGGAACTAAACTGTTGCACTGCCAGTGCTGAGTATTTTTATCTGTTTTAAAAATCTGTCTCAGGGTAGGGAGACATTGGTGAAGGGGTGGAGGGAACAGTGAGCTGCCAGTGCCACATTCCTTTTGTCACTGAGGACAGGATGTGTCAGCAAGGGTATGGCAGCTCAGCCCTTGTGCTGAGCAAGTCAATTAAGTGTAAAACAAAACCAAAAGCTGAATTCTTGCAGCCTTCAGGGCAATGTCTCAAAGGAAGTGACCATCTGAGGGCTGTTGTGAAATTTTTCCTTCTGTTTTTTTTTGTTTTAGTTTGCTGAGAAAATTAAAATTTAAAAAAAAAATGCAGAGATTGTCTCCATCCCAGCAATACTTAGCAGGAATACACAGCAGAGATGTCCCATGTCTTAAATTAAAAGCAAAATTTGTTTCACCTGGGGTTATTCAACCTAAGTCTGGCATTTGCCAGAGGTGGGAGCTGTCCCTGTAAGAGGCTCAGAATGTCATCCTGAAACAACCAAACAGAAAAAGACAACTCCCACCTGCTGTCCCCATGGGATTTTTTAGGTACTGTCATCAAATCATCCCTTATCTTTGAGTGCAATCATCCCAAGGTGCAACTTTCTATCTCACCAGGGTGATTAAAGCTTTGACAGGGATCCACAGGGGCCAAAAGGCCTGCCCTGTGCCCTGTGGGATTCCTCACATTGCTGACACCATTTCTGCTCTTGGTAAAGCTGTTGTTAATCACTGTGCCATGAGGAACTGGCCTTTGTTAAAACAGGCTTTCCACAAAGAGCCTAAACAGAACATAATTTTTGAAGCAGGACTGAAGGTTACTTTCAGAACAAGCCTCATCTCCTGAGTTTATTTTCAAACCATTTTTTTAGACCAAAAAGCAGCTTTTGGCCGTTTGCTTCTATGAGACAGCTCCAAAACTTTCCCCCCTCCTCTTGCATCTGCACAAGAAAAGGTGTCAAAGAGTGAGGAATCTCAGTGACAGATGCTGAAAAAGTCTTTTATTTACAAACAGATACAAAACTTCCTGCACAATGCAGGTGATCACTTCCCCAAACTATCCCCTGTAATAATTCAAACGTGAGGCATTTTCTAGCTGCTGATTCAATTATAATTTATCAGATCAGCAAAAGGAAAACCACATCTGACCCACCTGCTCCAAGTACAACCTGACCCAAGGGTCACACAGCTAACGGGAACTGAAGAGGAACAGGTCAGGCCCTGAACAATGCTCAGTCTGGAATAGCACTCAGTGAGCATCTCCTGTGCTGATAATTTGTTTATTGTTTTGGAGCACATCAGTAATTCAGGCTGTAATGCCCAGGCTCTGCTCTTCTCTCATCCACCAAATTCCTTCTGGGTGTTTCACTTCACAGCCAACAGGTGAACTCATGGATCCCACAGCCCCAGTACCACAGAGGGTTAACAAAAAATGCTGCAAAATTCAGGTTGTAACAGCAGATCAGAGTTTGGTTCCCCTCAGGCAGAGCTAACAGATGTTATTTCCTCTACTGCTGAGGATCATGACTGTGATATAAGAGTATTCCTCAGGGAAGAACAGGATAAGTTGTCTGCACGGCATCTCCCAAAACAACCCAGGGATGCACATTCCAGACATCCCTGGGCCAGAATCCGACTCCTGCTACAGATGTCTGGGGCTGAGAGCCACAAGAAAAGCACTTTTACTTGTCCTTTTTCTGGGGGCCTGCAGGTTACACTTTTACCTGGTGGTCACTGGTCATTCCAGAGACAGCTGAAGAGTTTTTAAACTCAGAACTGAACTCTTCTGATGTTTTAAACAACAGGGGCTGAAAACAGGAGCCTCCTCCTCCTGAAGAAGCAAAACAACCCTTCTCTCCTGATAATAATAATAATGATATTGATGATGATTATTATTATTATTTAAAACTAAATGGAAAACTAGTCTATTAGCAGTGCAGTTTTCCCTTCAGGAGAGGGTCAGAGAACAAACAGCAAGGCAGATTGAGGCACAGAAATCAGTGTGGTTCTCACAGGATGGTGGTGCTCAGGTATTGGGGTAAGCAGTGGGCTTGTCATGGATTAAACCAGAAATGAGGGATGCGAATGGAAGGAAAATTCTCAATTAACAACCAAACCAATTAATGACAGTTAATTGTCTCAGGTCTGATTGTTCCAGAGTGTGGAATTCTCCACTCTACCTGAGAAATTATCCTGCATTTTTTGATGAGAGAAGTCTGATACAGAACTTCATCATGAATTCTTCATCAAAATAAGTAACAGCTCTTTGCTTTACTAAAAATTAGTTTAGGAGAGTTTTCTGCAGTTGTGTGATTTAAATAATTCCTTTTTTTCATCCCGTAAATTGCAAAACTTTTGGTTACTTGGGTTGGTTCTTACTTTTCCTTATATGCTGTTCCATAGTTGGAAGAAAAAGTTCTTAGAACAAAAAGGAAAAAATTCAACATAAAAAACCTTTTGCAGTGAGGCCACACTTAAATAAACAACCTCAAAGCAAAGGGAGAGCACTGAAAACAAGGAGCCAGACTGGCCATGGTAAATCAGACACTGCTGAGAACGCTACAAACAAAATACACTGACACTGGAATTTGCTGGTAATTTACCTCTCCGGCAGATTAAAGCAGGGAACTTTAAAATAAACAAACAGCAGCACTACCAACTCTGTATAACTCTGACACAATGCCAGGAATGGAAGATATTCTAAGAGTTTAAGCAGTTGCATGCATTATTCTCCCTGTGGGGTTTTCTGAGGTTTTACATTATTTATTTTATTTTGCAGTCAAAATGTGTCACTGGAAATGAAGAATCAATAAAATCTGTATGTGCAGGAAGGCTGGACTGATGTCATCCTGTCACCTTGCAGGATGCCTCTTCTACTTTTCAATGATTTTCTGATCAACACACTGGCAGCCACTCTCCTTCTTTATTTATTTTCTGCTGGGTGTTTTTTTTGTTGGTTTATTTATTTATTTTTTTTCAGAGTAAATTATAGCAAGGACAGGAGGGAAACTGCAAGAGAAACCTGAAGCTGCCTGGCTTGCTGATTTAACAAATGTTATGGTCTCTGACAATGAGGCTTTTACTCCTTGCTCCAGAGATACTCAGATAGTAACTCCCAAAGCCCTGCTGGAATTGATATAAAGCTGAATTTTCTGCCCAGTTAAATTTCTCCATTTTGCTCCTTTCATGTCTCACTAAGCTGAAAATGTTCCCATTAACTTCAGTGTGATTTGGATGAATTGTTTATACAGGCCTCAAAGTGGCCATGAAAATCCCAATACGATAGGAATTACCCCTGTAGGTAAGTAGAGAAAATGAGAAAAGGCCTGTCAGGAATGACTGCACAAAACCTGGTGTTTCGTGGTGCTGACAAACTCTGTGCTGTCCACAGACAGTTGGAGAAAACTGAGGCTTCATACATTGAAAATAACACCCACGTCCCCCCTTTTTTCTTCAGAAAATGGAATAAATTGTCTCCTTTTCTCATTATACCTCTGCAATCAAGCACTTTTGGGAATCTAAATTTAGATCTATTGCAACCAAGCTGTGCTCTCAGGCTGAATTTGGCTCAGTTCTTGGTGATGTAGTAAAGGTTCCTCTAAGAATGAACACATTGGACAGTTCAATGTTAATTGAAGTAACACACAATTAAATGTGTAAAACATATTATCACAGACTGGGCCATTAAGCATTAATTTTTCAGCTTTACTTGCTGAAATATTTTTTGGACACTCCAGCCTCACATATATCACTTCTATCAACAACTGAATGTATGAAAAACTGTAATTTCACTTACTTTGTCCTAATACAGTGCTCAAGTGGAGGAGTCAGGTCATTTTCTTTATTTTCAGGGCACACCTGAGTTGTATCTGCAGAGACAAACAGACATTGTTCATGGCTGGGGAACCTTTTCTTTATACAGAACCCCACAGAAAAGATTGTCTGAGTCCAAGCACTGCCACATCTACCGCCTGAGCCAGGTTAGATTGCTCATAGAGAGATGTTTCCAAGGAAAACCACAGATCAGAAAATGAAATAATGTGCTACAGGGATGTCATGAGGCTTTTATTTTGCAATTGATGTTGTAATTACTGAGGAACTTTTGTTACCCAAACACTAAGGACAGTGGTGGTGCCACACTTGAATAGGAAACCCCAAGCCCAGTTTGAAGTGGGTTAGGACTATTCCACCCTGGAAAAGAAGATTGCCCCTTTAATGCTCAGCAAGCAATGCACAGACAAGGCAAGATGATGCTGTGTGGGATGTCAGGGAGCTTCCCCAGGCTCTGAGCATTCCTTGGGGATGGAGAGGCCATTGCAGTGTTACGGGGAAAACAGAGAGGTCACTGTCTCAGACACGGCATCTGTCAACAGTGAAAGTAGAGCTGAACTTCCCAGGGACAAAACATCCTGCCACCAGCTTGGATGTCAGTCTGCTCAGCTGTTTCCTGTTTTGGAGTCAGACATTTAAACTGCAGCAGAGCAAGGTTTGGGTTGTTTTTTTCTTTCTTCTTTTCTGTCTGTTGCCCAGCCAATGGACTGGCCGTGCCAAGGCAGGGCACAGGATTTGGGTCTGCTCAGGTGAGACTGGGCAGACAGGACAGGAGGGGATTGTCCTGACCACTCACTGCCAGCCTCAGATCCACCTGGCTCTCTCCTGTCACAGAAAGGACCTGGCTCTCCCTTGTGTGCTGATCTGATGGGTACAAAGACATGCAGAAAACTCTGGATGGCTGCAAGGATGGGAGTGGAGGGAAAAGGACAATATTTAAGAGGACCTAAAGTAATGGTGCTTTTCCTCTAGATCCTCGGGAACTCAGAGGCACAGAGGAATCTTTTAAGCTTAAAAGAGCCTTTTTTATCGTAATGTAGAAGAGTTTGTAGCACAGAATTTTAGAATAATAAAAACTGAAACCTCTAAGATCATTGAGTCTAACGATAAATCCAGCACCACCACCATCTTCACTATTAAACCATGTCCCCAGGTGCCACAACGACAAGTTTTTTGAACACCTCCAGGAATGGAGAGCCACCACTTCCCTGGGCAACCTGTTCCAGAGCTTGGCAACCCCTTCTGTGAAGAAATTCTTCTCTAAACCTCTCGTGGTGCAGTCAAAGCCACTGTCCTGACCACAGCCCTGGCAGCAGGTGTGGCTGCCTCTCCCACTCATGGCCAACTTCGATTAATTTTGTCATTTTTAGACTCAAATTCTTCCAATCAGGAGGTTTGAATTGAGTGTTTCCATAGAAAGAAACAGGGAAAAAAGTATCATAAAGGTGTATCTAAGAGTAAAAGAAAAGGAATATGTATATTCTACCCTTTAATTAGTGAGAAACTGAGTGCCAACACACTCTTCTCTGCCTATCCAAAATTTCTACCCCAATGGAAAGATTTATTACTATTTTCCTCTCTTTATGATGGTATGTTGATGTCATTAACCTGCTTTTATGAAGGAACTTTATGTTTCTTGTCTACATTTTGGCAAATGGTTAAGTATGAGAAGCAGAGCAAATTCTTAATATAAAGTAGCAATTGCTGCTATTCCCAAAATGTAGTTCTACTCCTCTGTCTTTTTTGCCTTTCTTGCCCAGCACAATGTCTTCAATATTTCCTGAAATGTGACCTTGAAGGTAATTTTACCTAATTATAGCCAAGATTCCCATTTCAAGGAATTCAACTTCTTGCTCAAGAAAAGCAAACAGCAGCAGGGAGATGTGGCTGGGGCAGCACCCAGCTCCTGATGCTGCAGCTCCAGGTGACACTGCCTAAACATCACCTCTTTCTTGCTGGGATTTCCACAGGGGAAATACCAGCAATATTTAGCATTCTGATATTTCCATCTGCTCCTGTGTGCTGGGTTTAGATGTTTGGCCAGAGTTACCCTTTTGGATGTAAAGTGATTACAGTTTTCTCCAGACCCAGCAAGGGATTACTGCACAGCCAGAACCAGACCAGCATTTTTGTGGAATGATGAAAATATTTGTGTTTTTACTGCCTCTTGCATAATTTCACAGATAACAAAAAGGATTTACTGGGACACATCCCTGGAAGGGGCTATGGCCACAACAAAGAGATATCTACAACTCCATGCACATTTTGGCTTTGAGGAGAAACACAAAGAAATGTCATGACAGGTTGGACAGCAAAGGGAAAAATTTATATGTGTTCTGGGCAATTTTTCAGCCAGGGATCTTAGAGGGTTTGGCACCTCTTGATTTTGGAAACACTCCTGGTGATGGAAAGACACATCAGGATACCTGTTCTGGGCCAGATGTTATGTGGTACAACAGAATAGAAAAAATGTGTGTCTAGTCCTGTGCTGAGCTGTATCATCCACGTCACTTTTATCTGGGAGGTGGGAACCAGCTGGCAACCACAGTCCTGTGAAAATTGATCATTTTTGGAGCTGATATATCATGTGGCCCTTACAACAGAATGACAGGGATTTCCTTTAAAATAAAAGGATAAATAACAGGCAGAAAGTTGATTGAACTCACTACCAAACCTCGTGAAGTGCTCAAACCCCCAGCACTCCCAGCACAGAAACAACTTTGCCACACGGACTCAAGCAGAACACGCAACCCCCATCCTGTGCAAAAACCTGGATGTGGCTGCAACTAAGGAATAGAGACAACTTGTTTCTAAAGAGCAGACTACAGTAGAGTGGCTCCTCAAGATTGAAAAGGAATTTGGTTATCAAAGAACCACAGACAAGATTGTAAAAATGTACCAAAGGAAAGAAAACAAAAGGTGAATGGGATATTATTAGCAAAGAGAGATTTAGTGGTGGAGAATGTGTTGAAGTAGGTGCTTTCTAAGGATCAGGATACTCATCCAAATGCCTTCCAGTTGAAGAAGTATTTACTGTAAAAGCAGCTGTGTAATTTGGCATGGTTTCCTGAAAGAAGGAGTGTAACAAGTTGGAAGATCCTTTGCGGGCTTGTGCTTCCAGCCAGGTAAGAGACTAAACTTTTTTAGCACATTACTGGCAACTTCTTGCCTTGGAGGCAAGGATTTCATGTTTCCTCACCCTCTCTGCTCATTTTCCTACAGGCATTTAGGGTGAGGAACTGGAGACCTGCACTTTCTGCCTGGAGAAGCAACGTGAGATGATGTGAAGGAGAATAGGAGTGTGAAATATATTTTATATTCCTAGGACCATGAATAAGCCAGAGATCACAACCTGTTCCTTGGGAACCAGTGCCACTGGAAGATTTGCCAGTGTATATAAAGTGACACATGCTCACATTTAACCCTTTGAAGAGCTTATCCTCAAAACCTCCTCGCGAAATGTAATTAATCACCACACCTAATTACGGAACTCAGACAACAGCACACAAATTAACGTTCACTGCCTGCAACCATCAGTGTTTGTATTATTGGATCCTCCTTTCTGTCCCCCAAGAGGTGAAATGCAGAGTGAGGGAGCTGCTCATACCCACTGTCAGCCGTATCTCCTCATCCTGGTTGGCCAAACCATCGTAGTAATAGAGATCAAACCTCCGTCCCATTTTCCAGTCGCTGAGCAAATCCTTCTCCAGACAGAAAAGCACACTGAAGTGGCTTTCACTGCAGACCAGCCAAATTGGGAACTTGGGGGTCTTCAAGTAACAACCAACCTAGAAGAAAAATACAAAATAGCCAGCCATCACTGGGGTTGGGGGGAGAAACAATTCATTGTGGTGATGCCTTAAGTTTGAGCTTTCGTGTATTTCATGTTCTCTGCTTCCCAGGGGTGCAGTTCTGAGCTCACAGTCGGTGTCACTCAGCTCTCTGCACACAGCAGGGAACACAAAACAAATCCTTCTCCTGCTGCACACCAAGGACAACTGGCACAAGTGTTCAGGCCCAAAAGCACAAACAATGGTGGCTGAAAGGAGAAAACAAGAAGGATGGGACTGCATCACCTGCAGCTGGGATTGGACAATTCAACCCCAAGATGCAAATGGACCAAAACTTACAAAAGTGAGCGACCTCGTGACTGTTTGTCCATTTTGTGACCATTATGGGTCCACCTTGGGTGTAGCCCTGGCCAGGCTCTGTCCTGTCCAGGGTGTATCCTGGAAGCCTTCCCAAGGCATCAGTGGAAAACATAAAATTCATAACATCATTTATTTATTCTACTCTACAAACATCAATGAAGGCTCATGAGAGACTGCTGGTGAAGCAGACCAGTACAGCTCTGGTAAATCATGGAGCATAAATGCAATTATTAGGCCTGGAGTTATGGCAGGTAATAAAATGCAGCTGTAGTGCCATTACAGCTAAAAGATTGGACCCCAGATGAGCTGAACCAAAAGGAAGCATGTTCTCTGCAACAAGTGCAAAAACCACAGGAATACAACATGGGACCAGTGGGAGGCTGTGCTGTCATCCAACAGTGACTGGAAACCAGGTAAGAGACTCACAGGATCTCAAGTGCCCTGAGACATCCCTGCCTGGGCAACTCAACTGAGCTCAGAATCTTCTGTTGAGTAAATAAAGTAACATATTCCCTTCACTTTATCACCTTCTAGTTCACAGTCCAAACACGTATTTTCAGCTATAGAAGAAAGCAATAACAGAAGTATCTGTTTTGGTTGGTTATTCTTAAAAATGAAATCTGCTCATGTGAAAATAAAACTTTAACAAAAGCCTTTTCTAAGCCTTTGTCCTTATTTTGAAAGTATATTTATAAATAACCTCAATATTCTCTACAAAAGTGCATAAAAGCTTTGATATTCATTCACAGATGTTTTAAACCAGAATACTCAAGGGATTTAATCTATAAGGGATGGAGGAAAGGGATACCAGCAGCACTGCAGCTGGGTTTTGTACCTTTGAGAAATTGCTTAGGGAAACTGAAATCTGAAATTAAACATTTTGTTTTCAGTTAAATAATTTTGGTTTTAGTCATTTTGCTTTCAGGACTTATTCACTGAAAAAGCCCTAAGGGAAACTGAGGAAATTTTAACAGAAAAATTCTAATACATGATTTCTAGATACAGATTTGTGGATGCAGCTCCTACAGTGCAGCCCTCAGTCCTTCACCCTGGGCACAGGGGCAAATGGCAAAAGACAAAAGGCAGATGCCAACGTTAATTCTGCTGAAATCAAAACTCTAACCAGCACTCTAAGTGATAAGGGGTTTGTGTTTTCATCTTGAGGGACATTTAGAATTTATATCTGAAGTGTTACGAGTGGAAATTCAGCTGCCTTCCACAATGAGAATTTCTTCTGATGTTAGATAACAAGTCTCCAGCTAATTAAGTAACTGTTCCCTGACTCATTACTTTGCTAATATCTATTTAAAACAGCCTTTTATATGACTGTTTTGCTTTTCATGTAAATTCTTGGCTTGGAAGTAAAGAGTTTTTTACAAGCTTCCAATAACACTCGTAACAGGAGTTATCAAAAAAGAAAATACGCAGTTTCAACAAAAGATGGCAAATTAGAAGGACACAGATGAAAAGATTCAGTCTCACAAACATGCATATTTTAATATGCAGATAAACCAAAGCCAAAAAGAACAGCCAGTCTCCTCCTAAAAATGTGTTCTTCCTACGTTTGTCTGCAAAAGAGACTTCCCGGCTTCATCAAACAATGTTTGACAAAGATGAGAGAGATCCAGAACTTTCAAAGCCACGTCCACTCACATGAACCATCCCCCTGAAGCCAGGACAAACTGTTCAGATGATTGAGGGCTGTAGGAACATTCTTCAAAAATGTGTACGTTTCAATTACAATCTTTGCAGAAAGCAGCGAGGGCATGAACTTTGAGACAACTCAGAGAGTCTAAAAATATTGTAGCTCAAATCCTCCTCTCCCAGAAGAAGGGAGAAGTCTTCGTTTTGGTGGCATCAATTTAACCAGCTGAGGATTAGCTGCTGCCTTGGACACAGGGATTTTCTCATCCAGGAGTGCTAAAATTGGTCCTGCCCACTCCTGTGCCTCATCCCCTTCTCCAAGGTCTTGTCCCTGCTGAGAAACCACTCAGCTTCCCTGATGCAAAACATGTTTTGTACAAAACACAATATGGGCCATGGTGCTGGCAAAGTAAGGACAATCCTCACTGTGGGGATTCCTTTGGCTGCTTCTTCAAGCATCAGCTGTTGTGTGGAGTAGAATCACTGAGTCATTTAGATTGGAAAAGATCTCCAGGACCATCTGACTGAACATCCCCTTGACAACCAGACCAGAGCACTGAGGGCCACAGGAAGTGGTTTCTTGAATGTGTCCAAAGAAGGGCAACAAAGCTGGTGAAGGGATTGGAAAACAAGCCATATGAAGAATGACTGAGGGAGCTGGGGTTGTTTAGCCTGGAGAAAAGGAGACTCAGAGGTGACCTTATCACTCTCTACAACTTCCTGAAAGGTAGTTGTAGACAGCTGGGGATTGGTCTCTTTCTCCAGGCAGCAACTGACAGAACGAGAGGACAGTCTTAAGCTGTGTCAAGGGAAATATAGGTTGGATATTAGGAGGAAGTTTTTCACAGAAAGAGTGATTAAATATTGGAATAGTCTGCCTGGGGAGGTGGTGGAGTCACCATCTCTGGATGTGTTTAAAAGGAAACTGGATGTGGCACTCGATAGCATGACCTAGTTGAGGTGTTAGGGCTGGGTTGGACTCGATGATCTTGAAGGTCTCTTCCAACCTACACATTCTGTGATTCTGTGAGTCTGTGATTCAACACTCTCAGGAATGAGGACTCCACCACCTCCCTGGGCAGCCCATTCCAACACCTGAACTCACTTCCAGTGAAGAAATTCCTGCTGGTGTCCTGCCTGAGCTTCCCCTGGTGCAGCTTGAGGCCGTTTCCTCTTGTCCTGTCACTCGTTGCCTGGGAGAAGAGGCCAACCCTCACCTCACTGCACCCTACCGTCAGGGAGTTCTGGAGAGAGGAGGAAGGTCATCCCTGAGCCTCCTTTGCTCCAGGCTGAACACCCTCAGCTTCCTCAGCAGCTCCTCACAGCACTGACTCTCCAGACCCTTCCCCAGACACAGAATTGTGCCCTCATTTAACAGCTGGTGAATCCTGAGTGTTTCCTCAGCTGCCTCACCAGCCTGGCTGGTGGCAGCAATACTGGATAACACCTGGAATAAAACCTGGAAACAGGGCATGGAAGAACAGGCATGAACACCTGGTGTTCTGACTCCTCAGGAAACCCCTCAAACTCAGCAGAGTTTCTGTGTCATCCAACAAGAGACTGACAGAGACCCCTCATTTCCAGTGTCTTCCCGACATCTGTAGGGATGAATTCCAACGGCAAATCAGGGATATGTGATTTGCATCCTTTTTATGAAATATTATTTTGCTAAGAGCTCAAGGGCTGTGTTTTTATCACTATTCAAGTATTGGTTTTCCAGCAGGCTCATTCATCATTTTCAGGCAAAAGGAAAGTAAGGGGGGAATGAATGAGGTGTCTTTTTGTGCTGCATGTTTTCAATTCCCAAGGAGACTTCCCTAATCCTGATCCTCTCCCTTACAAAGCCCTCCAGAATGCTCATAAATTTCAGGGACAATGTTCTGATCTTCGGGAAACACCAATTTTTCAAAAGCAAGCACCTTCCAAGGGCTCATTCTCCATCTGGAATCTGTATGTATCCACACAATGGTGAAATTCAACCAAGAATTCAACCAAGATAAAAACGTATTGCTGGAGAATTATTCCAACAGGTCTGCCAGAGTAAGTGGATGGCACCTCACCATTGAGCCCTGATTTGTCCCTTAAACAAGGCCGAATCTTGGAATCTGTATTCCAAAAGAAACAAGCCAGATAATGTGATACCAAAACCAAGCAGGGGTAACTGGATATGGCCAATCTGATGGCACTTTTCTCCAGGAGTTTTATCACTTAACATAATTTCACCTCCTTGCTTGTAGGACTTTACTATTCATTTTCCAGTTATAATAAATCATTCCTTGCTTTATGTTGCTTTCCCTGAATACAGCTGCTAGAGATGTTTATTTGAGAAGCAATCACAGTGTGTAAAGGCTCCACAAAGCCCTGGGTTCTGTCAAAATGAGGAATTTCTGGTAGCACCTAATCCAGCAGGATTGACAGGCAAAAGGATAATTACACAGAGTTTTCAGAATTACAGCCCATTGTTTGTTCTGTCAGTGTTTCATTCCCCACAGCTGCAGGGACCTTTTCTGAATGAATATTGAACAATGTTCCAGGGGTGTTAAAGAGGGAAGTGTCAGTGGTGTAAAATCACACACACCTTTTCAGGAGCCCTTGGGGGAGCGGTGACTCCACTGACACACCAGGTCAGCCCCATCACTGCTGCATTTGCAGGTGATTAAGGGACAATGTAAGGATAAAGGATAAGGATAATATATGGATATATTATAAGGATATTATGGCCAATGCCAAATACATGATTTCAATCAGATTGAGAAAAATAAAATGAATGCTTATGAGAGCTGACATTCAGACCACGCACTACGTTAGGAGAGATAGAAACTGAGGAGTTTTTAGCCATATATTTATAAAAAAACAGCAAAAAACTACTGCTACGTTAGAGCCTTAGGTAATTTCTCTGCAGCTTTGGATCCTTTTTTGGTTGGTTTTTTGGTTGGGTTTATTTTTTGGTTTGGTGGTTTCTTTGTTGTTGTTGTTTTTTTGGGTTTTTTTTTGTTTTGTTTTGTTTATTTGTTTGGGGGTTTTGGGGTTTGGTTTGGTTTGGGTTTTTTGGGGTTTTTTTGCAGAAAAGGAAACCTTTCTGATAATGAACTGAAAGAAAAACAAAAGAAGACATGACTGAAGAAGAATAGGAGGAGATGTGTGTTAAATCCCAGGACTCCCAAAGCAAAGAAGAGACTCCTGGAAAGCACTGGCTTCTGATTAAAGTTCCCTTATACTGCCATGGTGTAAAAGGAAAATAGACCTCAGGGTGCCAGGCAGCCTCAAGATCTTTTCTTTACCTCAGCCCCACCCAGCTGCTCTTCTGGAATGTCCCAAAAAACGAAGAAATTTTGAGGGAGATTCACGTCCTTGCTCAGATTTCAGCATTTTGCCATTTCTTCACTACACACAGAATTTATATCCCACTTCAGGGAGTTACATCACTGCAATGACAAGGACAGGGCAGGATTCAGCCCACAAAACACTTCTACATTTATTTCTAGGCCTTCTAATGCAGGTTAGCTCTTGGGCTTTGGCTGTAAAATCAAATAAGCAAGAGATGGGAATTGTCAGAATTTTAGACCCTCCAGTTCATCAGCGATGCAGGGAGTTGACTCAACTCTTACCTGAAGCATTTTCAGCCTAAAAAGCACCTAAAGTGAGATGGGATAAATCCAGATCCAAATGCAGGTGTTTATAATCTAGAGAGACATGTGGAAAATACCTGGCTTACCATTTTCTGCTATACCTGTCTGCAAAGCACACAGAGCTCTTCTAAACATGTGGAGTTTGTTATCCTTATTGTCTTAAAAACTCTGTGATTCTTTTTCATCTGGAAGGATGTTGATAGGGAAACATTGCCAATACCCCAGGAACAGTGACTGGCCTCTGAGAAAATAACTGACCATAACTCAGAGGACAACAGGACTTCATTAAAGAAAATTTCAGTTCCAGGCTAGAAAGGGAGATGTCAAAACAAGGAACGAAGAACAGGCTTTCTCAAAGGCCGATGCTTTGTCAGCCTTGTTTCAGTCAAATTTGAATGTACTCCATGTTTTTGCCCACAGTGATGCTCACTAAAGTCTTACATAAACAGCAGCTTCCTTTGCTGCATCTGCAGTGCACAACACTTATGCCTATTCCTGAAAAATGTATGGAAAATTGAAGCCAACCATCAGTTTCCATTTTGTGTGTTTTTGTGGTTGGTTTCTCAAAACAAAGAGGTTAAAAACCTCTTTTTAAACTTTCCTCTCCACAACCCCACTCAATGGCCTGCCTTGAATCCAGCCCATCTGATGAGGAAAAGAGATTGTTTAGGGGACTCCATGGGAAGAAGGTTATAGGAGGGACACCCCACAGGGCAGAAACACAGGTGAGGTGCCAGGAGACAGAGTATGTGTGCTGAAATTCATCTTGTCACAGCACACAGTGGTTTCTTCAAAAGGACCAAAACTAACATTTCCCATCTGTGGAATTTCAATGAATAAATTCTGTTTGCTTCTGTTGCTTCATTCTGTCTTTTTGAAAAGAAATGGGGGAAAATGTCAGTAGCTTCTTTGTCAATGCCCTCTCTGTTTTCAGAGAAGCAAAAACCAAAAAGCAGCAGGTCCCTTGAAGGGCTGGCAGCTCAGGCAGGGGCTGGGACAGTCAGGAATCAGAGCAGGGGGGATTTGGAGGTCAGACAACAGCAGGTTTAGCTGACAGGGCAGCCTAAAGCAGGAGAGAATTGGTGAAAACAAAGACAAATCAGAGAGAAGGCTCCAAAGAGACAACTTTGAATATTTCGGTTTCTTCACATAGGACAGCACATCCCTTGAAGTGTTTTCAAAAATCATTTCAGAAGGATGGGGAGATTCATCAGCCAGCACCACACTGCCTTTAAAATGAAAGATTCAGACTCATCCCGGTTCAGCCAGGACCTTACTGGGTAAACACTTTGACTTTTATTCACCTACTTATACACCTCTATGTAATGTGGAAATGACATTTACCACTCTTGCAAAGCACAGATCTGCTGATAGGAAATGTGGGCATGTAAATGCTCTTTATTATTGTTATTATTATCATTATTCCTGTTAATTAGCACTGTGGTGTTTGTTAATTGGTTTATTAACATTATTAAAGAATTAGCAAGTTATGAATGATAATAATAATAATAATAATAATAATCTGTTACATTTATTACTGGAGAATGCAGATTATTTTTCCCTTTTTTCACTGTTATTTAATGATCTGACATAAACATGAGGAGCCTCTGTTCCCATCTCTTCCTACTTTTAACATCTCAAGACATTTTGAAAGAAAGAATTTCATCATTCTAAAAGTCTTTTCACCTGCGATTTCAACGTGGCATTTAGGTCAAAGGCTCTGACCTAAACACAGGGATTTTCCTCACTTGTGCCAAAATTGGTCCTGCCCACTCCTCCTGTGCCTCATCCCCTTCTCTGAGGTCTTGTCCCTGCTGAGAGAAGCCACTCAGAGACTGAACTGCTGGATGCTGCAGCTCAGCAGGCAGAGGAAAGCCCCAGCAATTCCTTGTGGAAATGTTTCTGTTGCTTGACGTACTCTAAATAAATCCTGGGAAACCTAAAATCTCAATTTGGGCTCCTAAGTTAAATGTGTAAGACCACATGGAATTGATATTGCTTAAATAGGGGCTTGGCACAAAGAAAAGAAACCCAAAGACATGTAAGCTGCCTACTGAAAAGTAGCAGAATCAGAATTTTTGCTTTTCTCCCCCTTTAAAATCCAGAATCTCACTGTGAAACTAAACGTTTGCACATGAAACAGATGGAATGGATCCATCTGTCATTGGGAAACAATTTGCAGCAAGTAATTACACTGCAAAAAAAAGCAAGAGTTTGGTGATATGTCAGGGCTGAGAGTGATGATTGAACATTAACAACTCCAGACAAATCACTCAGGGCACACGTTTTTCTCATCAGCAAAGATAACACAGGATCCACTGGAGGAGAAGAATGGATGGGGAACAGAGGGATTCTCCAAGAAAACACTGGAGGAAAAGGGGATGGATCATTTTCTTTGGATTTGCCACTGCTGGAGTTTGAGTATTAATTCATATACCCTCACAATATCTGCAACTCAGAAGCCACACCAAGGGAATTGTGGATTACACACAAAAACACTCCACAAAATAGAAAAAAAATGAGATTAAATGGTAGAGAAGTCTTCCTCCATGTGGATTCACTGCATCTAGCCTGGAATCTTGAATATCCTGTCCTAAATGTGTTGGTGAAGTTGGAACAAGTCTAGAGCAGGGAAATAAAAACAAGCTTTGGACAGGATGTGCTGATAAAAAAGGGAGGCACTGTTACATCAGCTGCAAATGCCCAGCGGATGGGGATGAATTGTTTAAGGGGCAGGTTGGATTATGAGTAAAATTATAATTAGAGGAAACTAAGTAAATGAAGAGTCTGACTTATTAATAGGATTTCCAAACACAGGCGCTGTGTGGTAGATATTAAAATCTCCAAATTCACAAGGACCTGCAAATCTTTATTTGGATTTATTCATGTTTTAGAGTAGAGAAAACCGGATGAGAAAAACTGTAAGATCAGAGTTATTTGCACTAAAATCAATGAAAAAATGGCCATCTGAACAGAAAGGCAGGAACTTCATGGATACAGATTTTTAAAAGAAACCCTGCTATATAACAGGACACAAAAATATCCTGAGTTATCCCCTCAGAGATTGGCTGGATGTGACCTAAAGGGAGTTTTCTGACTCCAGTCTCTATGATTCACCCTATAGCACGCTCAGGATTTTCTTACTCCTGGAAACAAAAAATAAACCCAACCAAAAATGACAGTCCTTTTCCATGGCTGGGTTCAGTTACCAGCCTCAGAGCCACACTGTAATTGGATGCTGAGAGGAATAAAAGAGTCACTTTGAAAGACAAACCCTATTCTCAGTTCCACCTCTGCAAACTGCCACTGACATTTCATTTTTCCTGAACTGCTCTAAGTTTTATAACAGGAAACAGAATCTGGCCCTCACGCTGAAGCCACAGTGGAGACTCCCCAGTTTGGGGCCAAAATCCACCAGAATCTGACTTTTGTGCCAGTCCTAAGCAGACATTGCCTCTGAACTGAAATGCAGAGAACACCCAGATGTTCTTAATAAAAACCAGGACAACTTGCAGCAGATGCCCAACTGGTGTAGACTCTTAATAAAAAAAAGGAAACTACGTCTACTGGAGTTTCTGTGACTGATTAAGTCACTGGTTTGGAAAAACAGATCCCTGTTCATGAGTGCAGCTCCCATGCAAGAGCCCAGCAGTAGAAACAGATCCCCTCTACCATGTAATTTGCAGAATAAGTGGAAAATGGTGTCTGAATCTCTGGGTAACTTATTTTATTTTTAGAGGGCAGGTGGGTAAGAAATAGCTCTTACCTGCCCTGACCTCATTTACCATTTTGCTACTCTCGAGTCATTTTCCTCACTGGAGAATGGAAAAAAATGCTGGAGTGGTGCATAATCATTTTTTGAGGGTTTAAATGTCACACTGTTTATAGAAAAGAAAAAGAAGCGTGAACTAGACAGAGAAGCTTATTTATTTTTAGTCCAGTCTGTTCTGAATTAATCTGATTTGGGCACACGGATAAGGTGTATTGACTGAATTCAAGCCTTTTGTAATCCTGTGAATAATGTAAATGATTGTGCTAATTAAAAATAACAAAAACTGTAATTTGCCAGTAGCAGGAGAATGTGGAGGAGCCTTCAGCCACAGGGGAAGGAGTTAAAATCAAGTTTTGTTTTCAGTCACACATTTAGATCAGATCAGTACAAACAAATCCTTTGGTAATCACTTTTAAACTTTTACAGAGGTGCTGCTGCTGCTGCTGCAAATGCAGGTGGGACTGCTACAAATATCTAACAAAAGCAAGAGAATTTCAAACAATACTCCTGCATCAAACACAAGATTGGCTGTTTAGGGTAGAACATGTCTTTAGGAAAAAAAGTCCATCCTGCCATCCTCCATCTCCTGTTGAAGGAGAACTAGTGAAATCCTTACACAGGTTTTTCCTGAGGTAAATTAATACCTGTCACTCCTTTGAAAGTTTTCACCTATCTTTTCATTTTCATGATGACTACAATTAAAATATGACTATCAAAAGCAATTAAAGGGGACAACCCCATTGCGTTAACAGCTATTTTAATTGCAATTTTTTAACTGTAATTTTTTTTTTCTGGTAACAGAACCACCACTACAGCACAGAAAAGATAAACTGAATCAAGCCAGTGAATTCTTTGCTGCTTTACTTACTCCAAGCTGAATTTAAAAGTAATTGTTTAGGGTTTTTTTAATTAAAGCAGGAGAATGGAAAGCATACCTGACAGACATCATAGTGCTCAAACAGGGACAGCAAACCAATATCACTGCGACTGGTGATGCCTTTCAAAATGGTGATGTTGCCATTCCCAGAGTCCAGCTCGATCACATTGTTGAAAACATTGGACACAGCTTTGCCAGTCAAAAGCAAGTTCACCAATTCCTGTTTGGGACACGTTTGAAATAAAGAAAAACAAAACAAAAACCAAACAGGAGTTAATCAGGACAAGACTGATTCAGGATTGATAAAGTTAAACATGTACATGACCCCGAATTTATGCAGTGGCTTTAGGTTCATGGTTAGGATTAAAATTGCTTATAAAAAGATTCCAGATATTTTGGTCAAAGTCTCCCAAAGTAAAATGAGGAAATTATAAAATTAAAGAATATCTTGTGCTGGAAGGGACCCACAAGGATCGTCCAGCCCAGCTCCTGGCCCTGCAGACACCCCAACAATCCCACCCTGTGCATCCCTGAGAGCATTGTCTAAATCCCCCTGGAGCTCTGGCAGCCTTGGGAATGTGCCCATTCCCTGGGGAGCCTGAGCAGTGCCTCACCACCCTCTGGGGGGAAAAAACCTTTTCCAGCTGTGGGTTGGACTTTTTGTCTCAAAGGATGTTGTGAGAGACAGTACTGAAAGCTTTGTTGAAGTCCCAATATTAGAAGAGTTTTCAATTTTTATCCTTCTGGAGGAAAACTGTTGATAATTTATTTACTCTCACATCCAACTCTCAAACATCTCATAAGTGTGTTGGTTTTGGGGTTTGTTGGTTTGGTGTCCCCTCTTCTCCACAATGAAAAGTACAGCAGGAATGATAAAAACCCAAAGCCTGTACAGCGACATTTCTGTATGCTCTAAGTGAGGTGTTCTGTATGTTGGACAAGATTTGTCAAATTATGATTCTTTCTCACCGATTATTTCTGGCTGAACTGTAGCCTCCTTCAGTAAGACATTTACCCATATGGACCCAGATCACTAAGATATCGATATTTACTAGAGGATTGCTGATTATTTCCTCTCCAGTTGAAGCAGGGGTGTGCCAGAGGCTAAATACCTGTGACAGGATGGGGAGGCATTTGCACATAGGAATGTACCTGAAGTTCAAGAACGGAGCTATGGGATATTTTTCTCAGCTAACACCCCACCAGGGCCAGCTGGGGTGCATGAAATCAGAGCTAAGAGCAGACTGTGCTGCAGCAGTGAACGACCTCACTATTAATAAATAGCATATGGCGAGAAACAGGAGGGGAAATAACAAAGTTTCCAGAAAAAAAATACTGCAAACTACCATGCCCAAAGACATGAATAACTCTGCTAGGGCCAGTTTGGAATTGAATTTAAAAACACTGCACACAATTACAGCTCTGTGTTTCTCCTGAAGAATTCCCCAGAGTTTATAGGCTTTTAATGATACTTTTAGCACTTCTTATTCACCATCACTGATGTTCTACCACATTCTTGAGGAACCATGGTATGGCCACAGAGCAAAAGTCCTCTAGCAACAAGAGAGGAACAAGAAGCTTGTCTTTGGCAGCCAGAAGGGCAGTAAATAGGATCCTGGAACCACTGAGGAGCTGTAGGATCAGACATGGAACCTCAGGCACCTTTCTGAGAGGGCAGGGAGGGAACACAGCAATATCTCAGCACTGAAATCAACCAAGAAGTCCCAAAGAAGCAGATGAGAGGAGTGTGAGCACATGGACACACAGGTACAGGCATGTGCAGGGCAGAAAACCAGCCTGGAAAGCACAACCTCTGAAAGCAAAGACAAGAATGTGCCAAAACACGAGGGGAAAAGAATAAAGGATGAAGGTGCTTGACATTATGAGGATAAGGGAAAAAACAAAAGGAAATTGGTAGAGATTTCATAACAGCCTTCCCACACCTAAAAGGGGCTGCAAAAGAGCTGGAGAGGTACTTTTCACAAGGGCATGGAGTGATGGGAAAAGGGGAGTGGCCTCCAGCTGAAGGAGTGTAGGTTTAGCTGATACTAGGAAGAAATTCTTCTCTGTGAGGGTGGTGAGGCCCTGGCACAAGCTGCCCTGAGAGGATGTGGACTCCTCATCCCTGGAGATGTTCAAGAACAGGCTGGATGGGGCTTGCAGCAAGCCAGAATAGTGGAAGGTTGGAAGGGTTGGAACAAGATGAACTTTTTAGGTGAATTTTGGGTTTCCAACCCAAACCATTCTGTGATTTCATGACTCTATGACTTAAAACTAAGCAAGGCCATTTCTTCCCAGAGGTCAGCTCAGAGCAGAGGCACAGGACTGGACCTTGAACTCACCTGGGTGCAGTAGCCATGGCTGCCAATCAGGCGGTTTGTGAGCACATCGAAGTCATTGCGCACCCTGAGAACACAAATTTAAAAACAATTAAATTTAATCACAATCACTTATTTTCATTAGGCTAACGTCTCTAAATCTTACTGAAAAACAAAACCAAACTGTTTCCCAATCACAAATACAGCCCTGTATTTTCTGAGTCCTTTCAAGATGATTTTTTACGTGGCAAAAAATAAACAAATAATATCTCAACTAAACCTGTGGGAAGTAGAAGTTTGGTAGAGCAAGGCTTGAAGGAAACTGCTGAAAGGAGGAAAGAAGTCACTGTCACCACTAGCTAGAAATTTAGAAATTAGAAATTTCTGCACTGTTTGTGTGACAGAATCACAGAATGGGTGAGGTTGGGAGGGAACTCTGGAGGTCCCTTTATCCACCCCACCTCTGGTACCTAAAGCCAATTTCCCAGGTCCACATCTAGATGGTTTTTAAACCTCTCTAAGGAGATAGACTCCACAAAGCACCTGGGCAACCTAATCCAGTACTCAGAGAAGATCTGCTATTTGTTATTCCCATCATGAATACTTGTAATATATCCATGCAATCTATACACTACATTGTCCACAAAAAGAAGAAGGAAAAAAAAAAACAAAAAACCAAACCCCTGTAGGTGTCCCCATTTTTAATGGTGCTGTGTGGCCCCTAATTATATGTTGTGACACCAAAGAGAAAAGTCTGAAATTGCATTGCCCATAATTATGGACTAATGTGTCCCCAAACTAAGTGCACTCTCCCCAAACTCCTGGAATTACTGAATTAGTGATTGGTTGATGGCCTAAACCATAAAAGTTTTAACTGTGATCGTTTTTTATCCTGCAGATAGAATGGAATTGCAAACATTATTTTATACATGAATAAATGTTTAATCTAGGTTTGAGGAAAAGCAATGTGCTGTGTTCTGAGAGAGTTGTGGCAATAAAACCCACTGATTAATTCTATGGGTCATAAAAAAGCTATTTTCCTTCAGTATAAAATATGCTGATCTCAATTGTTTTGACTCCATCCTGATTTTGATATTGCTACTGAGGTAGAGAGAATGCCTGAATAACAATAATTTAAAATTTAGTTATTCTACACACATCCAGGCTCCTCATTCTCCTTTGACTTGGCAAAATCTATGCATACAAATATCCGTGTTTCTTGACAATTGGCACAATTAATTTTGTTTTAAAATGAAAATATTTTGTTTCTGACAAAGTAGGTGTTGAATTGATGTGGTCAGGGTAAAGCTGGCTGGAAATTTCCCCTTAACATTGCTACACATGCTCCATTAAAAATTTATTTATTAAGCAAAAAGCCAGGACGTTTCCTGTCTTCATCCCAAACCTTAGGTAATTATATTTTCATAGGTTTTCTTTGAATGTAAAAATCAGAATGTAACATATAATTTTGAGGTTTACAGCCCTGAAAGTATTTAAAATAATTTGGAAAAAAGTCATAGTCATGGAATCACTATTCCCAAATTTTAGATAATTATTTTTTCATAAGATTTCTTTGAATGTAATGTATAATTTTGAGGTTTACAGCACTAAAAGTATTTAAAATTATTAAGAAAAAATTCATAGCCATGGAATCACAATTGCCACTTGGAAAAACGCATTTTATTCCTTGTGCAAAAAGCATATTTCATCCCTTTTAAAAACATTTATTTAAAAGACAATTTACAAGTCGGTGTCAGACATAACAAAGTACCACTGACGTCTCTTGCCCATGTGAAATCAAAGGAAAGGCTGAGGAAAGCGTGCCCATGACACAGAAAACTTCCTCGTGCACCACTGCAAGGCATGGATGGGATGATAAAAATCTTTGGATTTTGGCCATTTCTCAGTTTTAGCAACGGCCTCATCTCGCCAGCGCCGTGGGCAGAGGGTCCAACATGCGTCAGTCGGGGACGAGGGGACATACGCCGCACACAATGGCAGGAAGCTCTAATTCCATCTGTAGGCACAAACAATCTGGGAGTCTGGAGGTGGATCTCAGCTCCTCCAGGAGGAGGACGACATCTGCCTTTGCAATCAGCCCCGCCGGTGAGGAAACCGACGTCAGGGATTTACACCTCCGCTCAACGCGCTCGCGGTTCTTACTCCCACCTATCCCAAAGGCTCCCCAAGCCTCCCTGCAGGTGTGTTTGTTGTTTTCAGGTGCAAGTGCACTCTGTGCATTGTAAAAACATCAGATGGTCACAACTGTGTGATTGGTCTCTGCTGGGAGAAATTGGAGTGAATGTGGAGATGTTCATTGGTGATGGGAAAATGGGAAGTGTTTGTTCGTTCTGCTGTCCTGGCTATCAGATGTCAATGCAGACATCATCTATAAATCATTATCACTAATATGGAATTTTTCCATTTATATCACAGCGTGGAATTTCCCATTTATAATTTTTAAATCACTTTAGAACAGAAAAAAAAAATCACTTTGAAGCCAGGAGTCTTTTAAGTATCCCAGTGATCATCAGACAGTGATTTATGGTTTGACTCTGTGGATCCCTTTTTAATTTACAGCCCAACACTTCATGTGCTGCTGTAACAGAAGCACAGATCATCAAACAAGACATTAAAGCAACAGTGTTAATGGTAAATATTCCTTTCTTGTGCTGTATTATCACTGTTTTCCAGTGTTGTGATAGTTCATAATCTCAGCTGGAGAGTGGGGTAGGAGAATGTTGGCTGCTGGAGTAGAACAGTGGGGTTTGCCTCTCCTGGAAATATTATAAAGTCTGTTAAAAAAAAAATTATTCAGGCAGAAAGCAAGATATTGATTTTTAAAATCTTCTGAATAAAGATTTTAAATCAAGTATGTGTTCCATGTGCAGTTTTCAGCAGAAATCATTCCCTGTGCTGAAACAAATCAAAAAGTTGACAACGAGACCTTGCTTCATTTCAGGCCACTTATAAGATCACGCAGCTTGATTTTTAGTTTTAGTTGTAATGTGTGTGATGTGCTTCATGCCTGCACGAAACCAGGGAAGACAGAGTTTGGATTCTGAAATACTTACAGGATATGGATGTGTCTAAATACGCTCAAAGAACTTAAATAACATGGCAAAACTCAGCTCCACGTGGTTTATTCACTTTGTATTGTTCTTTTAAAAAATATTTCTATTAAAGCGTTTTTTCCCCAAAAAAAGTGTAATTTTGAGCTCTTATCCTGAGGCTTAACTGTCCTTTCAGCACTCATGCAAGCAAAGGTTTTTTCCTCACATAATTATCACACAAAATGAACATCACTATGTGATGAAACCAAAAGATGTCTTAGGTGGCTTCAGAGTAAAATCTTAATTTATAGCAACTGGAGAAATCTCCTCATGACATAAATCACCAAACTACAGCTGGTGTGAATTATATCTATATTTTCATGTTCATTAATGCTGCTGTGTTTAAGGTAAGGATGCCTCAAAGTCCTTCCAAAAAATATCTTTATATATTATAAATTCATCTTCTCTCCATCCTCCTGTTGGTGAATCTGTGTTTCTCTTCAGCCTGGTTGTAACTGTTTGTTTCAAGTTATAAATAATGTGTTTATAAAGGATGTTAAGCATTGAAGGTGGACAGATGTTGTGAGCCAAACCTTTCACTGCTCTGAATTGTCACAGCCATAGTGACACAATTTGCTGACTTCTAGACAGTTATGAGAAATCTGCCAAGAAATCAATCCATTCTGGGACATAAAAAAAACCAACAAAAAATAATCTAAAAGCTTAAGACTTGATAGAAGAAACTTGAATGTCATTATAAATTACATATATATATATTATATATATATATATAACATTATAAATGATAAATGTATTTTATCAATGACTGATGGGTCATTGATAAAATACACTTCAGTGAGCTGTATGGACTCAATAAAGTTTTAAAACTGCATAAATAGAAATCCAAAATATAAATATTGTAGCACTGAAATCTCCAATATAATGTAACCTGCAATCAGATGAACTTTTCCTTAGCAAAAACTAAGTGAAATAGATGTCTTTCAAATGCTTCACATACATTTACTCTCAATTTACTTCCAGGAAAATTCTTGAAAAAGTCTTCAATGGAGAATAATTAAATGTTGAATACAAAAGTCCCATACAAACTGTAATAGTAGGAATAATCTCATACTCTGACAGTGTGAGTCAGTTGATGCCATAGGTATCACTTGGCTTGATTAACAGAATAAAATAAAATAAAACAAAATAAAATAAAAACATTAATATAATAATATATAAACGATAATAATAAAATACAAAAGAAAAAAAAATAGTGCATTTGAGTAAGTGCTGGCTGTTTTAAAAGTCCTTAACTCTGAGGCAAACTGCCACAGAAAATTGGTGACCTCACTTTGTTCATGGCAACAGACAGTCACATTAACAAACACACAATTACAAGTCTACTCCCAAAATAGATTTGGGGCTGGGAGGGGGGAAAAAACTCATCTTCAAGCATAAGGATTTCAAATAATTACAATGGGGATGTGGAAAATGACAGGATGGGTGACTGCCTTATTGTGTAAATGTTCCAGAGTATTTTATTTATCTTTTTTTTAAATACTGGCACATGGCAAAGGTTTCAAATGAATGTTCAAAGAAGAAGGGAAGAGCCTCTCTTAAAAAAAAAAAAAAAGTTTGGGATTCAGACCAGGGAAGGCAAGGAAGTGGCTTCATTCTTTATTTATCACTTTTGCCACATACCTGCTAATTTCACAAAGTTCTTAAAATGGTCTGAGGTCCTCATGCAGGTTAGTTCATCAGCTCTGCTGCTCCAGGGTGCTGACAAACTATGGGAAGTATTTATATTTCACAGGGATAGATCTGATGGGGGAAATGATTAATCTATTGGCATATTCAACCCACTATTTAATTTTTTTAAAGAAATTATCTTTCTTACTGATTGCAGTGTCCTCCTGTGTGCAACAGAACAAGCAAAGATATTAAATCTGTATCTGTCTCACCACATTGACCCTTCAGCCAACAGCTGAATAATCTGAATGTGTGAAAGCAACCTGCTGAAATTTGGCCAAAATCTGACAATTTATTTGGCACTGCTACATTTTGTAGTAGAATCACATTTATTCTTCCACACTTCTACAGACTTTTAATCAATACACTTTATTTCCCTAAAATAAAAAGAATTCCTGAAAAGCTTTGATTAACTAAAGGAAAGGAAGGGGGAACAAAAAGATTGGAAAGACGAAAAAGCTGATCAGTCACTTCAGGGCAGGATTCATATCACTGTTTTTTTTATCTAAAGATGAACACATAAGCAGGCAATCACACTTTAAATTCTTTAAATTTGTATACATGGAGAGGAACTGGTACATCCTGAAAGCAATTTAGGTGACCTTGCTTAGGTATTTTGCAGAGTAGAGGAAGAAACTACAGAAAAAATCCTTTTCTTTATTTTGAGAAGTAAAAGGAACCTGCCACAACCTGGCCATGGCCATCAAATTGCTAAGTACCGAGGACTGGAGGGATAAATCACAAATATTCTGGCACTCAAGACAGACTTTTTTAAATTATTTTTTGGATTAAAAGCTGAGAAATGATAAATAAGGTTGATATAGAAATAAAAACAACCTGTAGTCATTCTTTGAAGAAGACTCCTCAATTGGACAAACCAATTAAAAATTCTAAGTTAATTAACTACAGATTTTAGCTCAACAGAATCTGAGAATATAGATATTGTAGGATCAGAGGAATTTCTGATGGTCAGAAAGAACCACAGGTAAGAACTGGAGCAGCTTTCCCATGGGAAGAGGTTACAGAGCCCAGGATCATTTCACTGCAGCAGGACACAACTGATGGACTCCAAGAGATGTTCCAATGGGAAGGAGATGGTTAAGGAACTTTTCCTCACTACTTTTCATTATATGAATTCCACAGCACTCCTTAGACTTGCTGGGCAATTCAAGGAAGGAAAAAAAAAAAGGAAAAACTCTTTCACAAAACGCATTTCTCCACTGAGGAGCTCATTGCCACCAGGGCTGTGGAGGCCAAAAGGATTCAAGGGTTTAGAGAAATCCGTGGAGGACAGGTTTCATCAAGGACTAATACAGACAACTTCCAGCTTGGGAAATCCTGGAATTAGTACTGGAAACATGGAGAATATTCCAGCAGAATGATCCTTCACTGCATTTCTTAGAGACTTTCCTATCTTCCCTATCAAACACAGGTTAAGAGGCTGGAGAGACTTTCCCTGATCCTACAGGGGCAGGACCCAAGGGGCATTAAACCCACAAACCTCAGGTTCTCCCCAGAACAATATTCCATGTTTGTGTCATGGATTACAGCCATATCCCATGATGGGATAAATCAGAATTGTGGAGAGGGAGAAGAGAAGATGATCTCTACATCCCAGTCACTCTCTTTCACAGAAATCCACATCTCTTAGTTGTTTTCTTGGTTTTGCATACTTCTCTCAGTGGTAGCTGGGGAAACTGGAACCTGCTCATGCTTTGATGAGATTTACTGACTCAACAGGTGCACTTTCACTCTGTGAAATATCTGTATTTCTTTACCTGTATCCTGTAGCTCTCATCAACATGAAGATCCCAGTACACATCTTACACACTGATCTTTATAAATTAAATAACTTTCTTTGCCTTTCTTGTTTATTTACACCCACCACCATCCCAGTTTTTAGCAAATAGTTACGCCCCACCTCAAAATTTGCCTTTTTTAAGGCTAGAAAACATAAAAAAACTTTTGTTCCTCTAGAACTCTTTGGTAAAGCAGATTCCTTCTTCCCCTGCTCTGTGCTTTTCTTCCTACACTTCCCCCAGCTCTAATGTGTGAACCCAGCCTGACACGGCGTTTCTCCAAGGACACATCAGTGCCTCGCACAATCCATTAACATTTCTTCACCTCCTAAAACTATTTATGCTGATACACCCTCAGAGCAGATCCAGGGCCATTTTTTAATGTTGGCTCAGAGTCTCTGTGTGCTCTGCTGCTCCTCATCCTGCCACTCACAGCTGATGAACCCCCCACCAGCACAGTAGTGAGCAAGAATCTGTTTACAATACCTTGCAGTTTCTGTAGTGAAAATGAATTCCTTTTTTATTGCCCTCATTGTGAGAATGTGCCAGCTCGTTTTTACAGCACAATTTGTTCTCTGTATTGACAGGGCCTTTCAGCTTTTCAGTCATCAGGTCACTCCATCAGCACACCACTCCCTTTTTCCAGCATTATTGTAGAGAATAAAACATATTTCATCCCCGACTGATCATTGACAAACTCTATCAGTCACCTTCCCCATGCCAACAGCACTTTTCTGAGTCTCTTCCCTTATCACCTTTAGAATTCTTAAAAGATGTGTTATTTTCACCTTCGTAAATGATTTTTTGACATATCAAATAAAAATTCCTTATTAGGTCTTCATTAACTAATTTTATTCTATTTTATTTTCTCTCTTTTTTTTTTTTTTTAACTTTAATTAATAATTCTCTATTTGCTCCTGTAACTACAAGTCTAATTACCCTACATTTAAATAAGGCATGACAAAGGCAAGCTTTTAGGATCAGGTCCATTCATAAAGTCTGGCAAAGCAAGAGAAAGCTCAAAAGTTCTGAATAGATTTAGGAACAAGGTGTAGGTATAAAGATACGGTTTAGTTTTTCCTTCCTGTTGTGTAGCCATCAGCACTTTTTCAGGCTAAATCACTTTCACAAATTTGACTTAGTTATTAGTATAAATTCCAATTAGCCAGGCTGACTTTGCTGAGCACTGTGCTCCTCTCCTTACTGAAAGTAGAATATTAAATTTAGACTTGGAGCATTCCTTACATAATTCCTGCTATCAGCCACCTCCACTCTACACAGAAACCTCAGGTCTTTTCCTGATATCTTTGTATTAATATGATAAGGAAATCACTTGTTGTTCCATTCCCCCAGGTGTGACCTCATCTGAACCATATTTTTTGTCCATTTTCCAACACCAGGACTCTGACCACTGATGACAGAGAAGGTTGTTGCTCACCACACTTTCTTCATTCCTCTGCACTATTTTAAGAAGTAAAAAACTCCCCAGAGAACGAACTAATAATCTTCCCTTTCTACACTTCCTCAGCTTTATGATTTCTCTTGATCTGTTCCACAAGGAGCTGGACGTGTCAGAGGAACAATCTGGGTTTATTCCCACAAGAGACCTTCCTGCTGCACATCCACACCAGATCTGCTGTCACTCAGTCTCTAGTCCTCCACTTCTGTTCTGTGAGCCCAGGTGGTGACACAGCTGAAATTCCTCCATTTCCCTACCAAGGGGACAAGAGCCACATGTCTCAACCACCTGGGCAAATTCCATCTTTTCCCCCATTTATTATTTTTGGCACTGTTTCCCAGTTCCCCAGTCCCTTACCTATCAAGACAACAAACAGAACGAGCACGACAACCTCTTAGTCTTCTTGATTCTTCCCTTTTTTCCTGAGTGGAATCTCATTTACTCATTTTTCTTTACCACTAACCTTTGTTTCTTGTCCTTCAAACACCCTCAAACCTGAGTCAACCTTTCCTCTTCTTTGCCTTCGTGGTCACATTTCCACTTGGGTCACTTTCCTTACCTACAACATTAAATAGCTTCTTATATTCACATTTTATTTGGCAAATCCTACACATTTCTTTTGAGGAAGACCCTACTCTCCTCTATCTTGTCTTCCAAATCCCCTTTTCCCACCACCTTTTGTCCCTCTCTCTCAAGCAGTAGAAAGTGACATTTCACACATCAATATATTCCACTGCCTATTCCCTTTGGAAAGCACAAAGCTTCAAATCTTGCTCTCACATCCTCCCACAAATATTGCTAAGACTGTCACTGATTATCCCTCTATTCTTGCCTTTTTTTTAAAAGAAAAACATTAAATTCTTTCAAGCAAACTCTCTTCTTTATTGCCTTTTTGGCAGCTGCAAGATGTGCTTCATTATTCTGCATTTATTAATTGATTAATGTTGCAAGCAGCTCTTGCCCAGTGAACACTTTGGCTACAAGAATCTCTGTCCAATTCCCGAAACAGAACCTCAAAGGCAGGGACGGTCTTGAAAATTAGGAATTGCATGTAACCAATGGAGAAGAAGGCACAGAAGTTCACTCACCCCAACAAAAAAAGGCTCAATTTTCCCTTACCAAGTTCTGGATCCCACAAAATCTCTCCTTTTTGCTCCTCCCCCTCCTCCTGGTAAATCTAACTTGCTTCTCTCATGTTGCAAAATCACAAATGGCTCTTGGAAGCTCTGAGATTCTTAAGTTGTTTTTTTTTTTCAGTTGTGTCCACCTCCTAGTTTTTTAGCACTGCAACATAATTGACAGCTGTTTCCCCTCAAGAACAGCAGCTTCCCTGTCTTTTTCAAACACCAAAAGCTGTAAAAAACACGGTGACATCTATTTATATTTCATAACTGCAAGCCCTGAGTGAAAACTCACACAAACTTCCCCCTGATGTTGGTCTCCCAGGCACTTTCAAGTGGAGTGGAAACTACCCCTGAGAAGGTTTTCCCAGAAAATTGGCTCACAGAAAAAAAAAAAAAAAAAAATCTACTTCCATCAAGAGCTGGGAGTGCCCCAAGTGATTGGATCCTTCACGCCAAGTTGGAATTGGAATTTTACCCCTGGCCCAGCCCAATGGATATTTCACAGAAAGCCTCTCTTCAGCCAACAGGAGAGAAGGTGGATTTCAGGGGAACTCCAAATTAGAGATTGGCTCTGGGACAGGAAAAGGTGTCAGCAAAGGAAAGTGGATGGAGGGTGGGGGACCCTTTGTTCCACCCACAACTCATGAGCCAGAAGAGCATCACTTTCCTTTTCAAACTTTTGCATGACTGAGAGAGATTTAAGGTCCAGTAACACGTCAGAATTGGGGTTATTTTACAGTAAATGGTACAGAAAGGATATAGGAAGAGATATAGGAAAAAAAAAGGTCTGATACAGATTATTGCAGTAATGATTATTTCCTGCTACACATCTCTATAAAAACTTCTCTTGGTGAATAAAGGAAGATAGAACTGTTAAAATTACAAATTAAAAAAAAAAAAGTCAAACTAATTTGCCAACGGACCAGAGGAGGAAGATTCCTGTAGGATTGCTTGCAACCAGACAAATGATAACAAAAAAAAAAAACAAACCACAAGATGATGAACAGATACCAGGGTAAAGAGCATGATAATGGGCAGCATTTAACATGGTTTGGTGCTTCTGCAGGTTTTTATTTCAAAGATGTATTAGAATGGCAGATTAAGGAGATTTAACCCCTCCAGTCAGGTCAAATAGTACCACAGGAATGAAGAGTAAGTGCACAGAACAACATAATTTTAATCATTCAATTCCCTCAAGGGGAAAACTGTTCATTAATAGATTTCCAAGAATGAAGGGAATTGGTAATAATCAAGGACAGAGTTACTGGGTGTGAGAAATCTTACACTGCTAAGGAGTTATAATGTGATTTATTTGATTTAATAAAAACTGGCTTTTGAAATAAAGGAAGAAAGAAACACACAAAACAATCGACTCCAAACAACCAAAACTGCCCAACACCAAAATGGGAACAGCACAGATAACTTTGAAACAGGTCTGAAAACCCTTTTCTGGAGCAGTAAGGACTACAGAAGTGCAGTTAATAGAGTTGTGGGATCACAACAAGGAGGAAGATGTTGACATGTATTTCCCAAGGTTTACGAGCAGCCAACCCTAATGAAGAACACAGCCTCCTCTTGACTTGCAAAATCAACCTCCTTTATTTTTCCCACAGCTAAAGCCATTGTTTTCACTCATTCTCACAGAAACACTTCAGGGAAAACATGGAAAAGACACCCAGTGACCAATCCTGGCTGGAGAGTATCCTGGTGAAGTATCTCCAAGTCAACAAAAGTGATGCAAACAGTGGAATTTTGATTTGTGAGCAGCAAACACAGTGAGCCTGTGTTTCAGATCAGGCTCTGTGCATTGTCCCCTGGTAGCCTGAAAATGGCAATACATTGCTTTTCCACTGAGGGATTCCACCCAAGGAATTTTTTCTCCTTCCATGTGTTCTTTGCTCTCATGGGTTCTGGTAATGATGCTTTTGTGCAGTCAGTTATTGATGAGGAAAAATGTGAAAACAGGGTTGGCGTGGAGCTGGAATTTAAAGAAAGCTGAGGATCCAGTGTGTGTATCCAAAGGATGAATCCCACTCCAGGAATGGCTAAGCACAGTGAGGGAAAGGGAAGGGTTGGGAGAGGATGAGGGAAAGCTGTGCTGCAGTCCCACTGCAGGCTGGAAATCCAGTCAGACTGTGGGGATCACTCCAGTTGTCATTAAAACCACTTCTGAATATTCACAATTTTCCTGCCCTCAGTGAGGAGGCTCAGTGGGGGTTGGCAGCCCAACTTTTGAGTTCATTCTCACTCCCAAGCATGGAAAATATCTGTATTTCTTTATCTGTATCCTGTAGCTCTCATCAACATGAAGATCCCAGTACACATCTTACACACTCAGAAAGATTAGCCCCCTGAGCTGCTATAATATGACTGGAAAAAAAAAATCACTGGTTGTTTAAAAAGAAAATAATAATTAAAAAAAAACCAAAACAGGTTACAATTGTTAGGAACCAGCATTCCTTCCTGTACCAGAAGCAACAACGCGTTCTCAGCAACTTCCTCAGGAATTCTCACTCCTCTCTGGCCATTTGTTATCAGCTCAGGCAGTGATGATCATTAGTGCTCAGAGCATGAAAAACTCATTACCCAAAATCTACAAAGCAGCACAAACTCTCTGCATTTCCTGGCATGCGTCCCCTCCTGAAATAAAAAAAATACTTAAGATTGCCAGTGATTTTAGAACAACTGCCCAGCAGAGCTGGCTGAAAGCTGGAACTTCCATTTGTGAGGGAAAATCTGCAACAATGTAAAAAATTGTGGAGCTGGACCACAAAAGCAGCAGCAAACATCAAGGCAAAACATAAAAATGGGGGACATGGAGATAATATCAAGGCCAGGGGGTTTAGGGATGCTGGATCTTGCACCTTCCATTAATTGCTCTAAATTTACCTGAACCTCTTGATAGTTCTGGCCTCCTCACCTCTCAGTACTGAAAGTTATTAATGTTGTGGAAAAAAATTAGAATTGTGCTTGTTTTAACATCAAAGCCCTGAGAGCACCCAAGTGTTTGGACTCTGAGGAATAATGTATTCAACCTTGCCATGGGTGCCTGAATTTTGATTACTTCCAAGTTGTTCCTCTTTATTGGTGAAAAAAAAAAAAAAAAAGAGTTTGTTTGGTTTTTTTTTAATCTGTGCAAATTAAAGAGAAGTTTTGGTTTTGTCTTCCACTCTGTTCCAGTATTAATGTGACTTTCCTGGCCTGGGGAGACAGGACTACATGCAAGAGAAAATACAGAAGACCATATATTTATATGAAGCCATTAATGTGTTTTTATTCTGTTCTCAACTCTCAACACATGATTTATCTCTTGTCTATCACAGTAAATTGAACTGATGTGTTCAGAAAATTAAATTTTTAGTGGTAGTGCCAGGATTTCTCTCCTTTTTTTACAACAGCCTATTTAAAGCCCATCACTAGGTGAGCACAGGTTGAGACTGGTTTTGTCATGTATAATGATCTGCATTGTTAAGGCTTTATCTCCCATTTTCCACTGACCTGTCACTAAAAAACAGATTTCATCTCACGACTTGACATTCACAGTGTAAAACCTCTTTATGAGTAGGTTGTTTAGATTTTCTCACTTTATAGGGAAGATAACCAAGCACTTCAGGAGATGATTTATGTCCTTCTAAGACAGACGCCCAAACAAAGCCAAATTAATAATGATTTTTTTCTCTTTTTTTGAATTTAAAGGCCTAAATGCAAATATTTACATATAAAGTAAATAAATCATAAAATCCTGGAATGGTTTGGGCTGGGAGGGACCTTAAAGCCCATCCAGTTCCACCCCCTGCCATGGGCAGGGACACCTTCCACTGTCCCAGGCTGCTCCAAGCCCTGCCCAGCCTGGCCTTGGACACTTCCAGGGATGGGGAGTCCACAACCTCTCCGAGCAATAAAGATCATTAAGACAGATAATTACACTCAAAACAGGAAAAATCTAAGTGTTGTCAACTCATCAATTAAAATTAAATAATTTTTTTTCCAGTGCAATGTGCACACAAAAATCTGAACAACTGAAACTTCCATGGAGTTTACTGTTGTAAAAACCTGCTGATTTTTCTGTTAAAAAACCCCAAGAACTGGGACAGAACAATCCCATGGAGATCTATTACTGGCTGAAAATGCCATTATCTCCACCAACTCCTGCTTGTCTTCAGCTGTTCATCCAGAACTATGCCAGTTATGTAAATAATTGCTCACCATGCTGCTAACACTCTCTGAAGGGAACATATTTCTTGAGGATATCAGCACAAGAGTAATTTGTCTTGATATTTTTAATATCCTAAGAGAAGCAGAGTGACATAGGCAGCTAAATCGATCACTGAAGATTACATAAACAAAATTCAGTTTGCACTTCTTAAGGAAAAAATTGTGCAAAGGTCTAAAAACACTTTCCATTGTGTTTAAAAGCAGAAAAAAAAAATCCCATTTCTTGCATCAAAAGATTGGTACCAATGCAGTGTCTTACACAGTACAAGCTAGAGGAGAAACAGTACTTTAAAATGAAGTTTTGTGAGGAAATCGTGACAATTCCTCAAAACAGAACTGCACTTCATAAACTGTTCTGACATTCTGGATCTGATCTGTAAAAATATTTAGATAGCTGAAAACGCAAGCAGGCACCATAAGGGATTGGCATGTTCACTTCAGACACAGCTCCCCCCAAATAAAAACACAGATGATTGATTGGCCTTGTCATAATCCATCTGGTAGGAACTGGGAGGTGATGAGGGAGAATATATCCTTGCTTAAATTATTAAAGAATATTCATCATTTTATAGCAAGCAAAGCAGCGCAGACAGCAGCAATTATGAACCTACAGATCATTACTTGCACAAGTAACTTTACTAATCTGGACCTCTCTGTTGTAATCAGCTAAGAAAAAAAATGAGAATTTATGAGAACAAATGGCATATGCCCTGAAATTATCACATCATTTGTGTTGAAGTACAAAAGTGGAGTCAAGCCAAGGGCTGTAGTGTTACTTCAAGCAAAAGAAAGGAAGAAATTACAATAAAACCCCAAAAAACCTCAATCTGCAAACACTGGGATCCCAGCAGGTGAGCAATTGATTGTGGATCTCAAATTTGGACTCAGTTGCTGTTTCTGGTCAGGACAATGCAGTGCTGTGAGAAATAAAAGCTTCCAATAAATCAGACTCGTGCTGCTTTCGAGTGCAGCTGCTCTCTCTCCGTGTCACTTGTTATTGCAAACTGGCAGGGAGCAGCTTCCCCCTGCTCCTGGGGGGTCTCACAGAAGTCAAAATCTGACTGAACGAAGAAAACCCTTTGTGTTCTGACCCACTGACACTCACAGCACCACAGAAACACCTCCAGCCTGCCTATAAAAGCTCAATTAAATCCCACTGTGCCTGGACAAGCCTCACTGGGTTTTTAAAGAGGTTATAATGACTTTCCATGAATTAGAGCTCAGAATATTCATTGCAGCAATAAACTGAGACTAGATTTGTCATACATTACTTAAAACTACTGAAAAACGAGCTGCCTCATCCATTTACCCTGGATTTTCCTTGTCACTATCACTGACAGAGAGACTGGGGCAGTCATCACAGTGAGCTTATTCCCCCTACTATTCCCCCCTTATTCCCCCCTATTTCTCATACCTCAAGTATGAGAAATAAATAACCCATAAAACGAGTCTTGCTTAAACTGGCAAGGCAGGGAGAACAGAAAACCACCTCAGACATGATACCTGATGTTTAGATGGAGTATTTGATATCAGATGTGGTGGAGTGATCACTACAATAGATATATATATATAAAAATTTATAATTATATGTAGCCCTGGTTCCATGCCTGAGATGTTTTAGTTTTCTGAAATTCTTTTCCTAAGTAATTTTCTGTAAACAAGAAAGATATTTTTGTAACTGTACTACGTTATTCATTCCCTTTCCTAGGAGAGACTTCTTCTTGATGTCCCTCTGGTCTGACCAATGTAAAAGTGAAGAGGTTTTGCCTTTGTGTCACCAATCAAATTGGTCTGTGTAAAATAGTATATAAGGAAGACATATCCCAAAAATGAAGGAGTCATTTTCAGCCTTCTGAAGCTCAGAATCTGTGTCATTATAGTGTAAAACATCATCAATTATACACAAAAGTGTGTGTATACAACAAGAAAGGCCAAGCTTAGGTGAGTAAATCTGCACAACTCCCCCACATTTATCAGAGCAAACACCACAACAGATTAAAAAGGCCAGAGTTTTAAGCACACCATGGACTTTTTCCTCACTTTTCACAGTTCACTCTGCTGTGCAGTTTATGAAACAAGGCTAGAGAGGCACTCACAGGTTGATGGATCTTGATAAGATGACAGACACAGTCAGGAGGATGCACCCATAGGGACCAGTTTCAAACTGAAAAAGAAAAAGGTGGTTTTTTGGTGTCATTTTGTTGGTTTTGTCAAACATTTTGGTGTTATTTTCTTTGTTCTGTATAATTTTTTTTGCCCAGAGCTCCCAGAAATGCAAATGGAACTGAAGGCAGAAGGAATTGCTGTGATTTGTGCTACAGCTGAATTTGTTGCTGTGTTTGTTAAAATTCAAGTCCACAGAGTGTTAGAAACAGTGTTCAGAGCACACTGTGTGGGACTCATAGACACAAAGGCTGGCAGCTGAACCATAATTTGTTTCATTAATATATAACTAAACACAGTACCTGGTGAATATTCTGCTGTAGAAATACAATCAGATCCTCATATCTCGTGGCACTGTGAAGTATCAGCTGGGAAGAAATGCAAGAAGGGAAAAAGGTGACTTATAAAAACAGGAACCCATTTTTATAACCTGAAAGCTGAAATGAATTAGCCAAAATTTTCAAACTGCCTGTAAAGATCTAAACTAACAAAAAGAAGTAAAGATCTAATGAAGTCTGCCTCTTACTGCTGTCATTTGGCATAAATTATACCTCAGCACCTCACATATTCTGAATTTTTCACTGCTGCTTTTTGATGATTTTTAAGTTTCTTGAACAGACACTTTGATTCAATTTCAAGCATTGTCTGTGCAATGAAGAACAATTCCTAGAACAGAAGAACACTGAAGGTTTAGAAGACACAGGATGGGCCACAAGCTCAGGGATTTGTACCTACATGGTGAGGCATTTATCATACTCAGAAAATATGAGTATTCACAGATCCAGGAGAGCTCACAGATCCAGGCCCTCACTTCAATATTCTTTGCCTGTTTTTCCATCTTCAGATTTTTCTGAGACATCCATTCCCTCATTTAGGAGGCCAAAAACATTTCCTGCAACCACTAAAGCCTGGCTGGAGGCACCACTGCTTGCAAAGCCATCTGAGACCTCAGATGGAAACAAGGCATAACTGGAAAGTGTTCTGCCATTTGGAGCTTCTGGAGGGGGGGAAAAAGGCAAAGAATTCTGTGTAAGGCAAGAAGAAAATAGTGCCTTTTCATGCTCATGGTCAATTGGAAGGGCCCACGTTCATTTTTACTGTGTGTCATTAAAAGCAGGCAGAGTTTTTAGGTTTGGAAGATAAATGGAAAAGAAAAAAGGGATTTCAGAGAGTCCAACTGCCCACAGCCACTGGGACAACTCAGAGCCAGGCAGGATTTTATTTTTATTTATAACTAATTTGATTTTAAAGAGTTAGGAAAGCAAGAGAAATCAGACTGATTGAACTGAAATAGGGAAAGTAGGAAAGGGGAGAACAGGAGTCACACAGAGCCTTACAGTTTCTAGGATTCCATCTGCCTTGTATTTCCCTGTGGGAGTGAACTGCTGTCTTCCTGATGGCCTGAAGGGGATATGCAGACAAAACTCATGTTAAAAGGAAGAAAATGGCATTAAAGAGAAATCAACATGTTACATGAGCCAAATTAAGTGCCAATAGATTTGCAACATTATTATTTTTAATGACTTTTAAAATAATATTTCTTGTAACTAAGTTTATACTGCACTACTTGCATCAGTGAAAACAAACACTTTATCTGTGTTGTGCTCTCCCAGTCTATCCATACAGAAAGAGGATAAATATAAGTTTAAAATGTTAATGTTAGTTTTTTTATTGAAAAATATTTCTAGAGCAATGACATTCAAACAAGCAGAAGAACATACATAAAATATCACAGAGGAAGCAGGTTTGAGGTGTAAAATATGCGAAATATCATCTGAAATGTCTTTGAATTTGCTGCTTCTATTTCAGGTTTATGCAGGATTTCTGTGTCCCAATTATTTTGAAGAGATCTTAGTTGATCTAATAAATGAAATTAATTATGGCCACAAAACCTGACTCACTTAAAAATGTCCTTTAGGTTCCAGTGCAGCCAAAGCTGGGGATTTAAAAGTCAGATGTTTTGTGTACAAGCAGCATAATAATTGCATTGCATAAACTAAGCAGGCAAATACAGCAAAAGGAGCTTAATTCCAGCCATACTGGAATATCCTTCAACAGATCTGGAAAAATAACTCTTAATAAAAAGATTTTAGAGGATCCCTATAATCAATTAAATCCCCAGGATCTTTCACAGCAACTTCAGCTTTTCACCTGTTCTGTCCCAGCTTTTACTGGGACAGCAGAAACCACATTTTGCATTGCTCCTTAGGCCATTTTAGGTGGCATAAATGCAGCCTACAAAGCATTTTTACTGTAAATTATGTAGATTTGGGGCAGATAGAGGTGCAGGAGCAGTGCACAGTGATTAAAAGTGCTTCTCCTACTCACAGAGCCACCAGGGCTTTCTCATGGCCCCCCGCACGCCACAGAACGTCAGCGAGAGCTAGGGAGAGGCACTTGGTCCTGTGAGCTTCTGAGGGCTGGAGACAGCTGCAAAAAAAAAGGAGAGAGAGAGACAAGCATCAAAATGTGAGGGCAAACAGATTCATGGCAGGTTTGTCCCTAAAAGAGCAAAAGAGCAAAAATCAAACAGTTTTGTTATGATTAGTAACAAAGCTCCGGTGAGTGGCGTCAGGAAATCATTATTTAGGTACCTCAGCTCTTCTACAACCTGGATGGCCAAAAATCCTGTGAGTTGAAGAGGCAGCTGATGTTGTCACTGGGGAGATATTCCAGGTGGAAAGGTGGAGCTGAATCGCCCCTTTCTCTGGGAATGAAGCAGCTGAATGAGAGGCCAGGAGAGCCCTCCCTGCACACCCTGGACTGAAATTCCCAGCACTGACAGAGCTCTTGACAGGGAGATGCAACTGGTGTCACCACTGGGCTTTTTGGAACCATTCTCTGAGGAAAAACCTCATTTTAGGCATTTAAGAAGGCATCTTGGACACTGAGGATAATCAGACCCACTAAAGGGAGCTGTAGGGAGAAAAATTCCCTCTTTAGATTGTTGCAGAACAATCTGGGCACAGTGTGGTTTCTTCTCAAGTCAGAAGGAAAACAGGCATTGGAAGGACATTAAATCACCAAAGCCAAGTGTTAACAGCTCTGTGCTGCTTTTTGGGGGACTCTATGAGTTTATGTTGCTACTAATGATAGTTACAAATAAATGTACACTTGCTGTGTCTGTGGTCTGTGACACTGCTCCTGTCATACTGGTGAATTTAAGTGATTAAATTCAGTCTTTAATTCTAGGAGATCATTTCTTAAGCTGGTGTCTTATTTATAAGGAATGATTAAAATAAAACTGTTTTTATCATTAAAAGCAATGGATGAAAATCAAGAGGAGAGTATATGAGGTATGATGAACAACAGGAACTGGTTAAGCACAGATCTGTTATCACATCCTGATCTTCTAAAAGAAAGAGTTCCTCTTCCACAGAAAATATTTTTAATTGCTTGGACAAAAAAAGCAGGTAAATGCTTCATGGAACAACATCATATTGGCAAATAATGAACAAGAGAAGCTACTTCACCTTTAAATCTGTGATAAAACTTTCAATGCTCTCCAACAGGATTGTTTTATGTTTTAAACATGATTTTTAGTTTCTAAAGGCATTCATACTTTATTTCTTTTTGAAGTTTTTACTTCTTAACCCTTTTAAACAAATCTACACCATAATGGTTTTCACCCACTACTAAACTTTCTCCAAAGTATTATCTGCAATAAATGCCACTGGCATTTTTTTTAAAATAAGGTGTGCCCCAAAGTCAGGACCTAAAACATTAGTCACAAAGTGGAAAACTGGCAGACCTGAGAATAAATTCAATATCCATGAGACTGAAGAACTGGCAAAAAGATCCCATGCCCTTGGGAAGAACATAACTGGAGTTTTCTCTAGTGGCTTCAAGAACAGCAGCCTTTGAAATTCAGATTTTATCAGCTTTAGAGTGTTACCAGCATGGGAGATGAGGACAAAACCTGTTCCCACTGTTTGAGTAAAAGATCTAATAATTCAAAAGACTAAACAAGAAGCACCAAACGTCAAAAAAATTAAACACACTTTCAAGTTCAATGTCAGCCTTGAATATAATGTTCATTTAGAGAATGTTTCCCTCTCTGAAGGATGTGAGATATGGGAAATAATTGGTTTTTTAGAGAGTTTTCAAGTGAAAAAAAACAACGATATAATCACAACTTTCTCTTATCTCTGCCTGTGCTCTAATACAGACCCCCAGAAATTCATGGGAATCACAAGTAATTTACTGTGTCTGAGAGAGGCAGCAGAGGAAGAAGGAGACATGATAATTAGTCCTTGGATGTGGAAGAAGCCTGAAATCAAACACTTCCTGTGAAGGGGTTGATAATTTGAAAATCCAGGTTAGAATTAGAAAGGAAAACTTATCCTCTCGTTTGAAGATCTGAGATCTTCCTTTCCTTCTGCCTGCTGGAAGTTTCTGCCCATGGCAAACACAGCACAAGAAAAGTATGTTTCGCTCATGATTAAAAAACAAAAATCTTTTAAAACCACGTGGATAATAAGAGGGGGAAAACAGGAGAGGCAAATTCTGCCAAGTAAACAGGACAGGCTGGAGCTGGCACGAGTTGGGACACCCAGTTTAAACAACTTGGCCTCTATCCACTTATTTGGGTGCCACATCATTTTATTTCATTTATGATCTCTGAACCATGCTGGAAGAAGAAAATTAACATCTCTGTTTTCATTAAGGATGACCTGAGACACAAAGGGACCAAGGAGCAGATGATCAAAGGCTGTCCTCAAAGCTGAGAGAAATTCTTGGTTTTCACAACCAGAAATAATTCTTCCGTGGAGATTCCTGGTCATAAAATCTAAGTATGCACTGAGTTCCCTGCAAGAAAGTTTCTGAGGTTTTTCTTTTATGCAGACAAGAACCTTGAAAAGTCTGCCCTCGTTATAATCTGAATTAGAAACCTGAAGTTTTGCAGGATCATTTCTGTCACTTCCCACCCTGAATGCTGAAGACAAATAATGATGCTCTACATGTACCTGTTTCTTTCCAATATTGATGAAAACCAGTCCAAACAATGAATTTGCATTAAGGGTAAGCCAGAGAGCACTAAGGAATAGCAACAGAGACCACAGCATTTTCCTGCACAGTACCAAGCAGAAAAATGGGTATCTAAGGCCAAAATTTAATACAAGAGGAACATTTTGATTCAAAAGGATCTCAGGATGAAAGCTTCTCTTTGAATTAAATCAAGGTCAGACTAACGGAAGTCACAAATAAAAGAAGGTGGTGGCAGCACAAACCAGTAAAATAATTCTCCCTAATAAACATTCTGTTCCTTTAAGGCATAGGGAGGCTTTGTGGATGTGGTTTTTGTTTTTTTTTTGTAATGGACTTAAAGTCATATTGAAAACAAAAGCCAAATGCATGAAAACTGGTAATAAAGTTATTTTTGAGGCATTATTTTCCAGAATTTAATTCAGTAACCCATGTTCCTTTAGCAATGTGACAAGTATATTATTATTATAGCAGCCCAAGCAATTTCCCTGTCAGCAGCAACACCTAACAAAATTCCTTTATAGCAAGTAGAAAATACATAGAATATAAATTCAAATTCCATTAAGGAGTTTAAACAGGAATGATCAAATACAGCTACAAGAAAAAAAACAAAAAAAAAACTGTTATAAGTTTAATTTTTCAACCCTGTTGAGATGCTTAGTGTCAAACACTGGGTGAACTTCACGGTCTTTCAAACCTTGATTACTTTTTTTGTTTGAAATCAAATTTCCCTGCGGACCTCGAGGCTGTATAATTTTCACTGGCCTCAATTCAAGCTGTTTGAGTTTTGCAGAGGTTCTTGGGTTAATCACAAGCAATTACACCAACAAGACACCAACTTTTACATTCCTACAGTTCAACGGGAAGAAAACAAAAGTAAATCAGATGCTGCTTTCTTTCTCTCTCTCTCTCTGAAACAAAAAGAAGCTCAGTAAATTCAAGCTCAAAAGGCTCCTGAGTGGCTGCAGCAGAAAATAAAGGGATTTTTTTGACTTCTGTAGGAGAATTTCTGAAGTGTCAGTGCCTTACCGGGTGTCTTTGTTCCTGTTGGTGTCTGCAAAGATCAGCTGCTGCAGGACACAGGCTTGGACTGCAGCCAGAACTCCACACGGGCCACCCTGGGGAGAAAGGGGACACTCCATGAGCAAAAAACTGATGAATGCTTAAAAAACCCCTGTGAGCTCCCATCCAGCCCAAAGCCATCCTTCCATCTCTCTCTTCCCAGCCATGACTCCACAGTGCTCCTTGTTGATCGGGAGTTCTGTGCAAACCAATGAAAATCAGTGGGTTTAAGTGTTCTTGTGGTTCCTGTCTATTCTTCCTGAAAAGACCTACTAGGCATCTGTAATGTCAAAAGAAATGTGGGAGTTTGTTTAAATCTGGGATGTACAAATTAAAAATCTCCCTATTGAGCTGCTGTGGGTTTGTTATCTTTTCTTCCTGTTAGAGCTGGGATTAAATGCTTGGGAGACACCGTTTTTGTGTTTGGACTCAGTTGTTTGTTAATTCTTATCTATAGCACAGTCTCACAAGTTGTGAGTTCTAGCCAACAAAGTGAAAAATGGTTGTGTCTCTAACTCTTTCCAAGGTCTTTTAAGCACTAATTGTCCAATAACACAATGACACCTATATAATTTTTATTTTTAACTCAATAAATATCTGTAATCCACAATGCTGATTTTTTCACCCGATTACAAAACACCACCCAAACCATGAAGAAGAAGGTGAAAGAAGAATTTAGCCTATGCTCTAAATCCTCCATCTTGCTTTATATATATATATATTACTATATACTAAAACCTTAAATCCTAAATTTTCCACCCTGTGATATCACACAATTCTAATTAAACTACATACCCATAATCCCAGTGCTACCACTCAATTTTGGAAGCCTTTTCCACACCCTCAGGTCAATTGTAGAGCTTGCTTGAGGGTTATAGTGCCTTTTAGCACAGAAAGCCTGAAATCCTCAGCTTCCAACAAGCTGCAGTTTAATTTTCAGAGAGAAATCAAATCTTAGTGTATAGCAAGGACTGGAAACAAGCCTTGCTCTTGTACCTTCTCAACAACCCCGAGTTCCCTCCTGCATCACTAAACAAAGATTTCGGGTTTCAGTACAGCCCTCTGCACCTCAGATCCTCCCTCTCTCTCTGGGGAAGAGAAAGAAGGCTAAGAAAGTTTGAATCATTCAAATTATCAGTCCCAGAGGGATAAAACCACAACACCAAGAAATGCCATATTAAGTTTAAATTTTAAGGAATGCAGATTCGTAGCTGGTTTGGGCTACATGCAGACACAAGGCTGACACCACAGACACCACAATGCCACCCAAAAAACTCCCCTCCAAACCCTGCAGAAGGGAAAGGGCAGCCAGCACTGCTGTTTTCACCCAGCAATGTGATTAAAGGATCAGTTATAATTCTCTGATTGTCCTAAGTGCAGCACCAAGGGAAAGGGACCTGCATCAATCTCATTTCATATAAAATAAAATAAAATAAAATAAAATAAAATAAAATAAAATAAAATAAAATAAAATAAAATAAATAAAATTTACATCCCTGACAGGGATCAGGATAAGATTCAAATTAGATTCAATTAAACTACTGGAAATATCCAAATAATAAAAGTGGGAATAGGTCTTAGACTGCCTCCTTTACCAAGGTATTATTTTAATCCACTAAGAGGGATCAGTTGTTCAACTCCTCTGGTGATTTAATTGCGTATTACACAATTAAAAGGTTAAAATTCATATTAATAACTAATAAAAGGACTAAGCATTTAAATGCAGGTAAATGCAGAATAAAACTTAGAAAATAACCGCATTCCTGGAATTAGGAAACAGCTTAGATATTGACACCTTTCCATGTCCCATTTATATTATACATACTCTGCCTCTCTAGATTTATTTAAATAACTGAACAAGTGAACAATCTGAAATATATCAAGGGGAAAAGCAAGGTTTGTGTCAGTCCATCAGAGAGAACTTCCCAGTCAAAAAAGAAATTACAGGATTTATTCTAAATATCTTCTTATAGCACCACAAGAACATAAGAAAGAACTGAACTGTTGTTCAGCTGAATAGAATTTTTGGAAGTGAGGAGGAAATATATCAATGAGCTGAAACAGGCACAACCCAAGCAAAACACTATTCCTGCACTGGAATTCATGGTGGGGAATTTAATGGCCAGCGAGTGGCTGGAAGTCATGAGATATCCTTTCCCCAGGCTGGAAACACCAAAGTAACATTTACTGTGGGCCAGTGACCACCACTGCCACAGCTCCTTCTGGAGTTTAAATTAAGATTTAATATATCCTTTTCCCACTAGCTTTGTAAGATAAGCAGCTCTCTTCTGAGATCACCAGCCTAATGAAATATTTAACTAGATGAGGTAAGTTAATTAAACATCTTAATGACATGTTTATTAGCCATTGTCCTCTCTTTAAGTAGAATGGTTTACTTCTCTCAGGCCAGATAAAGTGTTTCTGCATCAGCACAGAGGATTAATTAGTGTTTTGTACAGAGGAGCCTGCAAGAATTTACTGAATTCCTCAGATCCTGAGGGGAGAGACCTTGTGTGGACACTCCAGGAGCACACAGGGCTGGCACAAAAGCATCAGGCAGATGGGGAGGATCCATTCTTCCAAGGGATCTGCTGGATTTTGGGGGCAGCTCCATGACCCTGTGCCACGAGGGTGGTCCCTGGGCTGAGCCTGTGAAACCAAGGTGAGCAACACAGGGCAGAGAACGGAGCAGCACAGTCTGTGAGCCAGGTGCTCAGGCAGGGCTGACAGGGACAGCTCAGAGGAGTCACTGAATGCCCTGGATCAGAGAGCACCAAAAAATCCCTCTGGATTTGGCACATGCTGTCCAGGCTGGCCCTGGATCAGAGAGCACCAAAAAATCTCTCTGTATTTGGTATGTGCTGTCCAGGCTGACCCAAGTCAGTGGTTTTACCAGCTGTGCTCACCACAGGGACCTGCTGGACATCCCAGATCCATCCACCTGCTGGATGTTGCCAGGGAATTGATGAAAACCTCGTCATAGGGAGGATCTGGGATCTTGTGGCTTCAGGCCAGAATTACAGAAAGGTGGTGGCTGCAGGATAGGTGAGGCCAGCAGCAGTGCCAGTGATGTCACCTGCAGGGTGTTTGTTCCTTTTATTTTAGGGATGAACCTCATCACCTGACCCCATCTTCAGGAAATAAAAATCTCCGTGTGGTTTTCCAGGCAACTCTTGCTACACCTCATTTTGAGTCAGATCAAGCTGCATCCTAAATTTGTTTGGCCCCACATACCATTTTTCTCTTAAACTCCACCCTTGATTTAGGCTCTTTTATTCTTTTATTACCACTAGCTTTCAGCTGCAGTGGCTCCTCTTCCTCCCTGTGAATAATTCCCCACCACACATACACATTTGCACACTTTCTGCAGCTCCTTCAAACTTTCCCCCATCGTGACTTGACAAGGTGACAACATCCACTGGTAATCAGAGTTTAAAGAAAGAAAAAAAAGTCTTTAGAATTTTTATTTTTTTTTAACTGCTGAAACACACAGACTTTGTAAAGTCAGTGTAAAAAGCAAAGATCACTGTTAGGAAGGAATTTACAGTACCTTTTTCTGCACAATGCCGTATTTTAGCTGTGGGATATTGCTAAATGTGAAACTCTGGATTTTCCATTCTTCGCTGAAGCAACAAAGACTAGAGCCAAACAGAAGATTTTTTAATTCCTATAAAAGAAAGGAAGGAAAAAAAAATCCCATTTTAAAAACAAATCCAAAACACAGTAATTTGTAGAAAAGAAAGGAGGAGTGTGGAAGGGCAATGACTAACTCAGTGCAACCGCCCTCTTCTGTTTTATCCATACTGTAAATAGCAACACCCCAATGAAAAGGAGCAATATTTTCCTTTTCCTGCCATATTCCTTCCACTCATAATGCTGGGAGCTTCTCAGCACTGGAAAATATTTATGTCTCATGTCTGGGGCACAGTTTCCCATGAAAGCATCCCAGAACACTGCCTGAAATTTAACAGCTGGAAGAGCAACCAATGGTGACACGAGGGAGAAAAGGACCCTGTACGAGATAAATGTTAATTAAATGTTTGATTTCTGTATTTCAGGTGGCACAAATCCAGACTTTGGCCCTGAACAACTGCAGAGCATGACCTTCCAACAATAGCCACGGTGAATAAATTGCATTCATGCTAAAGCAGAGCTCAGGAAATAAAAAAAAGACTACTCAGGGCTGGTACAGTACTCCAAGCTCTTTGAGCTAGAAATTAAATTGGAAGACACCCTCGTTATTTGCTCTGGGTTTTTTTTCTCCTCTGTCTGAATGGGAAGGAGAAGTATTTAATAATTTCATCTCTGCTCAAAACAAGGGGAGATAAGCAAGGCAGAAACAGTGACAGGGGAATAATAAACCACTGTCAGTTGAAGGGACTGGAGAATAAGCACATGAATTACTGATTAGAGGCACTGAGGAAATAACACAAGCTGAATTAATTAAAGCTGCTACCTGTGCTTCAAGAGGGCTGATGCAAGTGGGTCCTTTTCTGAATTTAGGCATCCCTAAATTACTTTGTCACCTGGACAAGGAATATTCTCAGGAATAACACACATGGTCTAAAGCCCAACACAGAGCAACCCACTGCAGCTTTGGCTAAGGAAACTCAAATAACAGCCTCACAAATCTAGTTGTATTTACCATAATTAGTCTTACTTTTGCAAGAGAAATATCAATTGCCTTTGACACTATCTGAAGCATATAGAGTGTTGAAAGATCTGGAGTCTTATTAACTTCTCCAGTTGTCTCTTCATCCTCAACATCGACTGAAAGAAAGAAAAAGAAATCAAGTGTTGGATGGAGAGAATTGTTTTCCCCACTCAGGGCTAGGGTGTCATCAACATGAAAATTAACATTTATTGTGTTAATAAAAAGGAAAATAGAGTTTTAGCCAGATAAAAATACACAAGCCAGCCTTTGTTTGATTATTTCCTAATGGTTTCTTTGTCTTATCTAAAAGTTTATAACAAATGCAATTGCTCTAAATCAATTGTGAGTTACAAAAGAAGCCACTCCTACGTATTTATTTGGCCACAGCTGCTCTGAACAGTAAAAAGATGGCAAAGCCAAACTGAAACTTGACATAACTTACCCAATTCTAGGACTTCTTTCATCTGGTCTTCTTTATAGCCAGTGGATGTTGGAGACTTCCTACATGAATCAAGAAATGAAGGACAAAATGTTCATTTTAAATGAGAAAAGTTTGTTGGAATAAACAATAAGAAATAAAGAGCATTCCCACACAAGGATATAACTTTTACCTGTGTGTGTGTGCATATACACACACACACACACATATATATAAACAAATATATTTTATGTTTATATTTATATTTATAGTTATAGTTATAGTTATAGTNAGTTATATATAAATATATAGTCTAATAAATAAATGGTCTTAGAAAAAAGCCTTTTTCAGCGGAAGAAAGGTGCACTCAGAATTCATCAGAAAAAGCAGCCAGAACTGAGCTGTGTCAGTCCTGTTCCAGCATCAATCTCATTTCATTTAAAAAATAAAATAAAATAAAATAAAATAAAATAAAATAAAATAAAATAAAATAAAATAAAATTCACATCCCTGACAGGGATCAGGATAAGATTCAAATTAGATTCAATTAAACTACTGGAAATATCCAAATAATAAAAGTGGGAATAGGTCTTAGACTGCCTCCTTTACCAGGGTATTATTTTAATCCACTAGGAGGGATCAGTTGTTCAACTCCTCTGGTGATTTAATTGTATGCAACACAATTAAAAGGTTAAAATTCATATGAATAACTAATAAAAGGACTAAGCATTTAAATCTGGCTGTGAAGTCAGAACTGAAATAAAACATGAGATTTTTGGAGACTAGATGGGTTTTATTCTTCCTGTTGAAATCACACCAAAAAAAAATTCAAATTCAGAATCAAGGAAAAGTTTTGAATAACTATTTCTAAAAACACTAAAGATGGACTTTCTTTTTTATTATTATTTTTTCCCCAAAAAAAGCAATACTGTATCATTGGCTTTTGCTTTGGGGAAAAAAAGTATTGCACTGACAATCCTTTCAAAAATAGTATGGAATAATTTCCTCAGCAACATTCTTTGTATGCACGATATTACAGCAGCAACTGCTGTCATGCCACATACTTTCCATGAGCTTAATTTCCTTTCCAGAGTATGAAATAATACAACCAGAACACTGCCATATCACACTCAGGACTTGCCCAGCTTAAAGGCATTTTTTGGCAGCTTTCACACAGATAGTGTTTGGTGCTATAAGAACAGTAACACTTCTCTTTTCAGCTATAAATAAGTTAAAGGGCTGAGGCAATGAAAACGTGGGTGGCCCCAATTCAGGCCAGACAGAATGGAAATGAATCACCCACGTTCTAGGAACTGCAGGTAAAAATAAACGGGAGGCCCAGCAGGTCAATAAAAATAAGAGGGCTGAGAGCAAATTTGTGTAGTGGCATAAGCAGCACTGAGCCCCCACTGAATACTACTGTATTTTTATGTGATATAGAATTTAATAGAGTTGATTGTGGTATACTTTACAGCACAGTCAGATCTCCCCTTGGTGTTTCCTAACACAAATTTCAGCTGAGATTCCCTTCCCATAGTTGCTTGCTACTATTTTCTTCCATCTTGGTCAAGGGAAGGGTCTTAATGACAATAAATTCACCGATAAAATACTTTTCAGCCAAGTCATGTCATTCAGGCCTAACCAAAAGCCACGGTTTTGTTTTGTCTGAGATTGCACACTATTCTCCCTTCTTTTCTAGTGTTCCTTCCCAGTCAATCCATTTCTATCTAATTTTGCAAGAGTTTTTAACACCTTCCAAGGCCAGGTTGGACAGGGCTGGCAGCAACATGGTCTAGTGGGAGGTGTCCCTGCCCATGGCAGAGGGTTGTAAATAAATGATCTTTAAGGTCCTTTCCAACAAAACCATTCTGTGATTTTGTGATTCTGTGATTCTGGCACTTAATACAGCATGACGTTTTCCATTTATAAATGAGAACACCCATGGCATAACTCACATATAGCTCACCTGGCACCAGTTTTTGTAGTGTTAGTTCTCTCTGGAAAGTCTAAAAGATGTTGGTCCTACACCCATTGCAGGAAGAACCAAGCCCAGGATGCAAAGTGCTCTGAATGCTCAAGGCTGAGAATTCCCATCAAGCTGAGGAAAGCGCTGACATCCAAGATTAATGCTGGGTGTTTTCTGCTTAAGTGGGGTATTTTTGCAGGTGGAGGTTCCCCTCCTTGAGGGGAACTTGTGTTTCTCAAAACAGCCAGGACATTTATTGCAATTTCCATTTCAGCAGAGGGCTGCTGTTCCAGGAAAATTTATTGTAGGTGCAAAACCATTCAGTTGGAACACTTAGGGAAGGGGGAAGTCATCCATCACGGCAGGAAAATGGGGCAGGAAGAAAATATGTTTCATTCTAAACATACTATACAGTACTTTCTCTAAATATTTGAACATTCCTCTCTGGCCCTCAAGCATTGTAGGAAAATGGATTTACAGAGAAGAGCTGAATTCACAGAGAGGGACCTCCTTGGCACAATAATAAATGTGCATTCCACCATTTCCTATCTACACCAACACTCACAAGAGGTCAAACAAACAAAGGGGCTTAAAAATTAAACATTAGTGGCTTTGGGGTGACTGAGGTGGTAAAACCCATTTTCATTGCCAGATTACAGCAGCTTTTCTACTGGATGCAGAATAGGCAGAAATATCCAATATTCTTGGAATGAGTAAAATCTGCAGAGTAGGTAATTAAAAAATAACCTCTATTGCTGTTTGCAAAAGGGTGAAAAAGGCCATTCTGTGTGGAGCAGCTTGTCACTGCTTTGGGGCACAATTATAAAACCAGAACTATTACAAGCAAGATGCAAAGGACATGATCACAGTCAATGCCAGGCAATATTTTTCTACGGGAAAAAGTTCTTGCCATGAGGATTTAATATAAATTCTACCATGTTGGCAAGTCTGGTTGACAAAGGTAACAGAGGCTCATACACTTAATTTCCCCACATTTCCTTCTCAGTGAAGACCTGCATCTGATTTAATTTGAACATTTGCAATATGAAAAATTAACTGGTGAAGTGATGACAGATTTGTGAACACTGATAGATATTAAAAAGATAGATGAGAAACTTGGCATTGAAAGGGTCCTTTCTAGTAGAAGTGGTCACTTGTGATAGAAACAGATTCCCTCACACATGAATCTGCATTTGTCCTGCTGAATTTGTCTAACTGTGACAATGGGAAATCATAGTTGAGAAAGTTGATACATAAAACAAGAATTACTACAATCACAGGTTGAGCTACAAGATGAAGTGCCTGATCAATTGGGCTCACCTGAACACAAAGCTCATCCATAGGTATGAATGAATATTTATACCAAGCTACAAAATCAGAATTATTATAAAAATTGAGCTGCTTTGCTGCTTTGCTCCTACTGCTCTCCACCAGGGATTCTGGAGTATGACATCCTCCCACTGGAATTGGGAGCTCAGTACCACCTGTGTGAACTCACCATTATGTTCAGCAACTCTAAACCGCTGTCAGCAAAATAAACAAAAATCAGTAAAATATTTTTAAAAAGGAGATAATATTCCATTCAATAAAAATGCACAGCACCCACAGGACATTACATGAAGCACAGAAAAGGGTTCCCAGATTTTGGCACTCAATCAGTTCACAACAGTGGAGATGAATCCAACCTTCTGCTCTGTTCACCATCCATAAAATACCCACTCTGTCTGGTTTAGGCCTTCAACTCTTAGGCCATTTAATTTTTAAGGATGTGGAATATTCGTGGTCTTCCATTTCCTGCCAGAAACCTCAGATTTTTAACAGTCCAAACCACTGTAACCTGACAGGTATCAGCAATATAAATTATCTTCCTGAAAACAAATATCAGCTGGTAAATTGGGAGATAAAAGCTTACACTGAGGATGGGATATCCTCTTATTATAAAAAAAAGGTGAATTCAAAAAACAGGTTCCAGGTGAGCCCACAGAGATTTTACCTCCTGGTAAAGTAAGCTGAGGGATAAATAGCGGTAAAAAAAAATCCTGGTGCTACCTGCACAGAACTGATTTTTTTTTAAGGAGCAAGTAATTCCAGAGTCATGGAATAGTTTGAGTTGGAAGACACATCAATGATCCTCTGATGCAAATTCTCAACTGATTGACTGCATTCCAAGCAACAGGCCGGACCTCTCCAGATTAACCTCCTTTCCAAAAATAAAGAAATTATACAGCAGCCATTTGTCATTTCCAGTAATTGCAAAGTGCCTCTTCCTATGGAGTGCTGGAAAAATACTAAAAGGGCAAATGGCAGCCCCACAGATGTTGGGCCGCGGGCTCTGCTGCCATAAATCCATTGGCACCACACGAAAGTCACAATAGTTCACAACTTTTATTTTAGGCCCTTTTTTCCGGTCCAAGCATTATGTTATAAAAGGTGTTATGCAACTCTGGGGCACTTGAAGGTTTTCACCCCTGATTTGGCAACCACAATGTCTCTTTTCATCCACGGGCGAGTCAAATCCATGTTCCCCAGGGATGAGCCCGTTTTGGTGGACAGACATTCCTCTGCTGCCGGTTGGATGAGTCAAACCCAGACTCACTCCCTGGTGTAAGGGATCAGAACCCCTCCAGGAGGGTTTGGTTCCTCTCCCCAGGAAGGTGTGGCTGTGCTGTTCTCACCATGTTTCCTGCCTCCAAACCCACCCCAGAGCACTGGGGGAAGCTGGAGATGATGCAGAGGGTGCTTGAAGGACAACCAGAGATCCCAGACGAAGGCAGAAGGAAATGTGCCCAGGTAATGTGCCCTGGGCTGCTCCAGCACTGTTCTTACTGTGTTTCCTGCCTCCAAAATCACTCCAAAGCACTGGAGATGATGCAAAGTGTGGCTTGAAGGACAAGGCAGAGATCCCAGACAAAGGTGGAAGGAAACGTGCCAACGTAATTTACTCCTGGGCTGCTCCAGCCTCGCGTTCCTTTCCGCTCCTTCGTCCGGAACTCTGACTCAACTCCTACTTTCTAGAAATGCCCAATGTATCCTCTTCCTCTCACGGTGGGAAAAAGTGAGTTGATTCCTCAGGAATTGCTCACACGCACACTGAGAATCCTGGAATAACATGGGGATTTCTGGCTGGTTTTAAACAAGATCAGGTCCAAAATGACCCAGCCCTCATGGGAGCTCAGCCCTCGTTCCACAGAACTGGCCATCCATGTGGTGAGGACTTTTAGGAACTGCTCAACACCTCCCAGGATCAAAACTTTAGTACTCACCAATTTGCCTTTTTATTTTATTTTCACAGGCATTGTATTAGACAAAGCCATCCCATCCCACACACCAATTTTGTGCATAACACCGAAATGTTGCAGCCCACCAGGCAAACAATACAGAATATTCCTACAAAACTTACTCTTACACCAAAATGCACAGTAGGGAAAGACTGAAGCCAAGCAAAACTATTAGGTAACTAATATACATTACCCAGCTTTGCTGGAATTATTTCTCATTTCAGTTGGAAATTCAATTTTATTTTTAAAAAATAGCATTAAAACTGGAACATTAATTAGTATTTCTTATGAAATGAGACATTCACATATTAACCTTCAACAGGCACTGAATTCTCCTGGTTCACTGTGTCAAGAAATTATCAGTGCAGTCCAGAAACCTCCTGGGTTGCTTGTGTTCTGCTTTGTTGCTTGCACTGACTGAGGGAACACCAAATCCTGCTCAGGACTTGCTCAGAAACTCATGGCCAATGTTCTCTGCCAATCTCCTCATGCAGATTAGCCCAGACTGTGCCTGGGGATGATGCAGGATAAAAAGATAGGAGAGGATCTTTACAGTTTTAGGTCCTCAATCATCTATAACTGGCAGCTATTGGCTCGGTCCTCACATGGAAAATAAGCTTTTTTATTCCTGTTAATAACAGAGAATAATATTTTGAAAGCTTTATGGTCATTATAATAGTTATACGATAATATTTTGAGAGTGTCAGATGTCTAAAAGAATAAAAAACCAAAACAACTAAACAACCGTGAAAATATTTTTAAAGGATTTAAGGGACTTCTTTAAAGACCTTTATTTTTTTTCCTCTAGGGATTTCTTATTTCTATAAAGAAGTTTTCAGGGCCTTTTTTTGGAGCATATGACTGAGAAAAAGCAGAATTTTCACTAACACAATGGGTTCATCTGTACTGTGATTTTACAATGCTCAGGACCAGGCCAGGAGCAAAAGGTGGCAATTCTTGCCCTGTTATCTGAGAATCACAGTGTGACAATGTAAGACACCCCTAAATACATGAAGGAAATAGAAAACAAATCAGTAAAACCTAACAGAAAAACAGCAGCAAAAAATCAGAGCAGGAAAGATAAAAATATTTAGCAGACAGTACAAGCTTCAGACCAAAAATGCCTAAAGGAACATGAAAAATATTTAGAGTATTTTAATAGAGGTGAATATGTAGCAAGGAACAGGAACACCAGGCAAAAAATCAACTTCGGCTATGGATAACAATTCAAAAAATAGCAAACGGAAGATGAATACAATAAAAAAAATTCCTTAAAATAAGAACTATAGAAAGTGGAATGTATTATCAGGGGAGAGGTGTCACTTGAGTCATTTAAGACTGGACTACACAAAACCTGGAAAAAGTATCACAGCAGATATAAATATATACAGCAGTGATTAATCTGCCATAGAAAGAAATGACCCTAAAAGTTCTTTTCCATCCATAATTGCTAAGATTCTATGAAATATGAGTAATGTTCCACTTGGTGTCTATGGCAATTCCCCAACCCAGCCCTATCCATGTTAGAATGCAGGGCAGTGCTAGAAAAAGGCTTCTTACCAAACAACAAGGTACATTTCAGGAACGGGAAGCACTAAGCAGTGCCCAGCTGTGGGGAGCTCAGCAGAGAGACTGTGGCAGGAGGAGAAACCCTGGCTCTGAGCTCACTGGCACTTTCCTGGTGGTGGAGACAAAGTGCATGGGAGAGGCTCAGCTTTGGGCTGGAAAAGGAACCTGAATCCCATTTCCACAGCCACAAACCAGTCCCTGGTGTTTGGAATACCCCTGAGCTGATGTCTTGGGAAGGCTGAGCTGGAACAGAGATTGGACAGAGCTAGAGAATAAAGAAGTTATTTATTAAAAGGCCTTTCAGGACATACCTTGGGCAGGGCAAGAGCCTGGCCAGGGCTATACCCAAGGTGAACTCAAAATGGTCACAAAATGGACACAAAATGGACAAATGGTCTCACACTTTGATAAGTTTTGGTCCATTTGCATCTTGGGGTTGAATTGTCCCATCCCAGCTGCAGGTGATGCAGTCCCATCCTTCTTGTTTTCTCCTTCAGCCACCGTTGTTTGTGCTTTTGGGCCTGAACACTTGTGCCAGTTGTCCTCGGTGTGCAGCAGGACAAGGATTTGTTTTGTGTCCCTGCTGTGTGCAGAGAGCTGAGTGACACTGACTGTGAGCTCAGAGCTGCACCCCTGGGCACCACAGAATCTGAAATACATGGAAGCCAAAACTTAAGGCATGATGCACTGGCAGAGTGCTGGCAGGAGAGCAGCAGCACAGCAGCACTGGTGGCCAGGAACAGGGGCTCAGGCAGGAGCAATCAGGGCTGGGTAATTCAGGGGATTGTTGACAATGGAAGGATGAGTGCAGAATCAATTATCTTCCCTGCTCCTGGAACTGCACACATCCCTGCCTCTGGACAATGGGATTCACTGCTGCATCCCTCTGCTTGCTAATGGCAGCAGGAAATTTTTGTTCTGGCGTCATGATAGTCCCAATTCTTTGTGCTTTTCTGATTCTGAGCCATTCCCCTGGAGTTCCTAGGAAGTATCCTTAACTTCAGGTCCTGATTGCAAAGTCCTTTTGTTCCCTTGGTCCACTTTTACTCTTTTTTTTTTTTTCTGATTTCAGTGCTCTGATTCAAATTTTATGCTGTTTTTCTTGGAACTGGGAGAGGGAAGTTGGTTGGCTTTATATGAGAAAACCAGAATTTCAAGCATCACATGCTCTTCTTCATAACTACCAGAAGAGAAATGGAGCTGTACTGACCAAATCTGCCCATCTAACTCAGCAAAACGTGGTTCCACCTCACTGCAGAACTGCCAGCTCGGATTTACTCACCCAAAAATTATTTATTCAGCTGACAACTGGAGGGTTTCCACAGCACCACCACACTTTGCACTGACAGACTTAATGGAAAATTAAGAAAACACTTCAGGGGCTGCAGAAGCAACAACTGCAGCACGTCTCTGTAGTCAAGACAAAAGAACTGTTTATCAACTGTTCTGAAGTGGGTTTTTCTTGCCTTTCCCCAATTTTGTTTGCTCAAGCAGTGAAATGGGGCAATCTTGACCATCTAACCCATGTAACCTTCCCAAAAAGATCATTACTCATCATGGCTTTTTTCCAGAAAAGCAATAGAAAGTCTTTAATGCAAGGACAGTTATCCATTTCAACACCCATTTATTTTTTTTACAATTTCTAAAGATCATGAATTCCATTCCAATCGTTCTTTGTTCTGCGTGCTGAGGGTAATGATAAATATTCCCCTCCAGTAGGGGATTCAGCACCAAGGAGAATCACAGGATGATTTGGGGGTCACCTGGGCCAACCCTACCTCAAGACACTATAGGAAGCAGAGAACCTTTCCTTGCTGCCATTCAAGGCTCTACCCAGAATAAAAGACTCAGGAAAGTCTTTTATTAATTTGCTCCCTGTGACCTGATTTATGTTCCCTCAACATCATTTCTCCCAAGTTCCTAGCAATCTCAAGAAACCACAGATACAGCAATAATTAGGTGGAATCTAGGATCAATCACTTGGACTGGGTACTTTTAAATTTAGGGGTTTATACCCTTCAAAATCTCTTAAAAACAAACAAACAAGAAGTAGTGAATAATCTACATCTTACTTGGTCCTGCACATAACTGAAAGGAACAGGGACTCAAGAAAAAAAGGGGAATACTCCTTTGAAAATGAACAATGAAACAACAGCATCAAAATAACCTGAAAGGGATTCCAAACTCTCCAGTGAAGTGGCACTGAGACATAAATGTCATTTTAAATTTGTTAAGTTAAATAAAATTGCTCTGAAGGAACATGGAGGGATTACTGACATATTTCTGTATAAACGTGTGTGCACTGTTTGTACAACATCACCACATCCCAACATTTAAACCTTGGATCCAAATAAAATAGAGACTCCCTTTTTCCAAGGAATCACATGGAAAAGACAAGGGGCCATGGGTACAAATTACTCCTGGGGACATTCCAACTGGACACCAGAGGAAAATTTCTCAAGAGAACAATCGGCCATTGGAACCATCCCCCAGGGAGAAGTGTTGAATTCCCAAACCCTGGGCACTTGTAAGATTTGGCTGGACGGGCTGCTGGGTCACCTTGTCTAGACTGTGCTTTTGCCAAGGAAGGCTGGACCAGGTGATCCTTGAGGTCCCTTCCAACCTGGTCTTGTGGGATTCTGTGAATTGAGAAGTTAAATTGGCTGCTGTCTGCTTACAGCTGAGGATAAATGAAGATTTGCTGCCACCTATATATTGCTTTTCTCATGGATTAATTAAAAATAAAAATCCTAAAATAAACCTCACCTGTAGAATCTGTGTAGGTAAACCAAATCTACAGCATGTTATATTTTTTTAATGAAATAACCCCTTCATGACTTGGCAAAAAGATACAATCATGACAATAAAGAACCATCATTAACCCCTGTAATTGCTTTCGTTAAAAGGTGTGAGTCAAAATGCTGTGCATCTGCATTTCCCTAGGATATTTTGATGGCCAGGTATTTTTTTAAAGCTTGGCAGCAGTTTTACTTCCAATTTTTTTTTCATATGTTTGCACAGGATGCCTTCAGCTTGCTTTCTGTAACAGCTCTTTTGGCATGGGAGAAAAGAGAATCAAAAAGTAAAGTAGAAAGGAAAAAATAAGATTTATCTTTAGTTTCCTATGGGAAACAAAACCAGAATTGCAGATGTTGTGAATGAACCAGCTGTGGTTAATCCTATAGAGATTTTCAGCTGCTCATCTAAATACTTAGATTAGCATTTATTTCATGTAATAGAGAATGGAAGAGGATCCAGACAAATACCCATCCCTACATTGTAATTTTTCATTCCTTAAAATGCTCAATCACTTTGCCCAAAACCTGCAGGGCTCCCAAACACTGCAGGATTTGGCTGAAGGGAAATAAAAGTCTTGAAAGAGCCAGGCTTTAAATAGTGGGTGTTTATCTGCAGTATCTATTCCTTTGATGCCTTAAGTTTTAGCTTTCATGTTTTTCAGATTCTGTGCTGACTAGGGGTGCAGTTCTGAGCCTCAGATTAAGTGCTGGTAAACTCTCTTCACAGAGTGGGTTACTAAACAAATCCTTTTCCTGCTGAAGACCAAGGACAACTGGTGCAAGTTTTCAGGCCCAAAAATGTTATTAAAAAAAATTAAAATTTAAAGTTAGACATTTTAGTTCTAAGTGTATAGATACACTGTATCTTTTAAGTTTCCATTTCCATTTGCGACTTTGTACATGTCTGTCACAAATGTTCACATATCTCGTGTTATTCCATCTGCACCTTTGTACAAATTGTTACTATAAGTATTGTATAGTTGCGATTTTAAATTCGTATAAGTTGTCATGATAAGTTTTAAATAGTAGGAGTGTAAGAAGTAGAAGAGTATTTGCCAGAGAGAGAGAGAGAGAGAGAAGACAGAAGGGATCTTTCTCCCCTCCCAGTAGGATCAGAATCAGGACATCACTCCAGGTCAGTGATTGCTGGACACAACTGACCAATCATTCCAAGGCAGGAAAGAATGACTGGTCCAGAGAAGCTCTCACTAAGGACCAATAGAACTCCGGGAAATGAGCCAATTATCTCGAAGATCCAAAATCCACCAATCACAAGAAGAAGGGAGAAGATAAAAGGGGCTGACAGTCTCAGGTAGCGCCTTTTCGCTGAGGGACACTGTTGCCTAAAAGGAGAAGTGCCCCTATGGTACCACACGTAGTTTGTTATTCTGGTTTGTCATAAAGGGTTCAGGACTAGCCCGACCCTTTTGTTGTTCCCATAGTCCTTTTGTTACAATAAACGATTGGCCAATTTATTTTTTTTTATTCCAATTTTTCGGCCTTGTTTTTAACAAAAAGCACAAACAACAGCGGCTGGAGAAAACAAGAAGACTGGGATTGCATCACCTGGAGCTGGAATTGGACAATTAAACCCCAATATGCAAATGGACCAAAACTTATAAAAATGTGAGATGTCGTGACTGGTCAGCCACTTTATGACCATTTTTAGTCCACTTTGGGTGTAGCCCTGGCCAGGCTCTTGTCCTGCCCAAGGTGTATCCTTAAAGGCATTATAATAAATATCTTCTTTACTCTCTAGCTCTGTCCACACTCTGTTCCAGATCAGCCTTCCCAAGGCATCCCCTCCCACTGGACTCCAGGAGTCTCAGCAGCCCTGCTGGATTCTGTGGGTGCTTCCAGGAGCTCAGAGCTCAGCAGGGATTCAAATGCTCTGCTGGCTGCAGCTCACACTGCAATGAACCAACCCATGCTGCTCTGCAAACAGGCTCTGCTGAGGAAAGGGCTCCCTCTCCTGCTCTTGCTGAGATCAAACCAGCTCTCTGAGGGAAGGGAATTGTTTCCAATCCCTGTTTCCCATCTCTCCCTGCAAGGATGGAGCAAAGACAGGATGGCAGCACATTGCCCAGAGCGTCACCCCCTCCCAGCCCAGCTTCTTCCTTTTCAGCCCTTGCTGCCAAAGGTTGGGAAGTGTCAGCATGTCCAAATACATCTGAGTGAACCACAGAATTACAGAGTGGCTTAGGTTAGAAAAGATCTCTCAGATCACTGAGTCCAAATAGTAACCCAGCACTGCCATGTTCTCCCCCAAACCTTGTCCCCAAGTGTCACATCCAAGTGTCAAATCTTGTTCCTAAGTGTTCCATCCACACAGCTTTTGAACACTTCCAGGGCTGGTGACTCCATCACTGCCCTAGTCAGCCTGTTCCAATGCCTGACCATCATTTCAGTGAAGAAATCTTCCCTAATATCCAAATTAAATCTCCCCTGGCACAGCTTGAGGCCATTCCATCTCCTCCTGTCCCTATTCCCTGAGAGCAGAGACTGACCCCCAGTGTCATGACAGGTAAAAGAATTATAAAAGAAAGGTCTCAATACAATCAGGCCTGCTCTGCTAAATTGCCAAAGTTAGCCTGTCACTTCTTCTAAGTCATTTGCAAGTTCCCATAGAAAAACAATCTTGGTATGAAAACTCATTAGCATAAAAACCTATTATTGGGTTGAAAAAGAAATGCTCCTGCAATAACAAGGGATTTGTCCCATGAGAATCAGTAAAGAATATACATAAATAATCCCAGAATAGAGAGATTTGATAGACAAGTAAAATACCTTTTACTAACCAATAGAGGAATTGGCAAGAAAACTATTAACCAATAAAAGTACATGAAGTCTGTGGAAACTGTGTAAAATAAGTTATGTGAATAAAGCATGGGCTTTTTCCAGCATGAAAATAATGGAGTCTCAGCTGTCCCCGGCTGTCACCTCCTGTCAGGGAGTTGTGCAGAGCTACAAGGTCCCCCCGAGCCTCCTTTTCTCCAGGCTCAGCCCCTTTCCCAGCTCCCTCAGCTTCTTCTAGGGCTCCAGACCCTCCCTCAGCTCCATTCCCTTCTCTGGACTCACTCCAGCCCCTCAATGTCTTTTTTGTCATGAGGGGCCCAAAAGTGACTCCAGGACTGGAGGCGTGGCCTCAGCTGAGGACAGGGGACAGTCCCTGCCCTGGTCCTGCTGTCACACGATTGCTGACCCAGGCCAGGGGCCATTGGCCTTCTTGCCCCTCTGGTCACACTCCGGCTCACGTTCAGCCCCTGTCACCGGCACCCCGAGGTGTTGGAGTATGAATCCCCCTGGGCCAAACCCACACAGGCCCAGGAGTGCCCAGAAATGTGAGGACTGAATTAGAACCTTCAGGAAAACTAAGACACATAAATCCACACAGAGATGAGGTAGAAATACAAGTTTAGCTTTAAACAGAGACTGAAGTAGCTAGTAAGAAAAGGACCTAAAACCTAATTTAAAACTCAGCAGCTTTGCCTTTTGCAAAGATAGATAAACTCAAGGCATAATGGAAATAATGTAGCCTTGCTAAAACATTCCTAGATGGAACAGGTAGAGCTATATGTGTAGAATTTGTGTAAGAATTACAAATATTGAAGCACATCAATCTCAGCTTAGTAAAGGCCCAACAGGGCAATACCAGACTCGTGTTTCTACCTGATTGGCCAAAAATAGAATAAAATGCACTACTTTGAGAATACACACATACACAGAGAGTCACGAAAAAACACAAATGCTGCTGTTGTTGCTACTGATAAAGTGCTGAGGGGACACAGACATGGCTGCTGTCAAGATGTTATCACTTCTGCTTGGGACACCAGCACTTTACTGGCACAAACTGTAACAACTCTGCCTTCATGAGGCTGATTTAGCCATGCAATAAAGGACTTTGTTTTTACAACTACTCATCGCCATAGTCATCCATGAAGATACAAAACTTGACACCCAGGCCCTTTCCCACTGGGCATCTTTCCAGCCACTCCTCCCAAGCCTGTGGGGGCGGTTGGGATTGTTGTGACCCCCTTGTAGGACCCAGCCATTAACCAGTGAGGTTTGTATCTGACTTTTTAATGGTTTTTTTGCAACAGTCTTCCCAGGGAATTCCATCCATGCCTCTAAGACTCATCCATAATGAACTACATATTCATCAATTATCCAAAATCAGGAATACACTCAATATTCTCAGCTTTGCTGGGGAGCTACCAAAGGCCACTGAAGCTTTCTACTTTACCTCAACAAAAGCTGAGCGTGAGGTAAAAAATCATCCTGAGAGTGGAAAGGATTGAAGTGATGGGGCAGCACTACCTTACAGGCCCATCAAGCTGTGTGAAACCAGAGTTTTAAGACTTTAGACTGTGGTACTTTGGCCTATTACACATTAATCTTTTACAAATTAAATGAGCCAGCACACTGTGGAACAATGGCAGCTCTTTTAAATTTTAATTTTTGGTTACAAATAGGAAGCAAGTGAAACTCCTGGCCCATCTGCAGCTCCAGCAGATCCCAAGTTTGATAATTCCCACAGCCCCTAACTTATAAAAGTGGAAAGACCTAATATAGAAGTGCTTCTCTCTCAAGAGGGTCTCCACATATGGTGTCTCAGTAAGAAATAAAACTGGTAAACAAAACACCAATAATAATTTTAATAAATCTGGCTGCAGTTTTAGTGTATAAATAAAAAAATGCCATGGCCCCACTCTTAAATTTTACCCAGAAAAAAAATTTTAAAAAACCAAGAACATAAGAGAGAGAAAAGCCAAAAATACATATTTGGAGCTCTCAGAGGGAGACACTTCTAAAACTTTTGTATCATCAAACAGTGCAGAACAATAATAAAAACTCTATTTCATCATAATAATCCCAGAAATACTCTCACCTGTGGCCTGACAACCGACTCTCAGTTTTCCTGAGGGACCTTTCCTTCTTTTCTCTCCCAGCCCCTGAATGTCTGTGAGGGGCACTCACTTTAAGGCTTTTTTCACTGCTGTCTGCACCAGAGCTTGCAAGAAATTTTCTTTCTTCTGTCTTGGCCCTTTCTCTCTCAGACAGCAGCCTGGAAAAAAAGTCATCTGGATCTTTGGGGCTGTTCCTTGACTTTTCAGAGGCAGAACTGGTGTGTGAGCTTAGCACAGCCTTTGATGCAAATTCCACGCTGGATTTTGTTGGAGATGCTTTGCTCTCCTGCAGATCAGTGTCATGGTCCTCCTGCTCTTCACCCCTGGGCTGGGCTGTGCTGCTGATGCTCGTGGATCGTCTGGAAAGTCTCCTTTTTGAGGGATCCTGGAAATAAGTGCCATCAAAGCCACTGATTAAAATTTTCACATCTTTAAATAAACACAAAAAAGCAAAGGAAACCTCCAGCACTGATTTCTGTGCTAACGTATTAATTTATTTTTAGGAAACAGCTTATAAAAGCTGTACAAAATCAGCGCTTTTAAAAAATCAGTAATAAGACAAAGATTTTCATTTAAAATTTGACCAGTACTGAAGATGCTACCTACCATTAAAACATGTTCTCCATGGTTTTACCAAGAACAACAAAAAATTACCTCCTAAGAGCTTAATTTTGGGATTGTATCCAGCTCAGGAAATGAAGACATATCAGATATTTTACTGGTATCTACCACTACAAGTATCTAGTCCTTACTTCTAAATCAGAGATGTTTATAAATATCCAACTAATTCATTGAATTTCCATATGCTCTTCAGTACTACCTAAATGTCATAATTAAATATTTTAATTTCTTGTTATTACAAGCTTAATTTTACATTGGAAAAAATCCCTGTCATTATATAAAAGAAGCATAAAGGAAAAAAAAATAGGCAAGAAATTTTTAACTGTGCTTCAGGAGCACTTCTTGATGGAATATTTGATGGTCTGATTTGATCAATTCAGAAACATATTTCCAACTGAAAGCAATTTTCAGTTCCAAAACTGCTACTGATTAAATGTGGGGTCTTGGAAAAACCAGAGTAAAACAGACACTGTGAAGGTAACAAAGCAATTTTCATAGGAAAATAGAAAACCAAATCAATCAAGAGGTTTCAAGAATGGGAAAGATTTATAAAGGAATTCAGTGCTCTGAGATCACAGACATGCAGGGGGTGGCTGCCTGCAGTGGCTGTATCTGAATTTCTGAATGAAGCTGAACGATTTCCCTAACTTACCACTTCTTTTCAGCCTGCAGATTTAATGGATTAACATGCAGAAGCCATTTGAATATTACTTGTGAGTGATTTTTATCCCAGCAGGTTGGATAGAACATCCATGGGCAAGCCAAATATTTTGTAAAGTGTTGGGAATCACCTCTGCTGGACTTGCTACTGGTCCAGCCATCATTCCTCTGGCAATGAGACCAGCTTTGGGCCTTGACTTTTCCTTCCCTGTGGATTTCAGCTCCTCAGAAACTGCAGCTGCTTTTAAATCCTCTCGACTGTCCTTTAACTTCTTGTCACAAGCAGTGGATAAGTTACTGCTGTGGGTTGTCCCCGTGTGGCATTTTTCACTTCTGTGCTGATGTTTTCTGGAGGAAGGGATTTTATCCAGTGGATTCTCAACATCGTGTCTAGAGGGAAGAAAGAGGGAAAGCTTGAAACAACAAAGGAATGAACAAGTAAATTAATAAAACCAGCTAATTAAAGCACTGCTGTCAAATTATGTTACATGTTATCTTGAAATGGTAATCAAATGCAGTCACTTTTCACCTAAACATCTGGGTGTAGGACTTCAGGACATTATTCCAGTATCATTATTATGTGTCACAATTAAACAGTGTCACAGTGTCATTATTATTATTATTATTATGTTATAATTATAATTATTATTGTTACTGCTATTACTGATATTATTATTATTGGTTCTAATACGGGTAACACAATCCCACGCTTGCTTATTTTGGTGTAAAAAAGAGTTCAAACTGAAAGATTGGAAATCTACATTAAATATTGGGAAGAAATTCTTCCCTGTGAGAGTGGGGAGGCCCTGGCCTTTTTTCATGCACTGATGCTCAGACATGTCTGCGTTGAGTGTGTTGCATTTAGGATGAAGAACAAAACCTGATTAATTCCTTGAGGGGGGAGGCTGGGAAGCTGAATCACACTTCTGTGTCCATTTTAAAAGCTGTCTATGGGAGTGCAGGGCTGTTAATCCTCTTTGAGACACCAATAAATGAAAATTTTACTTACATACTATTTTCAGGTATTCTCCAAGGTCTGAATTTAAGAGAGTAAAACTTGCTTTTGCCTATGTAAGGCATGAATAAACCTGTAGTTTGAGCACAGGTGGTTTGTTTCACTTCCAAACCTGCTTCAATTTCACTATTTCCAATGTAAAAGGCATGAAATCTCCTATTTCCATGTGCTTCAGTGACTGAAAGATGCAACTGAGGTTATCAGTCATCATAATTAGCAGAGAACATAAAAGATCATTTTTGAAGGGTGATCTGCACAGGAGAGTTTAATAATCTGGAAAGTTAAGCTCTGTGTTACGAGGATAACTAATAAAACAACGTCAAGCTCGAGAGATAAATGATAAAAAAATTAACACTATTTCCCTTCATTAAGAAAAAAATAAGTGAATACACAAGGCAAAGAGAAATAAATCAGACTGTACCTGGAGGCCTGAGTTTTGCTTTCATCCAGAGCACTGGCATTCCCATGATCCTCATCCAGGAGGTCAGGTGGGTGGGAGGCTGAGCTCTTGCTCTGAGGAGTTGACAGAGCAGAGCTGGAACCAGTGCTCCTGGAAGTCCCACGGTGCTCCAGGAAGTAATTAGTTATAATTTCCAGCAGTGTTTTCAGTGGGTTCTCCTTTGCCTGGCCAAAAAGAGAAATAAAGAGAAATGAGGAGAAATGGAGAGAAATAAAGAGAAATAAAGAGAAAAAAAAAGAGAAATAAAGAGAAATAAAGTTCTTGGTGACTGTTGAAATGCTGTGTTAGTCTGGCTGCAGGGCACTATTTTTACACTGTACAGCAACCGAACATTTTATCTGCTTCCCAAAGTTACCTGTGGGTGTATCCCAGGAGGACTGACAAACAACCCAGGGAACTGGAAGATGCAGCTAGAGAATGTCAAGAGTTCAAAGGTGCTTATGTGTTAAGGGAAGGAAGCACGACACAAAAAAGCAATCTGCCACGGTGATTTCTGACTCTTATTTTAGCTAAATATTCCAGAGTGTGGAAACTGTGCTAGAATGCACCTTTTCTACACTGGGAGAGGGTTTTCTGAAGTGGCATTTACAGACTTATATGAAGACACCAAAAGCATTGTGGTGCCTCAAGTTACGAGTGAACTGTTCATATTGCATTTCCAAGGATAACAAATATGAAAAGTGTTATTTTCCTCTGCTGTGCCGTATATGAAGCAGCAAATGGCAATGGGCAGGCAAGGATACCTCACACTGTGCCATGTATTCCCTCACCTTGTTCTGTTTGTACAAGGAGTGCAGGTGCAGGACATTGCGCAGCTCATTCCTGTTGTTGATGCTGAGCGCAGAGCGGGGCAGCTCCCGGTCCATGGTGGTGATGGTTTTCTTCAAACCCTGAGAGGGAAAAGTGTCAGACCCCAAAGCTTTGGTTCTCAGCTTCGTTGGGTGTAACATGAAACTCGTGGATGGCAGCAGTTTGTAACCGGGTGACCCTCAGAGCCTGTGCTGTAATGGCACAATCTTGAATTACAGCAGCCCATGGATGTGAAAAGTCAAGGTGGGTACGTGAGATAGAAATTGCTGAACACAGAAAAAACCAAAAACCTTTATTGCAGGTGACTTCAGCTGCTGAACAGCCTCCTAAGACTGATCGTCAGCATGAAAGGCCCTGAGCTGAAGTTATTCCAGCCAGCCTCAGGTTGGAAATCAGTCAGATCTGGTTTGGGGTCTTCAAACTTTGACTTTCAATCTGCGGTGAGCACCCATGGGCACCTCAGAGACAAAATCTATAGGCAGAGATTTACCTTCTGGGGGCAGAGATTTACTGATTTACTGTGAGTTGGACCCCAAACTAATTCAAGTGGTACAACACAAGGCTACTATTTTGAGAGAGAAAGCCCTGATTCCTTCTGTGGAGGTTTATTGTCACAACAAAGGATTTCTTTTTTCTGCTGACAAGAGTGTCTGGCTCAGATTTATGAAATTAAGGGCAAGTCGTGGTAAATAAAGGACCATTATCCCTGTAGGCTCTGATGTCTATGAAAGATCTGGGGGAAGCAGAGGCACAAAGGATGTACCAGTGTTTTGAAAATGTGAATTTGGAGACAGGATGAAAAACATGAGGCTGAGGTTTGTCAGTCTCATTAACACATAATGAGTCAGTGGCTGTTTAATTTCTGATATAAGACAACTCATTGCTAACACAGAGGGTCCAACATCAGCAATATTTCCTAAGGACTGAACATAAATACAGAGTAATAGGCACTGCTACATGGAAATGTGAAAGTCTGCTCAGTCTGTTCAATCCTACACTCCCTGCATCCCTGTGTAGTCCAAAATTCACTTTATAGCATTAAATCTGTGACAGGTACAATGGCCTCTTTCCTCCCCTTATCTCAATTCCCTTCCTCCCTCGCCAAAAACTGGGTTTTCTGTTGAGTTATTACTGAAAACTGGGGGGGTAAAAATTCATGTTACCAGAGTCTCTAAAACTGTTATCTTTTGCTTTAACAACAACAACAACAACAACAACAACAACAACAACAACAACAACAACAACAACAACAACAACAAAATAGTGATTAGGCTTTGTATGACTCTTGCAAACAGACCGACAACAGGAAAATAGGCAATTTGCGAAGGAAAAAAAAAAAAAAAAAAGAAAAAAATTAAAATTAAAAAAACCACCTGCAAATAACAAGAAAAACCAAACTGAAAGTGCGTTTCTTGATTTAATTTCCAGTCTCGCAGGCGTGTGTGGGTTAAGGACGGGCTTCCCCTGAGCAGGAGGAAGCAGCTCCATGGCGGGCAATAACAGGGCACTGTGGGAGATGTAGTCCAGCCGCTCACCCCAGAGCCTCCCACCCTTCCCACCCCGCTGGTTTCAGGCTGGATAAACGCCCCCGCACCCCTCAATCCCCCCAGCCCTTCCCCTTTTCCCCGGTGCCATCACCCCCAGCGGGGCCCAGCCGGGAGAAAATCGACTCAAGTTTACCTTTCTACTGAGAAACTCTCTCACCAGTGATGCGGCCACTTCTTCCACGAAGGCGTTGTCCATGTTTTAGCCCCAAAAAGCGGGTTTGGGGTGCGGGGACGCGGCTCAGGCCATGGCAGCCCCGCGGCATCGCCGCTGCCCGCGGCGGGACGGGGCCCGCAGGGCGGGTAC
>VWZU01003031.1:65035-86117 GCA_013397095.1 Sterrhoptilus dennistouni | reverse complement strand
AGCACTGTCAGCCCAGGACAATAGGTCTGCAGATGGATATCAGATCTTCTGATCTATCCATCCATTATCACATATGATTTACTTCCAAAATCTGTAATTCAAGCATTCTGATATTTGGAAACTTTATTTCCTAATCTCAGCAATGTGTATACAGGACAGCTCTTCCTGAGTTTGGTAGTGAATTTATTACCAAAAGCAAACCAAGGAGACTGGCTTCAGCTGTGCATTCAGACATATCACACAGTTGAGGTAATTTGATTGACTTTTGTCTTTAATTTGTATAAGATATTTGCTCTGTTTGAAGCCTTGATTTTGAAAGAGAATCATGTTATGATAGATTCCTTGACCTAATATGGTTTTGTATGTTGGCATCCAAACATTTTGAAATAAAAGACAGGAAGAAGAAAATAAATTTGGAGTATTTTTTGCACATTGATATTTGAAATTATTTACTTCAAATTATTTTTTGCATAATAAGGGGTTTAAGTTTGTTTTGGGGATTTTTCCCTTAATTTTTTAAAAAATATTTATCAGCCTTGTAGGCTTTTCAATTATTTTTTTGTTCTTAACACATAAAAATTATTTTGCTTCATGGGATGAGTCAGTAAGTTTATGGGGTTAGAAAACTCTTCCCTGATAGACAATTTATCACTGAGCTGGTACCTAACAGTGACTGGAAGACCTTCTGGACTCCTTTTTTAGGATGATATGTAGGAGGTAAATGTCTGCAACTACTTCATGACCATATATTGCCATTCTATTATTTGAAGGGTTCTCCCATAGCTGGCTGCATGTGTGTATGTTGTCTAAGGAGCCAAGTTTAAGGAGAAAAAAAACCCTGAAAATTTTGATGTTAAAACAGCTTGAGAGCACTTCAAGCAGAGGACTTTGCTGACCTGAGCATGGCTCTGTACAGGGCATTGTATATCTCTGTGCCTTTTGAAGAAATTACTTGGCCCCAGGGAAGATGAAGCCTTTTACCAGAAAGAAGTTTTAAACCAGTGAAAGAATTTGTCAAAGCCAGCCTATCAATGTCCAGTTTTTCCTAGTCCCAATCTCTGCTCCAGAAAGGGTGCAAAAAACTGTATACTTAGGTTCCCTGGTCACTGTCATATCTTTCAATGAAAATTTTAGTGGTGTGTTTAAAGGAATCTAGCTCATTTACATTACAAAAAGCCTTGTAATCTTATTATGCTGATAGATACAGCTACTTGTGCTTAATGGATAGAATTAAGCAATTATTTTATTTTATTTTATGTCAGAAGTGCCTAGACTGAAAAACCAATGTGCTGCAGCATTCTAGCTCATATTTTTGATGCACTGAAGACCCTAGTCCAGTTACAAAGGCACTTGCTAGAAAAAACTCTTTTATTTCATGCATATGAATTTAAAAACAAGCCCAGAAAAACAAAGAATGTATTAACATCCATGCACTGACATTTAATTCAGTTTATGTCAACTCAGCTGAGAATTGATTTGTATGAATTTAAGGAATTAATATCTGTAGCCTGTTACTTGGATCTGAAATCATTCATCATTTTGTGAGCAAAGATCAAATATACAACCATCATGCAATTAAAAAGGTTAGTTATTATGGCAAAGGTACTTACTGTGCTATACAATCTATATGTAATTGGATTTTGCTCTACTACTCCTAGGATGAGGATGTGATATATGTGCTCTGGGATGTGGCCCAGAATTTCTCACCTGTGATTATAATGCATTTCTCTACTGAAATTGGTTTTTTTTTCTGGCAGAGAATGACTGGATTCAAGAAGGCAGTTTGAGTATCAACATTCTGGGCCATTCAGACCATCTTCATCATGTCTGAGAATGTCAAAAACCTTCAGCCTGTGAAGAGCACCTATATAGCTTGAGATAATAATTGGCATCTCATTACTTCTTCTTCATTTCCTTTTCTTCGTATCAAGAGCTGAGTGAAATTTACCCTTATGTACCATATGAAAAGGATGGGTGAATGGCATTTCTGGACCTATTTGTGTCCTTGGATAAATATTAAGTGAGCCTTTTTTTGCAAGTTTTCCCTTGTAGCTGTTAAAAAAAAAATCTGCTTTCCAAAGGGAAGCTTTGACTTGAGATTTGGCTGTTTTGAGTTATAAATGCCCATGAAATACAAGACATATAAAGAAACTAGCTCACAATTGAGATACAGTAAGTGAACTGGTCTAAATAATAAATCTGTTAATCATATTTAATATTTTTAAACTACAATTTCTAACATTTGTTAATTGCCTTTCATACAACATTATTTTTCCTTGCCGTATGAAATTGCTTCCATATCCTCCACAATACTTTTTATGTTACCTTGTCAAAGAATAATAAAGCCTGTCCCAGACAATTTCATAAACATTTAGGTTTCAGGAAGATGAAGACATGTCTAGCTACTTTTTTCCTTATGTATCATTCTCAGCAACGCTGAATATAAGAATTTAAATATTTTCATATATATTAAGATTAAAATCCAAACCAACCCAAATCTGTAAAAATAGTTTATTGCATACCAGTAGTACGATATTCAGTGTATCTAGGGGTTTAGTAATAGAAATAAGATGTGTTACTGAATCATAATTGTTAACCTGGAACTTTTGATGCTTCTTGATCTAAATGAGAGATTTGGGGAAAAAGGCATAGTTTGACAGAAATATAGTTTAAAAAACTTTATGACATCTAAAAATGAATGATGCATATACTTTGAATTTCTTTGGTAGAAATTATCTTTTCATGAGGTGATAATTGTTGACTCTTCTTTAACCAGGCTGAGAATGCCACAAACTTTGGGGGCACCCAATAGTTTTGATCTTGGGTGTCCTGCATGGGTGTACCCAAGAAGAACAGGGGAAACTTGGTAAAAAAATATATCCATCAAATCAGTCTTGATGGAAAACATGAAGAGTTAGTTTTTGAATAAGGTGTTGTATCAGGGAAGGTTCAGTTTGGCTATTAAAATAATGTTGTTCATTCAGAAGGTGGCTGGGCACAGGAACAGTCTCCCCAGGGAAGTGGTCACAGCACCAAGCCTCACAGAGCTCTAGAGGCGTTTGGATGATGTTCTCAGGCACATGGTGTGACTCTTGGGAATGGTGCTGTGCAGGGCCAGAACATGGACTCAATGATCCTTGTGGGTCCTTTCCAAGTCAGGTTATTCTGTGATTCTGTGATGATTCTGTGTAAAGTGATATTTTCCCTTAGTGGTGAAAGTAGGAACTGAACAGAAATGAGCTGCTCTTTTTTGAACAGAAATGAGCTGCCATTATTTTATTTTAATTTTTTTCCCCAATAGCAGAAAGGAAACAAAAAGAAGATAAATTTAAAAATACTGGTGATATTGTTAGATGTAAGTGAAAAGAATTGTATTTTATCCCCAGTATTTTATTTACTAGGAAACAAAGCATTTAACTTTCATTTATGGCATTTCAACAAGTCAAGTGTATGTAAATCTCTGTGTGGTTGCTTTTAGGACCAAGGACGGTTTTCTTCCTGAGGACCTTTCAGAACTTGAAATTATCAAGTGGTTCTGCCTTTTTTCTTAACAGTGATTTGAACACATGGACCATTGGACCATTTCCCCATGTGCTTAACGTACTCTTAAAATTTACTGAAAAAGCACTTTTTCATTTATCACTTTGTACTATCACTTCCCTAATAGATTATGTTTTGAAAACATTTTATGAGGAAATAGGCAATTGAAACAGAAACAGTTCTTGCACTGTAATTTGTCTTTTATATATATATTATAGAAGTTTGTGCTATGAGCATTTACTGAGGAAATCTTTCTCACTGTAACTGTAGTAAAGAAATTATGTACAGTGAGCAAGAGAGAAAATCCTGGCTCTCATCAGTGTCTCCAAGCCATATGGCAGGCTCCAGTCTGAATCCCTCATGGATGCCCTCTTTGACTTCAGTAAGGCTGCAGGGTGATGCAGCTCACACTATCTGCAGGTCATTTATTAGCTAGCTTTGTGCCCTCGGAGTAGCAGCCCTATCAGCCTTCATTCCTTCCCTTGCTTTTGCATAAGAGAATGAACTGCATAATTTTGTTGCTGTCCTGAAGGCAGCCTAAGATTAGCTTACAGTTTATGTACTGTAAATGTTCTGATGTAAATAAATTCTCTGCTGTTTTGTGGTTTGATAACATAAGGATGATTACATTGAGAGAGAATTCACACCTGAATTGTGTAAGTTAGTCAGTACTGAACAGTAAATCTCTTTGTGGCATGTTTGTTCTCCTCTTTCCCTTTCAGTAGAAATTTAATTTGAAAACAGATGACTTCTGTTCTTTGCAAATAAAATACTGAGAAATTAATAATTTTCTAAGTAATTTTCTTTTTGTGTATCCTGGTCTGATAATTCTGTAAAAGACAATTTATTTTTTATCATTCCTAAAGAAAAATAAGCCCAGGGAAAAACAAACGAACCCATTTTGTCCAGGCTAAAGGTATAAAACCAGGTTAACCTCTCATTGTAGCTCATTATTTTTATATTAGCATGTGTCCTTTCATTTCTCTCTATTTCTCCTGACTTCAGAGAAGTCCATGTCATGCTTTGATATCTTTCTTTGGTTTCTGTAATTTGGAGATTGTTCAGGCTAGGCTGAGAATACTGCTGTTGACGGGCAGGCAGGCATTTTGACTGTCCTGTTTGTGACTTTTCCTTAATTTCAAACTGTCTTTGGAAAAGCTTCCTTGATTAGCTGCAACTCTAAGAAACACACTTAAATCTCTTCATCAGCTGAAGATTGCTCCTTGGTAACCTTTTCTTGTCTTTAGCAATTGGGTTAGTTTTTCTGCTGAGACTTCTTTAAAGCAGTCACGTGCATTTCTTCCACTTTCACTTGTGAGGCAGTTTCACCAGTTCTCCCCTGTGTAGTCTTGACTGCAGCTAGACATATCTTTGTTGCTGTTAAACTAGAAAATTGCTTTATCCTGGAAAACACTCAGGCACACTTTTGTCAGTACAGGATCAAAGTGGAAGGATGCTGTCAGCTGATGATTCATAAAATCCAGCTGGCTCAGCTGGTGCTCATAAAGAACCACGAAAGCATAAAAGAAGCTCATGTTATCCCAGGTGATATCCCTGAGACAGGTAGAGCGCAAAATGATTTTAGACCCCTGATGTTTCTGCAGCACAGCAAATACCATATTCTGTTTTTGTAACATTTGTGTTGACTTCATAACTGTGTCATACAGAAGTCCTCTAATTCTTCAGATATAGGAAAATACAGTAACATCCTGCTTGCTCTAGTTTCTGAAATACTTAACAATATTGTGTAGCTGTAAGTAGCTGTATTTTAAACATTTACCCATTTACCTAGCCATGCTTTCAGTGAAATTATGTCTGGACAAGCTTTTTTGTTTCAGCATTTTTCCATTTCATCCTGTGTAGAGTACTGTTGGGATATTTTTGCTTTAAAGGAAGGCAGAATATACTTGGTTTCTGTGAGGCATACTAAAATGTTAATTTTTCATTTCAGCCTTCATCGAACACGATATTTGTTTGTTGGTTGGTTTGTTTATTTGTTTTATTGGATTTCTTTTTTAGTTAGAAAACTGGTTTTGCTGGGAAATGCAGAAGTGGATGTTTGCAAAATTCTTATCTAATTTTCACGAAGCAAAAAAAAAGACCATTTACATGCCGTATAGCAAAAAATGTGTACATAATTACTTGTTTTAAATGCTGACATGGTTATACCTGATTAGTATGGAATCCTGTGGAATTAATTTTGGTTATAAATCAAGTTAAGTTGTACTCTCTCAGTCATGATTTTGAACTGAGCTTAAAACTGGCTGACTAGCCAATATGGTGCTGGCTAAAATCCTGTCTCGTTTTTTGGAGCAGAAAGGTTAAGAGGACAGATGCAGCAAAGGCAAATGGTACCTTCTTATTACTCCTTGGAGATCTCACTACTAAAGATCTCCCACACCTACTATGCAATGAAATAACTGCTAATGTTCATATAGCCTTTGTGGCATTTAGCACTCTTCATTTTAGGTTGTCTGGTTTTGAAACCTTATAAAGTGTAATGTTCTGTAACCTTTCAAAAACATTCATAGGTGTGAGGCCAATGTTTCCCAAGTACTCAGCTGTCATTATTTTAAGACTGACTTTTGTTTACAAAAGCCCAGGCTTGCAATTCACTGCCTTGCAGGGAATAAAAAAGGGAAAAAAAGTGATATTTTGCATCTTAACACTTCCTCTATTTTCTCTTTAAAGTTTCATTCATCTTTGAAAAGTGAAATGACCTTTCTTATGTACATTTATTTAAAATTATTTGATGCATCCCACACCTTTGCTGTTGTTTATCTTCACACTTTAACTTGTGCTAACATTTTTTTTCCCATTACCTATTGTAGTTACACAGAAAAAAATTCCCTTCTACTCTTGATTTTTGCTTAATCCAAATTTAAAATAATCTGTATTATTAAAGATTAGCCTTCTAGTAGAAAACTATGATGGTGCAATTTTTATGTTGGCAACTTGCCCATAATAATACTTTTTTAATGCTTTTGCTATTCCTTTGTTGTGATATTATTTTCATAGGTAGATATTTTTATTCTACAGTGTTGTAGTTATTATTTTTTTGTCTCTTACCCATTTGGAAAATTGAAGAAAAGATTTTTTTTTTAAATTCTTTTCTGTGTGTTCAGAAGTTGTTAATCTTCCAATGACATAGGGGTGGTTTTTTTTGATTTTTTTTTTTTTTTTAAGAACTCTTTTGTTAAAGTTGTTAATCTGCAGGTTTTGCAAATCTGTTTGCTTACTGAATAGCGAAGGCAGCTCAGAAACAGTCACAGTTGTGCTATCTTCTCCACTCTGCCATTTGGAAAAACAGAGGCTGTTGAGATGCAGCAGTAATGTGGTTCGCCTAAACAGGAAAGAAATTGCTCTTTCAGTGAAAATGTGAGGTTTTGTCTATTGTGTGAGCACTCTGAGTCTGCACACAGTGTCAGAAAGTTTTGTAGGGGTAAAGAGTCTTGTTAGCCATAAGGATGACTATTTGTTGGTGGTGGTATGAAATCATGGATGTACGGTTACTCTATCTGCATTCACAGCGTGGCAACATCTTCCATGAAAAAAGAACGTGGACAGCAGCTGTTGATGTGTTAAAAACTTCTAGTAACAATCACTGTGTGCTCATAAACTGATTCTTTTAAATAAATTAATGGTTAAAATCTTGTAGTTTCATTACCAAACTTTTGCTACAGACAAAATATTTAGCCAAGGCAGTTTCTTTTCACAGCTAAATATTACCCTCTTTTGGGTAGTACCTTTTTTTGCTTTAGTTTGCTTCTTTAATTTCTAGCTTTCTGATTTTTTTCCTGCTTTTCCATAAATAATCTTCTTGTGCCTTTCTTTCTCACAGAAAGGATGGTGAATTTTAACCAGATGCACAGAGCAACCAACATTTAGTAGAAATATCTGATTTTATTTCATTTGAGGTATGTTGATGGACTGTGTTTTAAAAAGTTGATAGTGTTACAAAACAATAGGGGGATGGGCTTTTTTTGTTATGGTAAGCATCACTGAATTCCAGTGTGATGCTCAAATCTGATAAGCATTTGAAGGCAAATATGTTTCAGTTTTGTATGTAACTAAATAAAAAAGGAACTCTAAAGTCTGTAGGGATGAATCCCAAATTTACAGAGTCAATCAAATTTATTCCACTGGAAAACACTTTTTAGTTTTTCCTCCCCTGGAGGTTAAAAAATAAGCTTACTGGCATAAGTGGTTTTACTTTACTGTTTTGAGATCAACTGTTTTAGGGAAACAGAATATTTACTTGCGTGAGTGCCAGATTCCTTTGACAATTGACTTAAATTCTCATAATCTCTCTTTAAATTAAAATATGATGGATCTAATCCATAGCCATTTCCACAAAAGAATGTATTTGTTATTTAATTCCTGATGCTTATTGAAATACAGAAGTTAATGACAAAGTTGAAGTAATGGAAAATGGAAAAATACAGAAAAATATAGGAAACTTTTTTTTGTTGGCTTTGCCTTTTTTATTTTTTTGTTTGTTGAAATGAAAGGCCATTGGAAGTAGAAATTCTGAAGTGTCTGAATAAACACCAGATTAACATTTAAATAATGTTTTGCCACTCAGCTGTGTTTGTAACGAGGCTTACTTCAATTAGTTTTAAATTTGCCAGGAATTCTAATAAGTGGTAAAATAGGCACAAAAAAGTTTCTGGAGGAATTGATTAGGATACATTCAAAACCATTGTAATTATTTACTTTTGCTATTTGGAAGAATTTAATGCCAAGTATGAAACTCCATCTCCTGCTCCTTTCACCAAAACCTTTAAGAACAGGGGCATGCAAAAAAATCCCAATTTCTTGATAGGATTTTTGTACCAAAGTTTAGCTGCAACAGAAGTCCATCCTTTGCTGCATAAGCAAAAAGTCTTTAAATCTTCTGGCAAAAAAAACCCTTCAGGCACTGCAGGAAATGAGTTCAAATGGCTTGCCTATTTTCTTTCATCTGCTGAAAATAAGATGCAACATCAATTGTTTTGGTGGTCTTCTCAGTTAAGGAAAAATGTTTCATTTGTAATAAAATTTCCTTTTTTACATAAAGAGCATGACTACACCATTCTTATGGATTATAGGCATTGAATTATGAATATTTGAGCTTTTTGTTTTCTTTTACATAACACACCTAAGTTATTTTTTTAGTGTGGAGGCAGATACATGTACATCCATGCCCCTTATCTATCTATACACATAATAATGATAAAAGTGTGACTTAGAGAGAAAAAAGGGGTTATGGAAGTAGTTTTTTTTGAAACTGCAAAAAGAATTGATCAGACCACATGGCCTAAGAGTATTTATTTAGGAAAGATAAGAATTGCTATTTTAGAACAGTGAAAAATATCCTTGAAATACATAATTACATGAGGGAAACTACATTGGCATGGTATTTCTCCATTGATTTTTTGCTTGGTAGGTTTGCAGAGAAAGAAAGTCTATTTTTACTTCTACAGGTCTTCTACTAGAATTCTGCTGAGCCTCTAAGACATTGTCATCTGTATTAAGTACTCTTTTTCTTTCCTAAATTCTACTTTTCTATGTATCATTTAAGGGAACTTAGGTGTTCAGGGAATTAATCTGTATATATTTAAAACTCTTGATCCTTCTGAGTATTTTTTTTTCAATGAATTACTGTGCAAATCACAGAAGTTTAAAGAAAATGCATGCAGCTGTTTTGTGAGACAGTCAAATTATTTGAGAGGCAGTTCATTTCATTATTCCTTCTTTGTATGACCACAAAGAAGGGGCTTTATCAGCAAGTGAGAGAGCTACAGCCATTTTGACATCTTCAAATGCTCAATTGATTCCCCACCTCAGTATTTACAAAAGAGGAAAAAGCTACTGGTAATATTAGATGAAAACAGATGCTTTCCTTCTCTGTCTGTAATTAGTGGAATATAAATAATAATGAACTTTTCACATCTTATGGAATGATTTATTTTTGTTTATTGGCTATACCCAGAATGCCTCTTTTGGGCTCAAGTCGTACTTGCTTTTCCTGCTTGCAAACAAGAATGTTAGTAGCTTTGAATCACAGAGACACAGAATGGGTAAGGTTGGAAGGGACTACAATGGGTCATCTGGTCTAAGCTGCCAAATTTGGCTGTCTGGTTATTGACAGATTGCACAGAGAGTGGCACTTTTAATTCCAGTTGCAGCACCTATTATTGATTTATTGCTGGCCATTTTCCTGATATGGTCTCATTCTTTCAACATAGCTGGCTTTTTCTAGTTTTACTGGTTATTCCTTTATGTATTCATCCTTTTCTAGAAGGCAGTTTTTCATTTTCCACTGTTTCATTTTCTGTAATGGGAACTTGCTGTGGAGAAACAGAATTGTATTGTGCGTCCTACCTTCCAAGAGAAACCCTCTCTTAGTGCACTCATTTATATGAGAAACCACAAACAAGAGGCATAGATGAAAGAGAAATATCAAAAGCCAGGTTTTGCTTTGGGTTCAGATCCTAAAGTCCCAGATTACTCCTGAGTCCTGTATATACTGCCTTTCAGTTTGCAAAAACACCCTTGAAGCTCAATGCCCTTCATGGCTGATTTTCACTAGAAACCCCTTTAAGTTCTGTTCCTTTGCTTAACATGTGCCACTACTGTGAAAAGCGATTATCAGACAGAGACTTCTTTATTCAACAATTGTGTCCTTTTCTGTATTCAGTTACATATCTGCTGACTTCAGTTATAAAAATAAGGTATTCTGCGTTTACTCTACCTAACAAGGCAGCGTGAGCACAGCTGGGAGAAAACTAAGTTTGATTCTAACCAGTTTGTACTTCACCAACAATTTACTTCTGTTTGTCAATTTCTATCAGCTATCTGCCTGGAAAGTGGACACATTATGAGACACCATGAATCACCTGATGTCCTAAAAACAAAGCAATAGCTGACATTGGCTATTCTAAACAGCGAAACCAGGAAAACAGTTTGGAAATTCAAAAACTTGTCCAAAAGGTTAGAAAAAAATTGTTATCTATTGGATGATCTAGGTTAAATTAATCACATCTATTGGAGGCCTTTAAATAGTGGTGTCCTAAACCCTCTTATATTTCTATGGTAAAAAATTAACAATTTTTTATTCAGAATAGTCCTTTTCTCTCTGGGAACTTCTCCTAGTATATGCAGTTTTCCTTCTCTCAAACAGGCTGAGCTCTGCATGCCCTATCTTCTGAGGTTCTGGACACTTGCTATGGGTGCCTGTCTGACTCCAGACTCTGTGACTCAGATCACCTTGAACTGAAATAATTTTATGTATTTGTCCTCCCATGGGTCTACTTCTGGGGTCAGTTTGATTTGTCCCTCTCTGTGAGATGCTTTGGCCCCATCTGCATTCAATTTACTGCGCCTGGTACCATATAAACACATAAAAGTATTTTATTATAAGTATATATGAGTATATCTGCTCTCATACTATTAGTTAAAATTTTTAATGCTGGTAATTTTGTAGTAACCTGTACTGTTATAGGTGTGCTGGTTGATGCTATTATTGAATGCTGCTGTTATTTATTGTTGCTGTGCTGTTGAGTACATATAATAATTTGTAATAGCTTGAGATATATGTGTGTGTATATATATATATTCACTTTATTAATCATAAGTATACTGACTAATTGTGATTCTCTTAGTATTTGTGGTAATTTCTAATAAAGTGGAAAAGCACAGGAGCTAAAACCTAGGTATTATATAACCCTAAGGGCCCATGTCATGATCACTGCCACACTGCTGGCTGAGTGACCCATTAGGTCACGAGAGCAGGCAGCCTGCTTCATGTAGGACAGTGGTGCCCCTGCTAGGAAGGACTCAGTTTATCAGGTTGATTTAACAGAATTATTAGCGAATTAAAAGTATCTATTCACTGGTAGTATCACTTCTCCATTGTTTTAGTCTTTAATATCTGACTCTCAACTGTTCTCTAATAGGCATAAGGTTTGTTTTTCCCTAAAAGATCAGGAACCTATTATTGATATAAATTTATAAACTCATATTGCTCAGTGCATATATATTATTTTTGATTATATACCTTTATAAAAATGTTCCCAGCAAATTTTCCATTTATTCAAAAATAATATTCAATTTCTTCTCTAATCTCAAATATAATCTGAATTGAAAAATAAACCACAGATAGAAAAATAAGTTGGGTGAAATTTAGGAAAATAGACTCTTTGGCTACCCATACATGAAATCCAAATCTTTGCATAAAACAATAACTCTTTGAATCAAAACATTCTCTTTCTATCCCAGAATTTTTAGTACTTAATGAGCAGGCAGACTGATAAGGAAGCAAACCATATGCATTTTTAAGACTTGATCTTTATATCACAGCAAATTTCTGAGGCTACCTTGTGATGCATACCCATGGTTATATGTGTTTGGGTTACATTTGCTCAGAGATAAACATTTGGAAAAAAAGAAATGAAGCTTTTAAGCATGGCATTTATAGGAAGGGCTAGAGAATCCATCCAGTACAAAACATAAGGAGGTTTTGTGTACACTCTACATGATTCTCCATGCTGTTCTCAGAAATATCATCCACCACACCTCTGGGAAGGATGCGTCTAGATTAATTTAGCACTCCTCTGTGGCTAATCAGGTTGTGAAATGCAAGGCATCTATTCTTGTTGTGGCCTATATAGTCAATATTTCTGCACGTGAACTTGATAATGCAGGAAGATTTTTTTTTTTTTGGTCATTTATCATCTTTTGAAAACTAATGTTTCAGAGTAGCTGAAATGTGGGAGCTCAGGCATACTTCCCAGGCAGTTTGAATGCAAGAAGATGGCCAAATATATTGAGCTATTAAGACAAATTAAAGGAATTTCAAAAATATTTAGAAGACATGGAATAAAATTCCTTGCCTATTTCTGTGGAAAGGTTTCTGGTGATATATCCACAGAAGGCTTAAGACTTGAGTAATTTCTAACTGATTGCGCACCTAAAAAATGCTGCCAACACATTTGTAGATCTCCTTCATAAGGTCTTACTCTGACCTTTTTGGCATACCAGAGTCCTACCGTCAGAAACTGAACTTTTGGGCAAAATCAATGGCAATTTCCTCTATAAAGTTCAATGTTGTCTTCCTTTTAAGATTCTACATCTCTTGTCTCTCACTGAATCTCAACACCCTAAGTCACTGTTGGTAATGAAATGCTTTCCTGTCTAAATGGATGTCTAAATATTGTTCTGAAAATGTTGATTTACTAAAGCAATTGCTTGTAATACGTTGACATGTGGTACAGATTAACAAAATGTGGTAAAGTACAACTTTTGCATGTAGGTTAAAGCATTGACAGGAAGGCCAACAGAAAACAGGAGGCTTGGGTTCTCTGTGCAAGCATAATAGAAGAGACAGGGTTCTTGCAGACATGACTTAGTGGTCATTTGAAATGATTTTGTTCTGTGAAACTACAGTTAAGTCAAAGGAACCTAAGATATAGTGGACTAAAAGATACAGTGAAATAACTATGGAAAGATTCTGTAAAATTTCTAGATGTCTTGCTATGTAAACCTCCACTATGCAAAGAAGTTTATATGACATAAAGACAGCATAAATAGCTGTAAAATTTTCTTAAACTTTTCATGCATCTTTGGACTAACATTGTCATAATTTTAAACTTTTTATATGCCTTTCTGTCATGTATTTGTAAATTATTGACACTCATGAAATCAGAGCAGCTCTTGCATCCAATTGTTGGTGTAGATTTAAGCTTTCAGTGTAACTGATGCAATAAAATATTACTTATGGTCTAAAGATAGTTTGTCATCAATAATCAGAAAACTCAATATTACGTATTTTCTCAGTACTTGTGTCAAAAGCAAGGCAGAGCAAATTGCTCTGAGATTTATAGCCTGTGAAATTAAACATTTGGAAATCATTGGTATGTGGTTGCTCATATTTTGGAAAAGGAGAATTTAATTCTATGAAATTACTTTAACTTTCTATTGCATTTCTTGTAATGACCTCTAAAGACCAGATATTGGTGAACTGTGTTAATACAGTAATTCTTTTGCTTTCTTGGCATGTTTCATGTTTCACCAGGACAATTTGATTTTCTCTGGGAAGACAAAATGTGCTATGAATATATTTAGTTTATTTTCTCTTTAACATTTCATCCACTAGCTCATGTTTATGACTGTGTCTTACAGTATATATCAGCAAAAGATGATTTTCAAGTATGAGGTCTTTTTCAGGAAACATTTATAAAACTCTAAGACATCCTGATAGATATATTAAAGTGATAAGAAAATAAGTATTTTGCTAATTTTACATCACTGTTGACCATATTTGCTAGCTTGACCAGCTTACTTCATGGAGATCTTACGGATTGTAAACATAGCCTCAGAAGGAAAAAAAAAGTTGTTATGATTGGAAATATATTTGAAAACTAACAGGCTGCTATAGAACTTTAGAACACTGATAGTTTGACATGTCTGACCTAGTAAGAAGGCAAGGAGGAAGTGCTTATTCAGATTGTTTAAGACTTCCTTTTTTCATTTGCTCTAATTATAAATTTAAGCAGTTGATGAAAAAAGTTTTCCCCCATTTAAAATTAAAAAGTCTGCTGAAATGAAACACAAAAATGAAGATGTGAAGGCTAATACCTTTCTAAAAACTATGCAAAAAAGTAGATAGTAATGAAATTACATAGGTTACACATATAAATATGTGTATCTATCTCTACATTTTATTTACCTGAAAAAGATAATTCTAGTACTTTCAAAATGAAAAATTTCTGGACTTTTAAAATTTCCAAATACTTTTCCCCCCCTCATCCTTGCTTTTAGATTTGAGGTTAAGGTTTATTTTACAACCTAAAATAGAGTATCATTTATCTTGGTATGAACATATGTATTTTGACATTTTTTCTGCTGACAAACCAGCAAAAATATTCAAAACAAAGAAAACAATACAAAACAGCTATAGAATGGTCCTTCATCTGATCAGATTGTCAAAGAATGCAAACTTAAAGAATCTGAGAGGTGGGAGTATATTGTAACTTAAGGGAGAGGAAAGACATCTGAATCAGAATGTGGAAAGGTATTTCTTGCTTTGTGTGAGAGTGATGTGTTCATGCAACAAGCTATGGAATTTAAAAGAAACTACTAACAAGTGCAAGATGTATATTTTGGAGATCGTGATTTTAAAAGTACATAATCTCATTTTTGATGTATTTTCCTAGGTTGATTAGATTTACTTTTCGACTCTGGACTCAATCAGCTCTGTGAATTTAGGGGTTTTGTGGGTAGCTGCTTTGGTAGGCTCACTGAGCAAAGCTTTATTTGAAAACAGATGAAACATCATGAAAAGGGGTTCATGAAGATATCAACTGGAAGATTAAAATCCTGTTTGGGGCTTCAGATTAGGTACCTGCTTAAGACATCCTTGTAGTGACTTGTTATTGCAGAGGACAAGAATATCTACTTTCCTTCAGGTCAATCTTAATGAAAAAATGTTAACCAAATGTGCTGGCCCACAAGGGTCTAGTATGGTCCCAGTGCTACAAGACTAAAATAATCAATTTTATATTCTGAAAGCAACTGAAGCTTGCTATAGGCAATATAATTTTTGGGTCCATGTTAAATAAAAGATTTGAATAGCAAATATGGAGGATGGAGAAAAGATGCCGTCATGTAATATTAGGTTCACAGAGATCAGTTTTTTTGATAAATATAAACACCATAAGAATGATGTTTGTTCTAAAGATAGGCATGTTACTATGGTGACAACTGCATGATTCAAAACCGTAGATGTCCTCTTTCTGGAATAATCCCTGCAGTGAGTAAGCAGGATGTGTGCATTTGCCATCATTTCCAAAACCAGTCTCTTTAAGACATGAGATTTGTAGACTACTTTAGGTTAAGGAATTTCCTGATGATGAATATGTAATTTTAATTTTGTAATTTGTATTTGTGATTCTTTAATTTGTTAGTTTTGTAGAATTTAAAATATGATACTTTTTTTCTTGGTGAATAGTTCTACCATTCCGCTACCTGGACCTCTTTTAAGCCATAAATACATATTGACTTGCTATGTCTGGTGCTGCTGGGATCTGTTAAACAATTTACTAGACTGGGAAGATTTGCTTTAGGAAAAGGGGAAACCATCTCTATATGAGTATTCAAATGCCCATACACAACAAGTCTTATCAGTAATTTAAATACAGTATTTTAATGTGTTTAAAGAAACTGGTGGAAAACTGTCTTTTAACCTTTTTTTTTGTTGCTGTACTTAATTTTATTACAATAATGTTATCTACGTGTGTAAAATTTTGATAAGCTGACACTAAGGTTAATGCTTATTTACAAGACAGTAGTTACTTCATTTAAAACAGATAATAGACTGCACTGCATTCTTAATATGTTGAATATGTCGTGTTGTTTTGCGCCAAAGCCTTCTTAATACTGATAATGTAGTCAATTTGCCTTCAGCTTTGAGCTGTATAGGATAAGAAATTATTAGAATAATCCAGTAGGTAGTTCAGGGTATAAAAATATCCCAGAATATGTAGCAGCAGCTGATAATATTCTGTTCAGTTTTCTACTTTAAAACACACCCCATTGTTGAGGTGATAAGGCTTGTGACAGCTACAGCAGGTCTGTAAGCTGCACAGATAAACTGTCCAAAACAGGCACCAACTTGACCAGCCTAAGCTCATTAGAAAATAGAAGTAAGCAAGTCTCTTGGTGTAGTGGTGTGGTTTTGATTTTATCACTTTTATGTATGTATTTGTTCCTTGTTTTATATTGTTTTTTATAAGTTGTAATGGTTTGCCCCATGTCACCCATATCCAACCCTTCTTGGTCTTACCCAACCCTAGTTATGTGTCAGTCATAAGTTATCCAGCCCCTGGCTCTTGTCTGTCACTTTGGGGTCTCTCCCAAAAGTCTGGAAAGTTCCAGTGAGGGCCTCAAGTGATTGGACAAGACGTTGGCTGTCTCCCCACCTGAGTTATTGATTTGTTGTAATATGTGTCATTTACCTGCAGAGCCATACCCACATGATCCCTGATTTGTCCTCAGTTAAACCCATCCCTGAGTTCCTTCCCCCAATAAAAGATGTTGCTTTTGGGGGTTTCCTGCTTTTTTCCACTGCTTCTGCCAAGGGGTCCCTTCTGCTGAGGGGTTTCTGCTGAGGCAGACACCCTGCACTGAGGTTATTCCCACTGGGGGATGAATAAAGCCAGTGGAAAAACCCTGAGCAGACTCTCCTTCTTTCCTGCTGTCATTGCTTGGCTCCTTCGGGCAAACAGGAACCCAAGGGATGGGTGAGGTTTGTCCAGCTACTGCGCCGTGCCCTTTACTGTCGAGGTGTCAGGGCTGGCAGAGGCAGAGAGACTCTGACATCGTGACACCTGGGTATGACAATGATAGGGCAGATTCAAATTCAAACAGGGGACTTCAGCCAATCCCATTCAATCATGAATGCATACATATCATTGGCCAGTGACCCTGGTGGTGTTAAGACCCCAACCAATCAGGTGCATAAGTGCAGGAAAGCTCTGAAGCCCCTATAAAAGGGGGGTCCCAACAATAAACTTTGGCTGTTGTCACATGAACTTTAGTGTGTTCTGTTTCGTCCCTGTCTTCCAACATCAGTGACAACCGGTTACCCTGACATGATACAACAAGATGCTGCAGGTAGTGTGGGGAGACAGAGGGCAGTGGGGATTGCTGCCTGCAGCCTGCAAGGATGTGGAGAGCAGTGTGGAGAGCCACAGCAGTCCTGGCAGAGCAGCAGGTATAGCAGCAGGTATAGCAGTGGAGAGAGCTGCTAAAGCAGCAGGGAAAGCCAGAGCCTTTGTAAATAGAAGATGCCACCAGGAAATATGGGGGCATGGGCTTTGGTGGAGGAAGACCCTGTTGTCAAGATATGGACCCTCTCTTTAAGGAAATGTGGGATAAAATATGATGAGCAAGCTTTGCTAGCCTTGCTAACATGGTCCGAGAACTGCAGATTGGATGTGACTTAAGGAGCCACCCTTGACTTAAGAACGTGGGAGGGGGCTGGCAGATTTATAATTGAGGCAGCCTCCATAGGCGATGAGATTGCCATTAATGTCACAAAGCCCTGGAGGCTCATTGTGGACTTGTTGAAGCTGTTAAATACCAAGCATGATGTGTGGATGGCAGTGGGGATTCTGCAGGCACCGCTCACTGAGGCCTAGAGCGAGGAGAGGGCATCAGATGAGGGAGTGGGAGGTGCATGGGAAAGGAGGATGGGTGAGACAGCTGCAGTGCACCATGAAACCCTGTCATGCTGCAAAGCCACCCTGTGCTGGGATGCCATGCCAGCAGAGTGTCCTGCAGCTGTGTGTAACCGTGCTGCTTCCTCATGCCAGGGCACCTCACCAGTGGATTGTCCTGCAGCTGTGCAAAACAGCACAGCCATCCCATGCTGGGACATCTTACCAGCAGTGTGTGTTGCAGCCAAGCCAAGCCACTCTGAGGTTGGGCCTAGCTGCCGCAAAGCTGAGTCAAGTCACTGTGTCTGCCACTGTGCTGTTCCGTGCTGCTGTGTCAGGTGAGCAGTCTGCAACCACGCCCAGCTGCACTGGCCCTGCAGCAGCTCTTGTGTCACCAGCACTGAGCACACCCATGCAGTCAATTGAACTGCTCGTAGCAGAGACCGCCTTCTCCCAGAGCTGGTTGGCTTGGCTCCCAGATCACACCTACAATACAGCGTCTGTTGGGCACAGCCACTCCCCACTGTGATTTGTGGGCAGATCCTGGACACATGTCATCATGGATGCCCAGATGCCAAACCAACATCATACCTGGAGGTAGCAGTGGGACAGAGGATCCCCAAGTTGCAGCACCATGAGTGTTGCTGCCACCACTGGAGTTGGAGCAGGCCTGGGGATATATACCAACCAGTGTTTTGAGAGACACCCAGGGAGAGAACTGGTGCCATGGCCCCTCTACGGAACCCCTGGAGAACACCACTGCCACTGTGTTGCCCACAGTTGCACCCAATCTGATCAGTATCTGGCAACAAGTAAAGTGAGATGCAGTCACAAGTGGGGATTCTGAGGGAGCCAACAAAATTGACACACCCCTTTCAGGGGGTTGGGAGCCTGGGACCAGGACGGTTGAATTATACCCAGTACTAAGAGGCAGCAGAACTGTGGCCGATAAATACACACCCTTTCAGTGGCCAGTTCTTTCTGAACTATGCCAGCTTGCTACCAAGCATGGACTGAGGTCTCCTGCCGCTGCTAACGTGCTGTGACTTTTAACAACAGAAAAAATAACATCCTTTGATACTAAGCAGCTAGCAAAATTGATCTATACCCCAGTTCAATACATGGTTTTTGAATCAACATAACAATGTGGTACAGAACAGCAGGAGCTAAAAGTCTCACAAGACCCACGTTTTGGGGCAGAGGTTTCTCAGCTCCTAGGACTACCACCACTGAGGAATCCACAACATCAAGCAAGGTTACATCCATTGGTGCTGGCACAACTAAAGGATTTGAAGATGCAGGCATTATTTAAAGTAGAAAACATGGCTAACCTGGCCTAAAGGTATTCCAAGATTAGACGGGGGTCAAAGGACCATACCTGCAATTCACAGAGAGACTGCAGGATGCCATGGAAAAACAAATAATGAATATTGTGGCCAGAAACCAATTAATTTTACAATTGGCAAGGGACAATGCTAATGGAGATTGCTAGAAAATCATACAACTACTGCCAGATAAACATCCATCCTTAGATGAAATGATAAATGCCTGTGCCAAAGTTGGATCTGAATCCTACAACATGTCTCTATTAGCAGATTGCATTGCAGCTGCTGTAAAACTCACATACCAGTGCTACAGATGTGGACAACAAGGCCAACTGAGAGTGAGCTGTCCCCACAAGCCCACTTTAGTGGGGACATTTCAAGGACAGACGGATGTAAACATTGACAGTTACTGTTGGGAAACCCAGTCATATAGCCAGATAATGCAAAAACAAAGTCTATATATACTAACAGACAATATTTTAAGGACCAGGGAAACAAGACCAAGTGCGAGGGGGAGATGTGTGATGACAAAAGCATCTTCCCACCCTCCCATGCAAGCCTATGTGACCAGCTCACAGGAGGGACCAGGGGATCAGCTGGAATGGATATTTCCACCTCAATCTCAACAACTAGAAGAACTTTAAAGCTGCGTAAGGTCCCTCTTGAGGCCCAGGGGCCCATTGGGAGAGGATTGAGTGCATTGCTGATTAGGAGATCCAGTGCTACTTTGCAAAGTATCTTTTTACACCCAGGTGTTATAGATGCTGATTTTACAGGACAAATACATGCCATGGTATCAACCCCTATGCCACCCATGTCTATCCCTGCTAAAACCTGAACTGCTCAACTCATACCTTTTAAGTCTTCTGTCCCAAAAACACATCCTAAGGTGCAAGGAGACCGAGACATTGCGTTGACAGGAGAACTCCAGGTATATTGGACCCAGGTCATGTGTGATCAAATATCTAATATGGTCTGTACCATCACAATGCCTCAAACAAGTCCCTCACAAATAAAGGTCAGTGGGATGATTGACAAAGGGGCACACATCGCCATTATCTCTGCCAACACTTGGTCTCCATTGTGGCCCACTATGGCTTGGGATCTGCCATTTCTGGCCTCAGAGGGACCACACAGAGCTGTTTGAGTAGAAAATCTGAGTTGGTCAAAAATCCAGAGGGCGAGAGAGCCACAGTTCTGTTATACATATCACTGCTGCACCACTTAGCCTATGGGGGAGGCGTGATCTATCAGCATGGAGAGTCCGGGTAGGGATGGACTTTTAACAGGGGCCACTGTATTAAAGGGTGTAAAATATCCCACACTATTGCTAAAATGGCTTACTAATCCTCCTCTGTGGGTATCACAGTGGTCCCTAGAGAGTGAAAAACTACATGCCCTTAAATCCCTTGTAAAAGAACAATTAGCTCAAGGGCTACACATACAGCTGCAAACAATTCGACTCTCAACTAAAATTCAAACTTTAAATGATGCACAAAAACTTGGGTATCATAAATTGGGTTAGACCTTATCTAGGATTGGCACCCTTATTTAACATCCTAAAAGGTGATCCTGATCTAAATTCTCCCAGAAAATTAACCCCAGATGCAAAAGCTGCTCTTTAAATAGTAGAGCAGGCTTTCACAAACAGACAAGTCCACCGGATACGTGCAGAAGAGGGCGTTACTGTGTTTATTTTCATCATAGATTTTCATCCTACTGGTATTATAAGATAATGGGATACTCAGTGGTCTGACCCTTTGCACATTTTAGATTGGGTGTTCCTACCTTACCAGCCTAAAAATACAGTCCCTACCATCTTTGATTTAATTGCACAATTAATCATCAAAATCCGTCAAAGATGTTTACATTTGAGTGCAAAAAAGAACCTTTTTTTTACCTGTGACACAAGAACAATTTGAATGGTGCTTTACCAACAGCACAGCCTTACAAAAGTGCCTTACAAAATTTCTCAGAGCAGATGAGGTACCACCAAGTAATACATTATGAGTGGAA
>VWZU01003031.1:16092-64922 GCA_013397095.1 Sterrhoptilus dennistouni | reverse complement strand
ATTATTGTTAATTGTAATGTTAGTTTGATAACTAAATATGATTATTCTCTTAAACCAGAACCTTAAGCAAGAATCATGAGAATCATTGTTACAGGTTTAGGCATGGGTAGAATCAATGGAACAATGGGGTTTAATGATTAACATGCATCCTTATGTAACAAGAAAAGTATAAAAACTGTGTCATTTTTTGATGGTGGAGTCAAGATTCTGGGTCTTGGACCCCTGGCTCCCAGAGCTCTCAATAAGCACCGCACGCAATCATTCTGTGATTGTGTGTTCTTTCCTATGCTAACAGTTCTGGGAAAAGCCATTGTGACATGGAAAGAAGAAAGTGAATGGAAAATATTGGAAGGTTGTGAGAGTGGATCACTTCAATTGGCAGAACTATGTGCTGTAGCGATGGCTTTTCAATGTTTTCCCCATATTCCTCCCCATATTCCTTTAAATATTGTGATTGACTCTGCCTACATTGCTGACATTACACAGAGATTAGACTGAGCACTGTTAAGAGAAATTGACAATGCACAGTTATTTGACCTACTAGAAACTTTGTGGCATACCATCCAGGCCAGAACTTGCCCTTATTGGCATCCTACATATTAGAAGTCATACAAATCTACTAGGTTTTATTGCACAGGGCAACACTTGAGCAGATTGGTTGGCTAGTTCTGCTTGGAAAACACCACATCCTGATATGCTGGCACAAGCAAAAGCATCACACGCATTCTTCCATCAAGGTGTTCGAGTCCTACAGCAACAATTCCTGCTGTCAAACGCAGAGGCTTGTAATATAGTTAACATCTGTGGTGACTGCCAAGGCCACACTGCATTGAATTAACCCTCGTGGTCTGCGTGCTTTACAAATCTGACAGACTGATGCCACATACAGTCCTGATCTTGGGCATCTAAAATATGTGCATATGTCAATAGATACTTTTTCCTTAGCTATATGAGCTTCAGTATACACAGGGGAAAGGACCAGGCATACCATTGCACGCTAGCAATCAGCTTTTGCTGCTTTACGTATCCCTCATACCACCAAAACAGACAATGGCCCTGAATACATTTCACAAAACACAAAACAATTCCTACAGCTCTGGGCTGTGTCACATGACATCAGTATTCCCCACTCAGCAACAGGACAAGCCATTGTGGGATGTGCACTTTAAAACGTGCATTTGATGAACAGAAAGGGGGAAAGTGTGGTGAGACTCTTCAAAGTAGAGTGGCTAAAGCTATCTATACCCTGAACCATTTAACAATACTACAAAATTCACAGAATCCAGTAATTTTAAGCCACTTTTTTAACATTGCAATCATCTAGTGATGCCCTGTTGCCTAAACCCAAGATAATGGTACGAGGTATTATCTAAGAAATGGGAAGGTCATTACTTGGGGATCTCACCACCTGGGGATATGGGTACGCTCGTGTCTCCACAGACACCAGGAGGCAATGGCTACCTGCTAGGTGTGTACACCCTGCTCTACATCCTGCTCGGGACCAGAAGAAACACCTTCCTGATGGCCCCCAGCAGATGTCATGGAGCAGTGATTTAAACAACTTTTGCACCTGCTACATGGAGATCTGGGACTTTTGAGGTGACAATTTTTTTAAGGATTTTATCTATTTAAGGACATGAATCACAATCCTGAACTCGCTGAGTTGGGTTGAAAGCCTTATTTGCACTAGGCTTTTCCTCTGTGTCATCATGCTGTCTTGTCATCCTGTTTGCAAAGGGCCATTGCAGGAGGACAAAGAACACTGCATTTTTTTAAACACAAAGGAACTTGATAGCTACAGCAGGTCTGTAAGCTGCACAGATAAACTGTCCAAAACAGGCACCAACTTGACCAGCCTAAGCTCATTAGAAAATAGAAGTAAACTAGTCCCTTGGTATGACAATGATGGGTCAGATTCAAATTCAAACAGGAGACTCCAGCCAATCCCATTCAATCATGAATGCATACATATCACTGGCCAGTGAGCCAGGTGGTGTTAGGACTCCAGCCAATCAGGTGTGTAAGCATGGGAAATTTGAAGCCCCTATAAAAGAGGGTGCCCAACAATAAACTTTGGCTATTTTCCACATGAACTTCAGTGTGTCCTGTTGCGTGTCTGTCTCCAACATCAGCGACAGAGGTTCACAACTGTCTGTGTTTCGATGAGGAGACGATATGTGGAAAAGCATGTAATAATAGTTATCCAAAGTTTCAATACTGAGTCATGGAATTACCATGATTATCCTGACAAGTGAAGATGTCATGATAAAAAACAATAGTGGACTGTAGTAACCTTTAAGTAACAGCAGTCCAGTTCCTCCAAATGCAACTGAGAACCACATCAGACTCTCGATTTTTTGTTGCATTGAAGAGTATTAAATTTGTTTCCAAATATTGATGGCCAACTTCAGTCCACTAAATGGACCTTCAGTAATTTGTTCTGTGTTTCCTGAGGCATAGCCTGCCTACATTAGATCAGATATTAATAGGTCAGGTGTTTATGATGCATCAAATACTGCTATTTTGTCTATTTAGTAATCTGAATTGTTAAAAATGAGTATTAGTATGATGAAATGAATTTAAAAGAGCCAAGAAATATCAAATCATAAATTTTGTTTTTCTCCCATCACAGCTTTATATGTACAGAGTAGGAAATCTGACAGCCAATTGCATATAGCTGGCATCACACATCTACACCTGAATTTGCTGAAATATTTTGATGAAATATAAGTTTATGCAATTCTTTTTCTTTATAATTAGTCTCTTGTGTTTTGTATGTTCTCAATTTTCATGCCTTAAAAGCTGTACTATTATATGGTTGATTGCTGTGAAGCATGTTATTATCAAATCCACTGCTGTTTGCTTTTTGTTCATTTGCACAATTTAAATATGAGCCAATGGGAAATAAAAAATTATTGTATTAGTGAGAATGCTTCCGGAATTTTGATGAGGATTACCTGGGACTCTTGGTTTGACAGAGAAAGATAAAGTTAGTGACAAGCTTCAGAACTTTTGATATGAAGAGTTTTTAGCTAAAATGCTGCCATACTGGAAAAAAAGTGCTGTCCAAGGTTGAATTAACTAAGTGTAATTTTTCTGTCAAGGGATTCCCTAAACAAAGACATGATCTCAATAAGTACTAGTTTTTGTATTAAAATCAGAGTAAGATTATGGATATGAACATGCTAAGAAACATATTCAAATTTGCTTGACATAGTATCAAGGCACCATTGTTTTTCAGTGTGTTTGTTTTAGTGGTTTTATGGGATAAACAGACCCTATTGTGTAAAATTAATATATGCTCTGTTCAGAGAACTTTGCTTTTTCTCATTAGTGGAGGCCACAACAAATTACATTGCCTTCTGTCCATTTTTTCTAGCTAAAAATCATTCTATCCCCTGGATATTGAAAATATAAGTCTATTTATAGGAAATATTTCTCCTGATTCCTAATGTAACAGTTAAGATAATGTGGTATGCCAGTATAAAGTTTACCATGTTAAATTATGTGTCTGTAAACCCTTTTGAAATACTTGAATTAAAAAGACATAGTTTCCAGGGAGCCAGGTATGAGGAAGTAAATTAAAAGGTCAAGAAGAATTAGTGGTGCTCGTGAACAGCTATTGATACTAATCCAAGATGCATAGAAGTAGTTGACATTCTGCTGCCAGTCATGTTTTGTGCCTTGTAGGAGCACACCTGACTCTTCAGAGGCTTGCAAATGTTAGAAAATGTAATGTAATGGTACATTGAAAGTTTAAAAACAATATACTTCTTAGAAAGACTTTTCTAGTGCACTCCTTGTGGAGGATTGAGCACTTCAAGTAGATCAGATGTGAAGAGATGCTGTAAAGCAAAGAAAGGAACGGTGTCGTTTCAGGTCAGCTGATGGAATGAGAGCTGAGAGAAACCAAGTGAATAGAAGTGTAGATTTATTATTGGCCTGTAGGTTTTGAGTTGCAAATTTTTGCTACTATAGATATGAGTAGAAATATAGTACATTAGTTAAATTAATTAAAATATCCCAGATTTTTTAAAAAGATGTAATACTATAAGTGTGCAAAACCAATTAATTTCTCTGAATAAACTGAAATACTGGGCACTGGCATACATGTCCAAAGAGGCTGTGGGGTCTCTATCATTGGAGTTACTTAAAAGATGCCTGTACATGATTCTAGGCAACCTGGTCCAGGTGATCCTTCGTGAGCAGGCAAGTTGGACCACATGACCTCCAGAGGCCTTTTCCAATCTCAACCATTTTGTGATTTCAAGAATTAAGTAAAATTTACTATAAAAATATGAGGCAAAATTACTGAAAATATGGATTGTGGGGTTCTTTTTAATTGATTAAATAGACTTATAGTCCATTGTGATTTTCATGTCAGCTTTTTCTATGTGGATATCTGATTCAAGAATTTAAAAAATTTATCTTTTTTTTTTTTTTAAAGGATTTTCCTCAGGGACACTGCATTTTTCTGACACAGGTGGCTCCAGCTGGCCCCACAGCAAGCCCACCACAAGACTCAGCCAAGCCCATCAGCCAAATATGTGGTGCCTCTGTGAAAATACATTTCAAAAATGGTGATTAAGACCAAGAGATAGGAAGAGCAAGACCAGAGAATACAGCCATGGTAGAGCCTGAAGGCATACCTGAAGGGGATGCAGCCTCTGGAGATCTCATGTTGCAGCAGAGGAAACAAGTACAAAAGAAGGAGCAGCAGGAAAGAGTGAGCAACAAGTAGTGGAGAGAACACACTGTGCCATGACCCCAGCTTACAGCATTGCCTGTTGCCTCACAAGACTGAGCATAACCTGCAGGGATAATGGGAGGTGTGGAGACTGGGAATGGAGGAGGAAGGTGTCTGGAGTGAAGCTGAGACTGGGAAAGGTAAAGATGCCTTCTTCAGGTGTTTAATTGTTTCTTAATTTGTTTTGCAATACTCAATTTAGTAATTAATGTTTTATATTAAGTTAAATTCCAAGTGTTGGGTCTGTTTGCCTGTTGTGATAAGATCCATGAGATTTTTTGCTCTTATTATTCCTATTTTTGTACTTTCCTACTTGTGGGGAGTGAATAAGATGCTCTGTAGGCAGTGTGGGTGCTTGGCTGCTAGCTGGGAGCAACCTACCACAATGTGATCAGTTAGCACTGAATTTGCAGTGAGGTTTTTTTTTCGTTTTTTTTTGTCGTATGTTGCTCATGGCTCAGTTTTTATGCAGATGCAAAATTAAACTGTTCTACAGAAAATATTTAAAAATAACATAGAGACAAAACAATGAAATATTGACAAATCCGAGGATACTGTGCGAAAAATAAAATTTTCAGGTATTTTGCATGATCAGTATGCTGTGTAATGCTAATTTATAAAGCAAGAATATGCTTATTGATCAGTTCTTTAAGAGCTATAAAAGACAATGTTGTATGAGTCTGTATTGGGTCAGAAAGTCCAAAAACTTTGAAGGACTGTAGTCTGGGAGAAATAAGCTTGTGCTATTCTAGTAACTTTCTTAATCCATCTACCTTTTAAAAACAGGTGAGTCTTTTCTCCAGTTCAGTTACTTTAACTTTCTTCTGCTGTCCAAGGAAACAGTGGAGGTAATTTTTTAATGTGGGGCTCATCTTTACAATAGCAGTACAGGACAAGGAAAATAAAATTAGAACATGACAGATCACACAGAACCAAAGATAGACAGTATAAAGTCTCAGGCAGATGTCTTCTTCCCCTCCATTTTCTAATGTAATGTTTTTCTAGTTTTTTGTTGTTGTTGTTGTTGTTGTTGTTGTTTTTCTTTCTCTGTTCCAATAAAAGTTAGCCTGGGCACTAGATAAATAATGTGCAGTGGTGTTCTTTATTTCACTGCCTCTCTCAAGAAGAAGGAGGCTATTTACCTCTCTAGACTGCACTGTCAGTGGCCCAGAAGTATTCCTTCTGGTGTTTAGGAAGATCTTGGAGTTGCTGAGCCGACACTTGGCAATGTTATGGAGGGAAGGGGCTGAGATTTGACAGAACATGTGGATCTCTTTCCTGTCTCCCTCCCCCAGCCAATGACAGTGAAGCAGATTTAAACTGCAGTGGAGGGAGGGGTAGAGAGATACTCTTGGAGCCATCGTGGTCTCCTTTCGGTACCAACAGATCATCCAGAATACATGCTGAGATATGAATTGCACACTATTTGCTTTTGAGTGGCAACCACAAAATTACATCTTCTTACATGCTCTTGTCCCTGTGTAAGTATCCCAGTGAAATGGATACTTAAATTCATAGGCCACAATGAAAATTAAAATGTCGTTCAGCTTCCATTAAATATATGGAAAAATTCATTTTTAAGTTCTATCAGAATGTCATGATTCAGAAGAAGGCAGCCTTTATTTTAAAGTTTTATTGTCTTAAACATTTTTCTCTATGATTCATATTGATTCCATATAAATAACAGTATCAAAATCAATGTAGTATGATTAAAAAGAATTTTATTTACTTCAAGTAGGTGCCGGGTTTTATTTTGTTCTTAGATGTTGTGTTTCTTAATTCACAGTAGAGAAAACCTCTTCTAACCATGAGTATGCATTTCACTATTTGAGAATTAAAAGAAGGTGATGAAATTTTGCTCAATTTTCTAGGCAAGTAGAACTTCAAGAAATTTATTGCCTTTGACATTGTCTTCAGCATCATATTAGCTTCTGAATGCATTGTAGTTGTCTGCATAGGGAAGTAGATTTGATACAAAGCACAGTGCTTTTTTGGCAGCTGGTGTGCTCTCAGGAATGTCACATGATACAAATACGACTAGTAGATATGTGACTCATCCTTAGCTGACTGCCTCATTGACGTGTTTTGCTGAACCTGACTTATTCACTGGTTTTGAGAAGCTATAGAAATTTCTTGAAATAGATATTAGAATCATAGAATCATTGAATTATTTGAGTTGGAAGAGACCTTAAAGATTATCTAGTTCCAAATCTCTTGGGTGGGCAACTCCCACTAGACCAGGTTGCTCAACCTGTCTTTGAACACTGCCAGGGTTCAGATGTCTACAGTTTTAATATTTTTCTAAATGGTATGAGAAAATAACTGAATGACGATTTCTATCTGCACTCATTGGTCTTAATACATTAGATGTGAGATTAGGATGCTCTCTAGTTCTTTGCTGGACATTGTGAATTCTGCCTGCTGTTGTAGATGTCATAGAAGAAACACTTTACATTACTATGTGAATTTTTGGCTGTGCAATATACAGAGATTGAGGAAAGGGACTCTACAGAGAGTCCTATAACTTGCCAACCCACTAAAATCCTGGCAGAACCTAGTTTTTATTGTTTTATTGTAGCAAAGCTGCATCAGTTCCAAGACACACATATTGAGAAATACACTGGCTAAACCTTTTATCAATTACATCAATGTACGCAAGTCAAGAAAAGGGATTTCTCTGTAGTAAAGGCATGAGACAGAGAAAGAAAACATTTATTTTTTTTTTGTTTATGTAACATTGTTTTCATTTAGCATGGTCCAGATGTTCATGCATTTTAAAGGCGACTTTTACATTCATTTGGGCTTCTTATTAGAATACATGAGTGGATTATGTTCCAGAAACTCTTTTCTCCTTTTTGAAATTGAGATTGGATTAACTGGCTTTGCCCATGACATTACATACTGAAAGACTTCTTTGTTCACATGTATTTAGTTTAATATTATGAACTCTGCTATTAGGTACATACAAAGTTCATCTTGCATAATACATTTATTGACTTTATTTTTAGAGGATAAATGTTATAGGTCTCATCATTCTATAGTTGTCAGAGTTCATCTCTTGGAGTAAGGCCTTTAGATTTTGAGCTGAAATGAATGATGAATCTGGATGTTCCTCATTATCATTTCGATCAAAATCTTCATGTTTTTAGGAAATAATTTTCTCTGGTGACTAGGTTTTCACTAGAGACCTTTCACTAGAGCAGCAGAGTGCCAAAATAACCAATTTCTTTGTCTATTCATACATTAGGTTAGTTTTATATTTTTTTTCTTCTAAGCATAATTTTTCAGATGTGTATTGTTGCAGCATATTCTTGTTTCAGGATAGGTACACTCTCAAAACCACTAATTTTGTGTCTATGTAAATTTGTAAATTTCACTACCTTATTATTTTTTTTTAAGAGGGAATGAATACTTTCTGAGTATTTGTAGAAGAAAAAAACAGGTAAAATGAGATATACTTCAGGAAATCCTTATTTTTGGTCAACATGTTTCTGAAATTCTTTGGGGAAGACAATCTGATAGGATAAAATTTTTGGCATTCATGATGAGGTGGTCAGAGAGAATTTTCAAGGTAGGAAAATGGGAATCAATTCATGACTGTCCTGGGTTGCAGTGTAGGATGTACACAAAGTATTTATTCTGTCACCATCTTCATGAACTGTTAAACCAGGTGGGGCAGTGTTTTCCCAGGCCCCTTTTCCTTTGGGCTCTTCTGCTAATGGCCCATCAATGCCTTGCCCATGACTCACAGGTAACTCCCTCCAGGTCCTTTGTGTTATTGCATTTATTTTTTTTTTAATTTTTACCTTTTTACCTTTCTTCTTATTAAATTGTATCTCTGACTTGGAGCCTCTCACTCGTTTTGCTTTCAAACCACGACAATGACATATTCAACCCAGGCGTCAAACCAATGTCAAAACCATTGCTGAACTTATTGAGGGATTCCTAACCCAGAGAAGACTCACACAAGACGTTTGTGTAATTGGCAGTAGGATAAGTCTCCAAATTTCCTATCTTTGTTGTTTATTGTGAGGAAATCAAGTATCGAATTGGTCTTTCAAGCTCTATTTAAGCACATTTACATTTATTGAGCACTAGGATCACATCCAAACTAAGCAGCCAGCAGGTCTTGGGGTATTTTTATTAATGTTGGCACCTTTGTGGCAGTATTATGGAGTTTGATATTGAAGATAATGGTATCAAGGTACTAGAATGTTTCTTTTGTCAAGGTTTGACATGGTAATTTTTCATATACAATGACTCTGAAGTCAGACAGTTCTTTTCTTATGAATTTCATGCCAGTTATGCAGTAAAACCATGTTTTAATTGAGAGCTCGAGTGGAAGGAATTGTAGAGATGCTCTCTTATGAGATGATTGCTTTGAATTTTGTTATGTCACCAGAAGTCTCTAGTGAAATGTCAGATTTTTCACCTGAAACATTGCTGATCAGTGCAAAGCTGTGCTAATTGTACTGGCAGTAAAGCTAGAAGTTCTTTTACCAGATTTCTTTTGGGATGGAAAATACTAGCAGCCTCTGATAACTTTGTGATAAGAAAGAATTTATAGCCATGTATTGCACTAGAAAATGCCTGTGCTGGGAAAAACCATGACTTTTCTCTTAAATGAGGTGTCAGTTGTGCATGTATCATGCATGTACACATTTTTTTCAGAAAGATACAAGGAAAATGTGACGCCTGCATGCAAGTAATTCTAGATACTAAATATAATTATTATTAGTATTATTGTTTGTTTTTAAGTAATGCTTTATCAGTAGGTGTCCCAGTTTGATGTTCTTGACAAATATGCTAAGTCAGAAATTGTGCTTGCCTCTAATGACCTGCAAGGATAGATATTGCCCCTCTGTGAAGTTTGTAACTGGTCAGATTTTGTATTTTAGTGATGAAGAAACACCCTTTTTTGTTTTGTTTTCTTTTAGAAGCAATAGCTTTAAAAATGAGATGGAAAATATCCTGTGCCCCAAGGTTGAAATGAAACAATCAATCACTGACTTTAGCCAAGGCAATACACTGTTTACCTTGTAATGATAATTTATGCAATGAGATGCATATTCTTGTCACTTTCCATTATTTAAAGCTGTTCTGATCAAATCTCTGGTATCACATTATTTATGGTTTTATCTTTCCTGGAAAATTGATAAGCTTAGCTCTGGTATTGCATGAAGTAGAGCTATGCACATGTGTACTTGCAACCTTTAAATTTTTGTCAGAAGTAAGATTACTTTTAAAAAATATAATTCTCCTATCCTTGCAGACTTTAGTAGCTGAGAAAGATAAAATAATTGCTAGAATAAAGAATAGAAGGTAAGTTTTTCTCTGCATGCTGGGTATGTCCTGGTAGATGGAAAGGGACAACTAGATCAGACCTTGCAAATCTGGTACACTGAAGTCTGGCATCTGAAACAGGTCAACAGAATAAATGATTGGTATATCTGTACTAGCACCAGGACTTCTTATGTTTAAAAACTTAAATATTGGGGGAATCAACATAATCTTCTCTTTTGTTGGAATTCATAAGGTCCTCTTTAGAGAGAGGTAAAGCCTAACCTACTGATAACCAGCTTTTGTCACTGGGTATGTGGCAGAGACCAGTGATTTTTTACTTTTTGGAACACAAAAATCCTGTTTTAAACTTTATATTTTCTGTTTAGTGCTATCAAGAGATAGGGCTGTACCCTATATAGATAACACAGTATATACTTTTGCCAGGCCTGGCTATAAGTTTTACAAGAGGGCCTGAGCCAGTCAAGTTCAATAGATTCAGTGGAGTTTCACCAGTTTAAATTAATTTCATTTCTGCCCATTATGTGCATAAGTGGCAAAATATCTGTGGGTATCAACAATATTGCTGTGGATGCAAAGTGGCAGATTGCCTCTATATTCTCAGAATTATTAGTCCATTTTTCTGACCCATCTATTCAATAAACACTAAATTAAAAGAAGAATGAATAAACAAGACTGCAAAGTGCTACAAAAACTTGCATTTAAAAAGAGTTGTTAAACAGTAACAGAGAGGCTGGGCCATTAATATCTCTCCTTGAGTTAATTTTTTTTGGCTTTGTCTAAAACTTGGACTTTCAGTTTCAGTGATTGAATTTTCCCCCAATTTTTTCCTCTTCAGGCGATCTGCCTGTGTACAATTCTCCAAATCAGATTAACAGAGAGCATCCTTCTTGGTTTTAGCAGATTTCTTCTTGAATTTCCTTTACTCATTGTAAAATGAACACCTTCCCAATTCTTTCTTGGCAGTTGAATCTGAACGAGTAACATAACTCAGAGCAATTCCTTCATTCTTCCTCCACAAGTAGAGGTTTTAGAGATTTACTGTTCTGTTTTGTTCTGGTCGTGGTGCAGCCAAAGCATGAAGGATCAGGTCTGCACTGGAGAAGGAGTCACCTGCAAAGCTGACAACATGAGAAAAATGGAGATATTTCATCAAACTTGTTTCTTTAGTCCTTATATTAAAGCAACAGTCTAAACTGATATTCATAATGCTTCTGTAGGCTAGGACTCTCACAAATATTGTTTGCTTCTCCACAAATTTAGAAGCTATGGGACAAGACAAGACAATCTTCAAATTTATGTATTAGAACAAGTGTGTCATAATAATTGTGCATAATAAATGTGTGATATCAGCACACCCTGAAAAATCAGTGTTGGATGGCAAGAAGATAAATAGATCACCATCTCTTTTACAGAACTTCCCTGCATAAAATAGAATAGACTTTTCAAATTTGGGTACAGACCCCAAGAATCAGATGTCAATAGTGAAGGCCAGTCACTCCAGTCAAGTGCCAATCATCTCATCGGGTATATTTTGCTGCCTGATGTGGTGTAATTATCACTACACTGTCATAATCTCTGCCTGCTGCCAGCGCTGTCTCACTTATATGCCTATCAACCGGTTGATAATGCACTTATGGTGTTCATTAGCTATTATACAATGTTAGTAGGTACACCACACCAAAAATCTGTTATAATTCTTCAGACTGACATATATAGATATGCTATACTTCAGAAGTTGCCACAACCCCCACTAGATTCCCCAGAAATGCCTTCTTTTTCACTATCATATTTCTGATCAGTTTTGTAGTCTGAGTGTTAGGAACTGTTTACTCTTATCCATCATACACATCTATATGTGATGCCAAGTGCAGTGACCAATCTGGCAGGATTATCCTGGTAGACTGTGCATGTGGGCAGGAGCACTCATTCCAGCATGGTGACTGGGAACTCAGGGGGGAGGGATTGACATGGTGCCAAACATGTGTCTGAACAGCTCTGTACTATGCAACGTGCTATTTTTATCTTGGTGAGCTGATGCTTCACAGTTCCAGTTTCTCTTTAGCAGAGCAGTGTGGCCATGTACACGGTGACCATGCTGCCTGCAGCCCTGGCTGATGTGCACTCGCTGCACATGTAACTGCAGCAGCCATGCCTTCAGCTGATTCATGTTTCAGCCATTCCCCTTATAGTAATCCAATTTCAAGTCCTGGCCGGCAAGTATTTACTACATGTTTCACAATGCTTGTTAATATTTATTGGGGGTTTTTTCCATTTGTGTATTTGGTGGTTCTCTTGCTTTAGGCAACTTACAACAACATCATGTGCTAAATGATCAGTAGCTGCTATCAGTCAGTTGTCAGCCTTGTGCTCCCAATTTTAACAACCATGCTTGTTAGGTTACCGGTGCTAGAATGTGATGTAGCACAGCACTTTTATTTTTTCCTTTATAAATATTATCTGCAAATACTTAGAGTTCTAACTTGGAAAATGTTCAGCTGTGGATGATGCGGGTGATGAAATGGTGATTTGAAAGATCAGACCTAAAAGAACTGTGATTCTGCATTTATACCTGCAATTAAATCTGACAACTCCAAGCTATTGGAAATGCCACTGGATACTTTGGCTGAAGTAGACCTGGAAAATTTTAGTCAGTATTTTATGTATTTAAAAGGAAAGACAAAGCAGATTGTAAAGCAATTTGTTCAGTGTTTTCCTGTTCCTAAAGTTAAGAACAACTGGCTACAAACCTGGATGGAGTTCTTATCTCAATGAATTTGTTCTGAATGAAATCCTGGATACAGTGCTCACATTATTTAGATTATTCTGATATTTATTATAATTTTTACCTGATATCAGCATCCCATCTGAGCGATATAATCCGATTTAAACCAATTTTAAAATGTAAGGTAATTGCTGACCACATCTGACAAGCACGAACAGTACAACCGTACGCACTTGCTTGCACAATACAATGCCAGTATAGAAGTAATTTAATTCAATGTTTTCTACATCATTATAGGAGACACTGCTGTATGATACAAATAATTATTTAATGTAAATGCATGGAAAGATGGAACTACTGTTTCACCTGCACATTTCATCTTATCATTACTTTCTGAGAGTTTATGCCATCTCTCTGACAATTCAACTCATGCAGATAATTGAAATGAAATTATTGCCTGTGTAATTGTGCCTTTCTAGGAAAAATCCAGTTTTAGAAACCAATAATTAACCAGAAGCAAACCCATTTTTGTCTACTAGGGAAAAGTTTATAGCTAAGTAGCAAACAGTCCACAGTTTCAAAGCACACAAACACAAAAAATTGAAATTAATGTTCTCAATGCTTCTATGACTAATTATGTCCTGTAGCCACCAATAAACCATATCACAAAGAAGGAGTGTTACAGTTGTTCTGTAGAATAATTTTGAATGTCAACTCATAATTTAATGTATTTTTTTACTACTAAAGAATAAATGTATAATATTTGCTAAGTAAAAAATTAGGTGACTATAAAGATGATAATTATTTCTGTGTTTGTGGCTTTCTGATCCCAATTACTTTTGGTCAGATAAATATGATATTTATAATGTTTGTGGTTTTTTCTTCATTGTAAACAATCACTACTGATCTGTGCATGAATTAATTTTGTAAAATATGCTCTAATAGTTGTCTGCATTTAAATTTCGAATTTACTTGCCCAGAATATACGTATTAAGTATTGAATATACTTATTATTCTTATATATCTCTTATTTGGAGATCCAAGGTCTAAAAATCAGAAATAGCAGCAAGTGCTGTTTCAAGCTAGGTTTTTCTGTACAAACTTCTCCACTGGCTCTTCTAAAGTGAAGTATGTTTTTATACATTTCATATTTGACATTCATTAAATAATCTGAGTATTTCTGAGACACTGTGAATGTAATAAGGGAATCCAGAGGAACATGGTGTCAATTCCACTACTAATTTTATTTCCTTAAACTTAAGTTGGAGTAGGCAGCTGTGAATAAAATAATTTCACTGAGTTCTGGGTTTGGAAAGGTTCTTTAGAGTCCTTTTCTTATGTAAGCTGATATGCCTGAGGGCTCTGGTTTTAATGATGGGGCTTTATTTTTCTTCTCTGCCTTAATGCTGTCCAAAACCAACTCTAGATGCATGGGACCAGACTTAAAAAATGTTTCATGATAACAGAATAGATAAGCTATTAATCTCCCTGTATTTCTGAGGGTTTGCAATGCAACTTTTCCAGTAAAAAGGTTCATTGCTTAGTCCTAGTGTTTAAAAATCAGTCCCAATGTTTTCGTGTGCTAAATATTTCCTCAGATCACCACTTGACACAGATTAATACCATCTCCAAACCTTTTCAACACATGCCCTATAATCACCTGAGACTAACGTAGAAAAGAAGACAGAGAGGTGAGGGACACACATAGACTCAAAAAAGATGTAGAGCTTTACACACATAGGAAAAGGCAAAATAAGTGTTCTCCTTGTGCACCTAACGCTTCTATGTTAGCTCTCTCAAATCACAAAATTTCTTGTTGTGACCTCAAGCAGTTTGGGAGAGAAAAAAATCCTTGAAAATAGAAAAGAACAGTTTATGCTGCAAATAAAACTTCATGTGGTGACAGTTCTTCAGGACTCTATTTGCTGATAACATAAAATTGTATCTAGGTTCTTTTTAGTTTTATGCTATTTGAAATAAGAACTGTCTGCAGTAAACCACCTACTATATATACTGTGTGATATTTGTAAATAATAGCAAGGTCTTTTTATTTAAGATACAGGTTTTTTCACAGCAACAGACAGAGCTTTGTCAATGCATGTTCTGGTTGGGATGATCTGAACAGGGTTTCAGCAAGTTTAATGGCATTGCTACTGTACTTCCCTGTTTTAAGTTCCAGCTCTTCCTCCCCTGTGTTTCACTGATCTTCTGCTAGTGCTTGCTCTCTCTGGTAATAGCTGTAGATTTAAAACCACAGATGGATCAGAAGTAGAAATTTTCAAAGTTAGTGTAACTCAGGGAAACCAGAAATCTTACTATGATTTCATTCGTAAGTTTCTGCATCTAAATTCTTTTCAGGCCTTCACAGAAATCTAAATTTAGCAGCTAAAGGTACTGAACATCTAACTGCAAATATTATTTGGCATTTTAGTGTATGTAATGGCTTCCTTCCAAGGCTTTAAATACTTAATGGGTCTTGAATCTCAGTTGCATATTCTGCCCTTCTTTTCCCATCTTCTCATGCCAGTGAAAAAACATGGGTTCAACTACAGCAAACACACTTAGTCTTTCAATGACTCTGGATTTTGAAACACCTGGAAATACTTATCTGTGCATGCTGAATTTTCATGCAGTTTAATATGTTTGACAAACTAGTCCTTTGTATTACATCTATCAGTTTTCTCTTCTCCTGAGCATTGCAAAGTTGTAACAGTAAGAAATTATCCAAAGTAATATGGATTAACAATTTTTTGACTCTATGAGTGAGTAGCTTTGCTTTCCACATTGAATTTAGTGAATGTGAAACTAATAATACTGAATGAAAATAATAAGATAATTTTCATTTTATGCTTTCTGTGCAGCTAAACCTTATCTATATTTTGTGTTAAAACATACTGTAATATGGTAAGTGCAAAATGCTACTGGGAAAAGATGAATATGTGAAAAGTATGTGAATTGTATTAGTAGAGCTTTTTAGGTTTTAGTGGAATCTTTGTAAGATGCTTAAAAAATACTGTTTGGTGTACTCAGCCTCCTTTAGAAATTATATATTCTTACTGCTGCTGTTTGGAAGTAGTTTTAACAGTTATTACATGGATTTGGAGTAATATTTGTATTTATTAAAAAGAGACTTCCAAAGCCAAATTTAATGCCTTTTTTTTTTTTTTAAATTTTTTTTTTTAGTTTGGGTTAAGAGGAAGTAGGTAATTTCAGCTTTAAGGTATATTAGCTTTGTTACAGGTGTTCTCAAAGTACTCATATATCTTTAAAAAATACTAAATCAAAATTTTCAGTTTATTGGCAGCAGAAGGACACACTTTTACTGTGGTATTTTTGAATTATCATGACCAAGTCTTATCAGAATGAATGTGCATAATATATCATATCATATCATATCATATCATATCATATCATATCATATCATATCATATCATATCATATCATATCATATCATATCTAGTATATTGTATTATATATTTTCAGCTTCAGATTTAACTATGTAAATTTGCAAAAAAGTAGTAACACTCACAAACCTGTGGTTTTGATTGTTGTACTCTGAATAGAAAGTGCTATTTAAAAAAAAAATTGATTTGAAAACATGGATAAAGGCTGAAACTGCAAAACTATGAAGGGGTGTTCCTTTTGAAATTATTGGATTTAAGATGCTTACAGAAGATGATGGAGAACTCAATCAGATTTGCTCCTCTGACATTGGTTCCACTCTTTCAGCTCTTAGGATAGGTTTAACTGGAATTGGGAAGAAATAATGAATTTCATTGTTGAAGCAGTTCTTTTTTTAAATAAAAACTAGTGTATTGAAATACTAGATGTCTTTTAGAGTTAGAGTTTAAGAATAATAAAAAGTTTGATTAGGGTGCTTACCTTATATTTGAATTTCAATGCCTATTTTATGAACAAAAAATGGAGGAATTTCTATAGCAATATTGTGAGCCCTCATTTGAAGCAGTATAATCTTCTTGTCCTGGGAGACATATTGTCTAAAACGATTAGTTTATCTGGAAAAAAAAATAATAACCCACCCTCCCTACTCAATCCCCAGAATCTTAGGTATGGGAAATGCATTCCATAATAAAATGGGCATTAATTTGGAAAAGGAATTTTAGACTGTGAGCACTAGAAACTGAAATCAAACATACATGGTCATGGATGTTTGGGAAAAAAATACTCAGTGCTGGTAGCATAAATTCTGTTTATTGAGAACTTCTATTATTTCCACTGTTAATACTGAATGTTGATAGTCTCTGAACAATTCATTTATTTGACGTGTCTGAACTTCACACCAGAACTTGTATTTATGAGTTGTTGAGTAGTTTAAGTCTTTTTGCATCAGGGAAAGCCTTATTTTATTTCTGCAGGTATTATTTGAGGCTGAGAATTCATTTCAGTTTCCAGGTTATACTGCCAGGCATGTGCATAGTAATTGAATTGGTGAAAATGAACAAACAAAAAAACTAAGCATATGGAATGCAAAGAATTAAAAAAACCTATATAAACAAATGTCATATGGTCTTTCTTTATTTACTTTTCAGCATTCCCAGATTTTCATTCAGTTCTTCTTCAATAAAATGCTGATTTTTGTTATGTAACTTTTAGCATTGTATTTTATAAATGCTATGATATTATATTTATCTTGCTTTATTGTTGATGTTAATCAGACTATTATTCTTCTAACTGCAAAAGCTTATGTCTTTCATTAAATGACTGATAACCTAACACTCAGTGAAGCCTGAATAGCATCTGTCAAACTATTTAATTTTTCTTTTTTTACATACACAATCAATGCAAACAAACATGGTTTTCATTTCATTATTCATCAACAAAGACAACCCGACAACATCTAAAGCATTAATTGCTTGGATAGAAACATTCTGGTATGTTATGTTCTAATATTTAATAAGGGTTTAATTTAAAAACCCCCTTCCCCCAGCTGGAGTTGTGCTTTATAAAGGATTTCCTTGACATTTGGCTGAGTCACTCTTAACATGGCCTCACTGTCTCTCTGTGTACTGAGAACTCCCCACTAAACACATGAGATCAAGGCCTTGCCTTTTTCTGGGAAGGAGAAATGTTTGATGAAAGGATACAATTGAAAAGGCAAATGTGTCTCTCCTGTGCTCCGTTTATTGTTCTGTAGTTTATACTTCTCTGTGTCTAGTTTGGAATATCCATTCATAACAGGAGTTATTATGATCTCTGAGGCTGGGCTGGCAATGTATTATAGCTATTGCTATTATTCTCTGTTTTACCTGGAAACCACAGTGTCTCCAAACCTGGGGCAGAAAGCTGACTCTTGTCACAAAGGTATTACCACTGAGGTAAGAAAGAGATGCATGAAGAATCCACTGAATCAAACAACTGATTTGTTCTCAAGTGCTTTCTGTGCCTGACACTTTCTCAGGTTTAGTAGACATAATGACAAAGAAGTTGAAAGAGAAGCTAAGTTTTCAGTGTTGCTGTAGTTCTTATCAAGCACAGGACTCAGCTGCTGTTAGTTAATTAGTTTAGGCAGACTCACACAAACTGTTATAGGCCACCAGAATCATACACCAAGCAGGGACAAACAAGGACTTCTAAATATTTTTAAATCAATTTTTCTGCATATTCTTACTAATTTTTCCCTTAATAAACTGCAATTTGAAAAAAGCTAGAGATATCCAGGATTTTGAAATGAGTTCACTAAATTAAGGTAAAAGAAATCAGCTTCCATATGATGAATGAGGAAAGATCGGTCAGAAAAAAGTGTTAGCAAACACTTTGTTTCTTTCAAAGGTAGTTGGAGCTTTGTCTCTGCTACAAAGTCTGGTATTTCACTTCTAACAGTTAGCAAATGAATATTTTCACATTCCTGACCTTAAACATTCCTATTTTACAACCGGATGCAGTGCTCTGCAGAGTAACAGGTTTTGATTTAACACATTGGCAGAAGTTCTGATGACAAGAGAGAGTGCATGGAGGCATAGTAATTTTTTTTGTTAAAAGTGGTAAAGTCTTCCTAAAGGGAGTACATTTCTGATGTGATATATAACAATAGTAATGGGGTGATTGTAGATTTAATAGAGAAAAATAATTACAATTGCATTGGCAAGCTTAGTCTAGCTGGGCAGAGAGCTCTGAGGAAGCCATGTCACCCTCTCATTATAGCTGTTCTGTCAATTTTGGTGTGATATATTCTGTCATTTTTATACACACGCAACTTCTAGTCTTTAATAGACTAAAGAATTTATGTTTTGGCAGGATTATGAAAGACACTGTCATTTTACATTAGCAGAAATATGAAAGACTTGCAAAGTAAATCTTCACGCCTAGCCTACTCCCAAAAAAAAAAAAAAAGATAGATGCTAAATTTCTCTAATAACACCAGCTAGACTGTATTTATTATTGTTCTAAAATTTATATCCTTTCAGAGTAAAATTATGTAAGAATGAAATTGAGCAGATTAATTAATATGAAAGAGTGTTCAGCCTACAAATATAATGAATAATACTAGAGAACCTTTAGAATATTCAAGGAAAGGGGAAGAGAGCTTTCTGTTAAAGGACTGTTCTGTGCTTACATTTTCATAACCATGTTCAAGGTGATATTACTTCCTTTATACGTCAGATATAAACTATTAAGGGGAAGGCAAAGTATGTGAGCTCATAATTTTGTTTGTTTGTATTGGGATTGCTTTTGTGGAAGCACCTGGAACTCATGTGTAGCCTTTAATTTGTAATGGTGTAAACAAGAGGGAGTGAAATCCCCAAGTGCCTTTGGCCATTTGACAGGGAAAAAGCCAAAGAGTGAAGCCAGCAAGACTCTTACATCTTACATCTTGCCTCATCTTGCACGGGGAAGAAAGCATCAAGGGAGAAGAAACCAGGAGGAACAAAAAATGAGGCAGCTGTAAACAAATAGGAAAGGGAGAGGTTGAAACTTCCAGAAGCTGATCAAGAAAGAAAAAATGACTATCAAAACAGGAAGGGACTAGAAGCCAAGAAAAGAAAGAAAAAAGATAAAGTGGAGAAATGGAGGAGGTCAAAAGAAACAGCGCAGACAGCAAACATCTACAAATATTCTGAGCAACAGTGTGGAAAAACTGTTATGTAAGATTGTGATGTATTTGCCTTAATAATGGGGTTGGATTTGATAAGCTCAGACAGCATGACCAGTTTTGTGCTCTCAGGGTGTTTGGCAAAAAAGGCAAAAGTTTTCAGGGCATATATCTTTTTTGAGATGTTAGGAAAAGAATAAGAATGTATCAGTGATATATTTCTAGCCTTCTAGTAACCTGTAAGTCATTGCTAGTAACCTAGCCTTGTCTTTGAACAGTGTACACTTTAAATCTACATCAACCAAATTTTCATTTCACCAAGCCTAATTTCCAAGACATTCCAAAAGAGCTACCTGGCCTATTTTCACTGAATTTTGAAATAGCTGGAACATGTATCTTTCTAGAATAAGTATTAATAGCAAAAAACCCAAAGAGGACTATGCAGATGAAAATAGGCTACTTAATATATTATTCCTGAATATAGTCACCAAAACATAAAGATGGAATCCCATTCAGAGATAAATTAGAAGAATTTACATGTCTTTAATATAAAGAAATCAAACTTATGGATAACTACTCTTCATAAACACATCAATAGCAGTGTGACTAGCAGGTCAAAGGAGGTGATTCTCCTTGTCTACTTTACTCTGGTGAGACCCCACTTGCAGGGCTGCGTCCAGCTCTGGTGTCCCCAGCATGAGAAGGACATGGAAGTTTTGGAGCAAACCACGAGGAGGGACATGAAGATGATAAAGGGACTGGAGCACGTCCCCTACAAAGCCAGGCTGAGAGAGCTGGGGCTGTTCAGCCTGGAGAAGGGAAGGCTGTGTGGAGACCTCATGGCAACCTTGCAGGATCTGAAGGGGTCTGCAGGGAAGCTGGAGAGAGACTCTTCATCAGGAACTGTAGGGACAGGACAAGGAGTAATGGGTACAAACTGATAGAGGGGAAATTTAGATTAGATATTAGGAAGCAATTCTTTACTGTGAGGATGGCAAGACACTGGAACAGATTTCCCAGAGAAGCTGTGGATACCCCATGCCTGGAAGTATTTAAGGCTAGTTTGGATAAGGTCTTTAACAAACTGGTCTATTGGGACATGTCTTTGCTTGTAGCAGTAGGGACTGGAACTAGATGATCTGTACTGTCCCTTCTGGCACTTGCTATTCTGTAATTCTGTGATCTCTGAATCTTTTCTGCACAAGCATGACACGTTTGGGCTTTCCCTCAAAACCAAGGGCAAGGACAGTAGTATTGCCCTCTGTCACCAAAGCAGAGGGATGTAACTGGAGAAATGAAGACAGTGCACACAGAGTGCCTGGCCTGACCCCGGTGAGTGTTGATGGCACGTGGTTTTACCAGCTCTTGGGGGCTGTGGTAAAGACAAGCCATAGGGAAAGGCCTGTACCACACTGGCACACTGGTTCTGGGGCAGAGTGGGGACTGCAAAACACTTGTACAGGTGTGTATTTACAGACATGCAGTGCTTTAGAAGCTAATAAATGCAGCTACTTATTTTGCAATATCAGTTAGTTAATCAAAATAATACAGCTGAAAAATTACATTCTCATTTATTACTCATTGAATACCCTAGGCTTTTTCATTGAGAAATTAAGATTCATGAAGTTAATGACGATAACTTTTGTCTTATCTGCAAAACATAGCAAAACATATACAGAGTTATCTACCAAAGATATAAATAGAACTTGACTGGATTTTGTGGTTCGTTTACTGCTCCCTTTTTTGTAAAAAACCCAAACTTCTTAAGAGGCAGTGAGCCTCACAATATGTAGCTTCCTTTGTTATTTTATTTACATCTTGTTAATTAATTCTCCAAATCATTTCAGATTATTGTATGACTAAATAAATAGAAATACCATTTGAGGGACAAAGTACTCCTTGAAGAGAAAATATGCTGAGAGACAGGTAGATAATGGTGATGAGTTTAGCCTGTCAAATGCACACATCTGAAAGACAAGAGAGAGCTTCTGTGGTTCTTTAATGAAGGGGAAGGAGTCCTGTGCTCATGGAGTCCCTGAGATGGCCTCAAATTGTTCCAGGGGGAAAATCTGTTATGGACAGAAGATGCAGACTCTGCAGGAGAGCTTTGGAAAGGGCAGGGTGCAGAGCAGCCTAGGCTGTGGGGCCCTGCAGGGACACTGGGGAGGCCCTGGGGAGGCAGAGGAGTGATGGAGCCACCGCCTGGCACAGCGCTGCTCCCAGGCATTTGTCTTGGGTTTGGAAATATTGCTCTGACAGCTGCCTGACATGGAGGAAACTTGAAGAGATGTGCCAAATCTTTACTTACATCCAGACAAAGGACCTAAGGGAAGGAGAGGGTTGTTTCCTTTGTCCTTCTGGCCCCACATGAATCACTGATTTCATTAATCCTCAGATCCCGGCTTTTTCATAGAATAGGTGTGCTTCATAGTATATTGAAAACTTAAAATCAGGTGTTTAATCTCTATAGCCTTGTTAGCAAGAAAATCTAGCCTAAGCAAGTGCTTAAAGAGAGGAGCCTTAACGTATTAAAATATTATTTTGAGATCCTGTTTAAGAAAATTCAGCCTGATCCTTTTTGCAGTGCTTTGAAATGCATATTGAAGTGCATGCATGAGTTCTATTAACTTGACTGCAATTTGACTCCTCTTTATGTTTCACATAGCTGCTTTTTCCTTACCTTTCCTTACTGTATCCAGGATAAGGCTGAGAAACTCAGGAAAGTTCTATAAAAATGCAGCTGAAAAGAGAGAGTGTTTTACACTGTTCATGCCTTGTCAGGATCTTCACCACAAGCTACAGGGGAATCTCTGCTCCGGCACCTGGAGCACCTCCTTCCCCTCCTTCTTTACCAGGCTAGCTGTCTCCGCAGGGCTGTTTCTCTCATTAAACCTAATTCTCTCTTCTCTGGATACTTCTTTTCAGTAACTTTTTTTCTTTGTAAATCTTTTATCACAGAGACTTTACTGCCACTGTTGCAGATGGGTTCAGACTGCCAGCAGGGCCATCCTGGAACCAGCTGGCACTCGCTCTGTTGGACATGTGGGAAACTTCTGAAGGTTCTCACAGAAGTCACCCCTGTGAAAAGCTCCACTACCAAAACGTGGTTTTGCAGGTCCAAGACAGAATCCCTTAGATTTTGAAGGGAGTGAAAGGGAAGCAAACATAAAGACAAGAAATTGTTTTATTTACCTGGCCATGTACCATTCTGTTAAAGTGAGCTTCCTTAAATCTGAATATGAAACCATGACAGTCATAATATGTACTTGATGGGAAAGCTCCTATGTTGTGCTGCATTTTGGATTTACCAAATTTTGGCATGCTTCTGTTATCTGTTTTATAATGGTTTGTCCCTGTACCTCCATGTTAAACCCTTTTGGTTTTTCCCTGGTTATGGGTCCTGTCTATCACTCTGCAACCCTGCCCAGGTGACTAGAAAGATCTAGTGGGGGGGCGGGGTGACTGGCAGAGTCCATCCCATTCCCTCCTTTTTTTATGTATGGGATTGTTCTACTGATTGTTCTCTTGTTCTGGGTTGCTCTCACTCCTTTTGGGTTTGGTTCTAGATTGCCCCCTGCCCCTTTCCACACCTCCTGTACTTAAGCTGAAACCCAAGAGGAAAAACTCACTTTTATGTGGGCCTTCCTCTGGGTAAAATAAAACCTGTTTGAAACCCAGGTGGAAGTCCCCCTTTATTCCTCACCATCGCCACGCTTTAGCCTGAGGCCAGACCCACAAGATCAGAAAGGTATCAGGCTGTACTCTCAAATGTGGATTCAGTGCAAGATCTAGCTGGGGAAAGCAAACTGAACCCCTGCACTCCTATAAGCACATTTGTACCTACACCCATAAATATGGTTGGATATATTTATATATGTGTGTGACATACTTATGTCTATGTATATCTAGAACTTACAACATAACTTGTTGACATAAATGTAAAACTAAGTATAAAAGCTGAGCATAAATGAAATTTGCAGTAACAGACCTAAACAAAATGATGTGATTGATTCACATTCTTCTTTTCACTAGCACGGAAGGGGCTTCCTTTTTCTTATAACTTTGCAGCGTCCTTTTTTGTTTTCATAGGCAGTTTGCATTTTTATCGAATCAGAAAAGATTTTTAAAAAGAGAGATGTAGAACTCAAATTTTAATTAGCTTGCATGATAATAGGAAAGCAGCAGAAATATGACCCAAATCTGCAGAAAATCAAATATAACTAGAAACAAATCTTAATTTATAGCTTTACATTGTTCTTATATTTTGTCAATTTTATTTTTTAAAAATTATTATTACCATAAATTTGAAATATTCTTCTTCAAAACTGGATTATAAGGAATTTATCAATACTTTCCTGTACATTTACACATGTATTCCAATTGTTTAATTTAACAAAAGGTGCTAGGGCAGGAACAAAGAGATATGGATATATACCAACATACAATGCGTGCATATCAGTAGAAAAAAACCCAAAATCTCAGAATTCTCAGCAATGGTTTCTTGAAAATAGGCAGGGAGCTAAGACAATGACCAGCAGCTCCAAAGAGCACAGGATCCACAGGTAAATTATTCACCCCAGCTTTTTAGTGTAAATAAGGGTCACAGTGGTGCAATGCAACTTGTACAGGGCTGCTGACAAGGGAGCCATCCCGAGGCAGGAAAGACACATCATGTGGGTAAAAAATATGCAGCCTCTTTGGGATATCAGCTGTGTGATTTCCACTGCAGTGGGTACAAAATTAAGGTGGATTTGTAACTCAAATTGGCTTTTAGTGAACTCAAAGCATCAACCTGACTTTTAATCAATTGTGCTGTGTAGGTGTTTACACACAGACATGCCATTGCATAACTGCTTGCTTTGTAACAGAAGGAAATGAGACTAGGCCTCTGGAGGGACTCTAAATGACAGCAGAACTGTCTTCTGCACAGAGGCACAGATCCCACAGTTCCCAGTCTCCACAGCAGTAAAGATTATGGAGCTCCACGACTTGCTCCAAGAACTTCTTTAAGGCAGTACCTGGGTCTTACCTACATTCATGTCAGGAGTAATCCAGATGAGCAGAATGTAGAGGACAGTGCCATTGTCCATCTTAGCACCACAGATGCCAAATAATCTGAAAGTCACTGAAGACTTCAGAGCAGAAGCACAGACCTTAAAGAACTACTTATGGCAAGCTCATGAGCTGGCCATATATAGTCGTCTTTTTGTCTATACTAAAGTTTTCAGACATTAACTTCCGCTTCTTTTTTGAAGACTGGTAAACAAGAGCGGAACAACAATTTATTTTTTTTTTTTTTTCTGTGAGACTTGTGTGTAATGCGGACCTGTAATTTTTTCTAAGCTACAAGAAGTGTCAAGGAAGAATCACAGTTCAATAACACAAATTGTCTTTCCAACAATATTTTCCTAATCACAGCCAATTTGTAGATGATTTAGCACAATAATATTGACAGAAAGGACACATAACAGCAGAGTACCTTTTTGGAGAGATTAAAAAACACATGTATTTCACTGAAAGCGTAATCCAAATCTTAAAATTTTACAGTATATGTATTATATGTATGCATAGGATAGAAAAATCAATCAATATTTGCATTTTTACTTGATATTCTTTCATACCATATCAATATTACTTTGTTACAATGTCTGAGCACTGAACAGCTTCTATGTGAATTATACATGGAAGGATATCAGCTACAAGTAATTACCTAGAGTCTTCTAATGGTTTATGTCCTTCAGTGTAACTTTTCACTTTTATCCCTTCATCAGGAAAACTCCTCTGACATTACTTTCTGTATTGACTTTATGTCTCTGCTCTCCAACTCCCTATACTACTTGCATATATTTTTTCTGATTTCTGTAGTCTCTGATATCCTCTTTTTCTCTGAGCTTATAACCCATTTATCACTGTATGAAGTCTTGTGACAATGATTCAAGAGATATCAGAATGTTATTTACATAGTTCCTATTACAGTGTGTATATAATTCCATCCTCTACCTTCCTTCTCCTATATTGCCATCTCTGTCTCGATAACAGAAACAAAAACAGTGAAGGAAAATGAGAATTCATTTGTAATCATTCCTGAAAATTAACCTTGCTGTTATTTTCAAATCAACCATTACTTTCTTATAGAGTATCTGCAGCTTTCCACTTCAAATTTTTTCCTTACCATCATCTTCCGCTTCTTTTCCCTCAATTTTCCTGTGTACTCTGATAACCAGCTAGGTATGGTAAGGGCTTTAGAGCAGCATTAGAACAACTTCAGGTAACATAATTTTCCACTCTATTCCCAGTGGTTTCCTGTTCTCTCTGAGATAACTCAGTTCTTTTATGACAACATCTTTACACAAGCACTCCTAAGAATATGGCCATTAGTTCCTGCTCTATGAAAAATACACTTTTGCTTACAAAACTTTCATTGTATTGCCCATTTTAATTACTATTCCATATTACAACCTTGATGAATTATTTTTGCTGTCTGGAAAGAGACATGCTCAGTAATTACTTCAGTAGGAATGGAAAAGTTATGATATCCAGGATGAAATAAAATACACCAAACCCAATTTTGACCATATCAAAATATTCCATTTCTTTGAGGTTAAATATTTACCTCTGATAAGGGCATCAATATTGTGTTCTGATATAATTTCATTTTGAATTGAGTATGCTACATTAAAAGGTAAATATTCCAGTGATTATACTTTACCTTTTTGGATGAAACCTGTTGTTCTGCAAAATGCTTTAACTCTGTAGAAGCAGCATTTTCTGATGGAAAATTATCCCATGGGGGAATTTCTAGAGAGCTCAACCCATTATGAAATATTGAGCTGCAGTAATTAATTTCCTTGTCTTTCGCCTAATTTGGCTTTTAGATGTAGGAATTCAAAGCTAATTCAACCACGACCTTCTTGGTGGTTCCAGTGAATGCAGCTGTTACTGGTTTGGAGAGCTGTGGAGGTGACTACTGGCTGAATGATGATCTTCTGTATGAGCTGGTAAAATATGCTTATCATTTCACTGCAACCTTGATGCCTTAATTAGAAAGCATTTATATTTATGTATATGCTCAATAGAGTTATCAAATTACAGACTGTAGCAATGTACTGGTTTTAATCTCTGTAGACTGTTTTATTATTATTTGTTTTTATTTGCAGCTGCTCACATATTTCATTTTTTGAGAAGTTTTTTACCCTAAGCTACTTACAGAAAATGCTAATTTGCTGTGGCCCTAATCCCGCTTTTGATGAAACCTCCTTTAAACAGCTTTATTTATACTGATGTATTGCATACTGCTTTCTATTTTTTGTAGAGTTTTGTCACAGTTGTTCGCATTTCCTTAATATAAAGGTTTGTGATAATAAGACTAATTTTACATTTACCTCTTTTTGAAGGACTCTGAATATATGCCTTTTAGTTGTTATGTTTGGGATCAGACTTTTCTCAGAGAGGAAATTCATAGTAATTTCCAGAACTGAATTAAGTTGTTATTTATTGATTGCATATTTCACCAGCTTAACAAACATTTTTGGTAACTATTAGTATTGACCAAAGCTCTATTTCAAACCAGTGTTTAAGTAGCATTCATTAATTGTATTTCATAGTGTTCACTTTTTACGTCACAATCTCTTTTTTTCATTCTTATTTCTATTCCAACTGCGTCTATTAGGCAGGACCAGGGTGGCCTGGGGAACTGGACAAGCAATGTGCTTAAACCTGGCAGTAGGGCTGCTGTGCTGTATCTAGCTTGAGGAAGATAGATGTGCCACCCACAAAGCTGGAAAATAGCAGGAAATAAAGCAAATGCTGCAGGCTGATTGTGTTGGTTGTGGATCACCAAGTAGGATTTATTAGAGGAGGAAACATTAGAAGAAAGTGTGATGTATGGAGAAAACCCTGTAACTGAACATTAGATATTATGTCATCAGTAGAGGTAAAGTAGAATAAGCTTGAAACTGGAGCTGGATAATGATAAATCTGTTGTGAGGATCTCAAGAAGAGGAAGGGTAGAATGCAGAGTTGCTAAGCCAATAATGCAGAGACACATAGAGAAGAAGACAGTGGAAGGCTTTGTACTAGGCCACTGTATTAAAGCATTTTTGTATGCAAATGTTGGGATAAGAACTCAATGAAATGGTTATTCTTATTATATAGCACGAATACAGAGGAAGACAGATGAATACACTAGAATTTGTCACGCTAATGCCCTAAGACTTTTCTCTTTTTTGATAAAAGTTGATTTCTCTATTAAAATTCAGTTGTATTTAGTCTACAGGGTTGGCTTCATCCAGCAATGTGTCTTAAAGGGTGTGTTATTACCTGCCCAGAAGGAAAGGGTAACTCAGGTTCTTTTTAATAGATCTCCAGGGACAGATTAGAGTGAAACTGCACTGAACAGCCAATTTTTATACATATCTATATGTATGCATGCATGCATACATACATACATATATATATATATTAAAATATACTTTACAACAATTTGGCTGCAATGGATAGGAACTATGTAGCCATTCTGTTTATTATAATCTACAGTTATATAGAAATATAAAAGTATAAAAATATAGATGCTTTGGTTATTACTGTAGAAATATAGTGATATCAAAGTATAAAGATATAACTTCAGAAAATACATAAGGGAAAAAAAAAAGAAAGAGAAAGAAAGGATAAAAGTAGCTAGCAGAGAAGAAAGCTATCACACCTGTAGATCTCATAACAAAACTTGGTTGTTGCAATTTCAGTGTTCTTTGTTTGAAGTGATTGCTGCAGTCCCAATCTGCCAGAGATGAGATCTCCAAAACATAGATTTTAATGGTTCAGATTCATAGATCCATAGATTTCAATATGTTCAGGTGAGAATGTCCAGGTTCATCCCCTGGGCAGGGGAGGAGTTTTACACTGTTTCTTGCAACACTGTGGATTATGTGTAGTCTGGTGGAAGGTCCCAGAAATTAGTCTGGAGGTGCTTGGAGGGCCTTGTAAGACATGGCAGCTCCCCCTCATGTCAGTGAGGCTGAGCCAGTTATGCCCCAATAGTAGGAACGAAAATCCTCAGGCTAATGTGTGAATTTCCTGATACCTTCTCCAACCATTACAAATGGAGAGGAAGGAATTTTTGACCTGAGAAGGTTGTGTTAGGGAGGGCACTTACATGATAAAAAGCACTATCACACCTTCACAGGGTCTTATTGATCTTTTCCCTCACCTGGCTCAGCTTGCAACCTCCAGTGGTGGGTGCTCACCTTCTCTGGGTGTGGGCAGCTCTTTGCAAATCTGGTCTCAGAAGAGAACCTGCTGCTTTTGCAAATGGTCACTTGTGAGTGGTTAAACATTAACATTTCAGTCTCGAACAGAGGGCAATGGAAATTAGTCAGGCAACATCTCACCTTTTCTAGAGAAGGAGGAAATTTAGAAGAGAGACCTCTTGCATTACGATTTTTTCTTTTGTTTTCAAATCAAAATACATTTCTAACCAGCAGCTTGCAGACCCCAATGTGCTAGATTTTGTGGATGTTTGCTGCTTTCCTACAAAAGACTGCACTGGGAGAAAGAGGCTGTTCCACAGACAGAATCTTGCCAGAAGCCCTCCAAATGCTGAAGAAATTGAAAGTAGTCAGGCACTCTGGGGAAAGTGTAGTTCTCTGCCTTAATATTTGAATGTTACAATAAAAGCAAGTCCTGGTACTGGAAATGCAGAATGGATGGTTCAGCTGTTGGCAACTAGGAGTAAAGTGGTAGTTTAATGTGATGTAATAGTTTAATAGTAAAGTATGGATCTGTGTCATCATGGGAATCTGAGATTTCAGTATGCTGTTAACTGCAACTCAAATACTATGGGACAATATGTCACACTGTATAATATTACCATAAAATACATATATATAATATTACTGTGTAGTTAATAAAGAGGTATTTTGTAGTACACATTTTTGGAAAACATGCTGATTTCTAATATAATAGACACCATCAGATCTTTAAATCTTTTCCTACTGCAATTGAACGTAGAACAGGTACTAGGTTGAACAAGCCTAAACATTATCCATTAAAATCTGAATTCAGACTATAACTTATTCTAATAACAGACTAAAATTTAGTTCTGTGCATGTCATGTTTGAATACTACCTGTGCAGGTCATGTTCTATTCATCTAGTTGCCCTCTATGGTCATAAGCATTATTTTAGGTTTATAAGTTTCACAACTATTTGAGTTTAACAACAGAAGTAGCCAAATAGAAATCCAGTTAATTTTATTTCAGAGTCTTGATACACTCATTTACTTGTCACATTATTGTTTCAATTAAAAATATAATTTGCAAGTTTCTTTTGTAAAAATAAGGTTATTATGATGAGATTTGAATTCTTTTAAGTCTTTTTTTGGCTTTTGTATGTTGCAAGATTCATGATAAAATGAAAGCAATAGGCATTTGAAGTCTAAAATTGAAAAATCATGCAGATAAAGAACATTTATGTTACTGGTGTTAAGTGCACATTCTGAGTAGTCTGACACAGAAGTAATATCCGCTCAGCTTACAGGAAACCTGGTACTCAGGTGGCCTCTGTTTCTTAGCCTGCTAGTATCCCACAAGGTGTTGCCCATTAAATGCTCCAATGTGATGAGAAGTTGATGTCAAAGAGAGAACCAGCACTGCAATGTACATAGCCTATGCAGCCTACAGACATAGCCTATTTACTTTTTGCTGTTTATATTATATTGACATGTGAGTGTTGAGAACCATTGTTGAACAAAGAATTTCAGTCTGAGGTATTGATATTCCACAGAAATCTTTCCAGAAGCCTATTCCCAGGGATGAGAACTGCAGTATTCAGCTGTTCCTGACAGATGCCAAATGTGTTGTTATGAAAAGAGTTGGTGGAGTTTATCAAGGTCACACAGGGTACGTGTACACATCTTAACAAAGCCATGGCTTGTTTTAGTTGGATCTTGTATAGGCAGGTTTGACAAGAAACAAACTCAGAAGTTATGGTAGCTCAGCAGTTTTGCTCCCTCAACCTTGGGTTGAAAGACATAAATCTATTAGTAAGCAAGACAATAAAAGTCTTTGTGTATCTTTTATAGCAAGACAGAAATTCAAGTAGTTTTTAATGCTCACTCTTTGTGAGCTCACTCTTTGTGAGCATTAAAATTCCTGTAAACTCAGAAAAATCATGCAGCTTTCTGTACAACATTTTCAGTATTACATCACACTAATCAAAGGAGAAACAATATGCACAAAACTACCTTTTATTTCCCTGCAGAGCTTATTAACATTAATGGAGTTCATGAATGTAAACATGAATGACTACACCAGTCAAATCCAGTCAGCATTTGCAAACTGATATCTCTCAATCTGGATTTAACTAGACAGTGGTAAAATCATAGGCTGATCAAATCAAAGTTGTCTGGGATTATTTTGAGTCCTGCCATTGGAATTCATTGCTTCAACTCACAGCACTTTAAGCTGTGTGTTGAGATTCATCTACACAAAACTGATAATGCAAAGAACAGTAAAGATATTTTAGTCAGCCAGAATGGGGGTTAAGGTCTAGTTGAAAGGGTCTACAGCTGCTTGAACAATTGTTTCCTTACAGGCACTTGAAATACCGGGAAACAAAAACACATTACTGTGAACTGTGCCCTTACGGGAACAAAAGGTACTTGGAACATAAAGGAATTTATGAGTAGCAGCAGCATGTCAATACCTAATCTGAGGTACATTTCCAAGTAGTAAAACTCACAGACTGAAGGTTTTTCTGCTAGGAGTAAACATTAAAATCCATTTATTTGAAATATAAAGTAAATTGTGTTTCCTTTTTAAAGGATATTCAGTTTTCTTAGTGGTGCACCTGGGAGACCTCAGTGCATGAACCAAACACTCAGCTACAGGTGTCGTGTTGGTTAGACCAAGGCCCTGTCAGTGTTAGGATGTATTTATGCAACCCAGTAGAAGGTGGCACACAAACCTCTCACCTAAGCCCTCTTTCAAAGTAGATGCAACTTTTGCTTGGAATTTATGAAACAATATTAGACTAGTCAGGAAATTCTATGTCAGCTCAATAAGCAGGCTTACATGGTGGAAAAGAAAGATGATTTTCAGCTCCAGCATTCTGTCCAGCTGCAGAAGTGTGAGATTGTTATTTGAGATCGAACTATCATGGGTTCAAAGCATGTGCCTGAAAGCACCTCTCAGACAGGATGAGACTGTATTATGTTGAAATAAAATAAATTACTACTGTAATGATTTGAAATGGTAAGATACATAACATTAAAATTGGGCTATTTTTCATCTTTTAATTGAAGTTAAAAATAAACTTAATTTTAAATTCAGTATGTTCTTGGTATGTAAAAAAATTGAGTATGCTTGAAATCCTGTATGACATTTTCTATTCAGCTTCTACTTATTTTCTCTACTTACATGTTTGTTGTTTTTTTCTTTTTGTTTTGTTTTGTTTGTTTGTTTGTTTTGTGTTTGTTTGTTTATTTTAAGTTTCATTTTCTTGACTAATAAAACAAGGGCAGAACACTCTTGTGGAGAATTTTTTGTTGAATTTGCTTTTGTCCATCTCCTGTTTGGTCCTAGAAGTATCTTAAAAATGAGAGATGTTGGGAAGACTTTTACCTCTGAGTTCCAGTTTATCCTCTTTATTCAGATATTAAAAGAAAATCATTGTAGAGACCCAAGTTTGCCTTCCAGAAGTGTGAAAGTATAAATGGAAGGAGGGTAGTGAATCACTATATTGTGCTTGGTGACATCATATGCCACATGAAAGTGGGATATACTCATTGCTAACTCTTGCTAACTCTTGGAAATTAAGATATAATAGGGAAGCCAAGCAGGAGTATAATCAGGAATGTTACAACATTTAATGGGAATTAACCGATCTCTGCTTTTAAAATTATTATTATTTTTTACAGAGGTTTGACAGAGGAAGCAATTCAAGATCCTACTCAAAGTTAGCTTTTGACCCCTGTGTGAGTGCAGCATAACTAGTGCTGTCAACATAGTCACACTTCTCACTTATGTTCTATTTATTTTTTGAAAAGTATTTTCATGATTGTAAAGGCTGATGTTTCACACTCCACAGATTAAGAATGGTTGTCTAAGCACTTAGAGCACTAACACTATTCTTGGAAGATCCACATTTAGTTCACAGCCCAAGTGTGGCCACTGGCAAATGGTTTAGTGTTTTGTCTGCCATTTTATAATAGAGGAGAATAGCACTCCACAACCACAACCCACTTAGGAAAGAAATCAGGTTTGTTAAAGCATTACACTAGGTAAGGTTTCTATAAAAATCCTGTTGTATGTATCCTTTTGATCTGTAAATACTTATGCTTTCAATTTATTTAAAAAGCTTAATATAAAAATCACTATTTTATGGATAATTATGTAGGATTAGTATACTGTCTGTGGATGAAGATGTGGTTCAGTATTCTTTATGAGAAAATATTTGTTTTCCTTCCTACAGAACTCCAATTGGAAATCTGATTATTGTCACAGGACTATTTCAAATAGCTGTTGTTGTATCAGTGTCCAAGGCAACTTAATTTTCCAGGTTTTCTCTTCCTGTTTATGGTAGTATACACAGCATGCAACTCAATAGTTGACTTAGTGTTTTGGAATGTGAGTGTTAGCAACCTTGAGCTAATTACATTTTATTTAGTATTTGAAGTATTGCAGTATTATAAAAGATTACATTGTACACTGACAAAAACTATGCATGTACTGACATATGTGATCTTTAGATTTGAGGAGGACACTGTCTTGCTGTTCTGTCCAGGTACATTTTAAAGTCCAAACAAGAACAGCAACAATGCGTACCTGTAGGGTATATGTGTCAGAAGTATTCTGCATCAGACACACCTGCAAGGTCTACTAATGTTTACATTTTATATTTGCAAGTTTTATATTGTTAAATGCATTGTTTCTTTCAGCTGAAAGTAAGAGGCTGAAAACATAGGTGAAGTGCCAAGCATTTAAGACCTACATTTCAGTGTCTTAACAAGAAAATGTATAATTTCTAGTGTTAACCACATCTAACTTAATAAAGATAGATACTGAAAATTATGATCTGAAAACATTTAAATATTTAAAGCCTTAATAATTTGAGCTTTATTAATTCATGTATCTAGTAATTTGTGCATAAAAAAGCAATAGCCTCTTTTCACATTTCTGCAAAGATTAAAATTAAGAAAGCCATATTTTAAGCTTATTATATGTCAGCGTAATCATTAAACTCTTACAGAACATTTGTTAGTGTAGTTTGAAGTTTTATTATAACTAAAACCCTATAACTTACTTGGTCATCACAGATGATGGAGGTAAGATACACTGTTGCTCTGTGTCTTATTATATTATTTCTTCCATAAAATTAAGCAATTTTCAGTAGTTTTCCAAGTCTCAACAGTAATGAGTGAGAACACAGGCAGAGTCTTACTGGTGCTGTGCTCACTAATGGAAAAAGTAGGTTCACTAGGGACCCAGTTATGGCAAATTTAGGAGGCATTTAGAGCAGACAGAAAACTCCTGCTAACAAATCAAGACTAGAGTCTGAATCTTCTCTGCAGGGGTAAAACTTCAGTTTAATAGCACACCCAGTACACCCTTTGGTGTTAACAAATTATTTTAATAACATAGTGCCTGCAAATTCTGTTGCCTTATTTGGTTCCATTCGCCTGTTTCAGTCTCTTTGACATTCATTGTTCTGAAGAACTAATTATTTTTTCTACATAAGATTGGAAATAAAAAACCCAACCACCAACCAACCAACCAACCAAAAACCTAGCCTACTTTCTCATTATCTACAGGCAGTCTTCACATGGGAATCGATGGGATCTGATTACAAATAATTTTTTCTCACAGGGAATTCATGTAACAGAACATATTTAGCATTGGATAATAAGGTGCAAAGAAGAGCAGTTGAAAGGAAGTACAATACAATAAGTTTTCCTGAACTGGACTGGAGTGTACCTAATTTTTGAACTGGACTGGAGTGTAACTAATCTAATTTCTAATGTAGGCCCTTAGCTCATCCTGAGTTCCTGGATATGAGTTCATTTGTTTTATGGGTGGGAGTTTTTGATATTATCAGTCTTTGCAGATAGAGAACATCATGTTAGAACTATTTGCTATTGAGGTTGCTAAGCCCATGATTGCAGTAATGGAAAAAAAATTATATGGGTGCTCTCTTTCATGTGTACTTCGACAAATGTTTTTAAACTGAATTAAAAACAATGGATTTACTTATACAGAGTTTAAAGTAAGGACTACTGTTCAACATTTTATTTCACTTCTGTCACTGAAATATATAATTTTGTTTTCCAGTCATGGACATCTAAACCCACTATAGTTGCAGTGCACAATTTATGTAGCCTAAGAGTTGTATTTTATATAAGGTTAAGTATGACTCATTGGAAACATCTAAATCCTGGGTGGTGATTCACCACAGGAGTGAATTACTGCTTTTGGATACAGGGTGACCAAGGTAGGTCATCAAAGATAAGCACAGAAAAGAGAACAAACAGATGACTCATAGCATTGAGATCAAAATTGAAGAATCATTCAGAATTTCGTGATCAGTTTAACAATGTTTCTTGTGAGAAAACAAAACAGATTTCTCATTCCAGCTGCTTTTTCCTTCCTTCTGTTGTAGTAATGTCTAAAAACTCAAATAAAGTTCTAGTCCTAGCCAAAACTTCTACTTCAATGAACTTTTATTTAGTTTTAATATAAGTTGTGGCAATTGAGTGAAATGAATATTGTGAGAGGATGAGTGGAAAATCAAGACAACAAAATTATGTAAGAATCTGTATGCATCAAGACAAATCAATGAGAAGCATTTTTCATACATCTAAAAGAAAATGAACTTACCCCAGCACCTCCATAAGCAACAATGGATTTTTGTACACATCACAGCAGAATATGGTTTCATTTTGGCACTGAGAGGAGGAAGTGTTAGCCTGGGCTACCAGTTTTCAGAAACATTCTTTGTTGTTGGGAGGGTGCCATGAGGCTGAGAAGTGCTTTTGAGAACATCCCAGTAACAGAATGTTAAAGCTGGTGTTACTGGGGCAGCATGAGAGAAGCTGCCTGATCTTTAAAAATGATACCACTTTAAAATTAAATATTGTGGACCCAGCAGAGCTAGAGGTGCCACATAGGAGGGGAGAAAAATCAAGAGTAATCTGTGAGAAAGGGAAGCTGATGGGATAGATGGGTGGGTGAAAAACCAAAATAAAGTGGGCAATCTTGGAAATTACAAAGTTGCTATCAACAAAATCCTTACAAGAGTAGTTTCTTGTATGTGATATGTTTTTCTGCTGGTGCAAGTTACTGTGGACTAGTAATAACTTTGATACACTTTTCTAGAACAAAACCACTTATGTGGAAATCTTTTCATTCCAGTGTAATGTTGTTTAGGATAACCTATGAATTGCTTCCTGCATTGGAATTGTTAAAGTTACCTTACGTTCTCTAAAACTACCTATATTTTAAAAAACATTTGGACTGTTGGAACGGTTGCTGCAAGGCAGGCTTGCCTCCAGAGGTTAAATGAAAGATAATTATCTTAGCATTGCAAATATACAAAAATATTAACCATGCTGTCAGACTGAAGACAGGTCTTATTCTCTGTCTGTAAATACCTAAGTTACTATGGAACAATGAATCAAATGCTACATAATAGCTCTTGGCTTCCAAAATTTCTTTGCAGGTGCCTGTCTGAGAACTTACGCCTGGCATAGTTGTTTGCTCTTCTGGGAAAATTAGATGAACAGAAGTGCCTGAATGTGGGTGTAGATGAAGTATTTGTGGATTGTCCAAAGATAAGGAGTTTAGTAGTCTATATAATGTGAAAAGGACTCATGCCTCACCAACACACAGTTGTTAGTGAATTGTGTCACACATCCTCAACTCATTATTGTTTCAGTAAATTCTGAAATGTCTGAAAAACATTTAATGACTTCATAACCAATATTGCAAACTGATTTTCTTAAGAGCTTATACTTCCACAATCCTCTTGTGAGTCTATGACTGCTTTGACTTCTAAAGGATAATGAAGCATTGTTACAAGGTAGCCACAAAAGCAAAACCTGGATTCATTCACGTGTCAGTGATTGATGGGTTGGTTCAATAAATGAAAAGGTTATGTGGTGCTGATTCAAAAACTCCAACCAAAACTCAAATTTGTATAGAGCTAGTTAACACATGCCTTATTTTTATATATGAAATGGGAATCAGTTTCCCCCTAGTAATTAACAGTGTTGGTACAGAGTTTAATTATAGGAATCAATAAATTGCACAAAGCCTCAGGTAAAAATACTGTTCCTGTCTTATAAATCTGTCCTTGTAGTCTTTATGAGACTAAGATAATGTCCACTGTGAATGTGAAGGAAAGTATCAAATCAGAGTGGGAAATTGGCTCAGTCTTGGTAGTAGCGTAGATAAGATCCGCAAATATGTTGTCATATAATTAGCAACATCGTTGCTAATTGCCAGATCAGTTACAATTATTGGTTTGCGTAATCTATACACTTTTTAGCATCAAACATTCTAATATATGTTTCTGACTATAAACACATGTGGCATTATTTTAAGAAAATTAACAACTTTCAAAACAACAGTAAATAACGTTTTATTTAAAGTCATTGACAGTGTTCTTTTTAATTACATTTAAGAATACGGGGATTCTTAGTGCTTATGATATAAAATGGTTGGCTAGGTTACCAAAGGCTTGCAATTGCCTATGATCTAAGTAAAATTGCCTAATTCATTCAGATATAGAAAGAAGGGGGAATTTTGACTGGATTTTAAAATTCATCAAGAATTCCTTTGTTAGTGAATAAAAAATGTGCATATCCCAACATTTTTATTCTTTTCCTTCTGTGAATTTTTTCATGAAGATAGGCAGTCTGAATGATTTCAAAATAAGGTTAATCCAACAGAGCAGACAGAATGAAGATAAAATATAACAGGAAAATTGAGGTATCATTACAGTTTTTGTATGGTCAGGTTTTTGATGGCGCCAAATTGGCACAGATTTTTTTGTTTAGAACTGAGTGCACTAGTTGAGGGTGCTTTGTGGCCTCAGGAGCATGAGCCCTTGCCATTTGTGCTAGAGCATGCAGCTGGTAAGGATCAGAGTTCCTGCCTCCTACCTCCTGCACAGATGTTGCCCTAGTTTCTTTATTGTATGGATGACTTGTTATGACTTGGCATTTACCGTGGGAAGCTCTTAACTAATGTCACCTTTTCGAGATACTTCATTCTTTGTTGTCTTTTTTTTTTTCTTCTTGAAGATCTTTTGTTAATTTGAAGTTATATTAAAACACAGTAGTAGAACTTCAATAATTTCCTCACAATCCCAATTTACGAACATCATAAAATGTAAAGGTAAAAAAATCTTGCTTATAAGATTCTTTATTCCCTAAGAAATTGAAATGATCTTATTTTTATAAGTTTACTTAAGCAAAATTATTCATAATTGTACAAAACAGCTTTTATCCAGGTTTTTACTAAATATGATACAGATTTATTTTACCATTATCTTTATATGTTGTAACATGCAACAGATAAATCATACAGTGACAATTAGAGACTGTAGTAAAGGCCAGAAAGACTATCAATATATTTATTTGATGCTTGCTTTGCAAAATGAATCATGGAACATCTAATAAAAATACAAAATTTTGGAAGAAATGAAGCTGTAATATAGCATGCCCTCTATTTACAATGTGTTGCTAAATATCCTGATGGGCAGAGGGAAGCAATCAGTGTTGTGTGATTGTACAGGGGTCAACCTGTGCAGGGTTACCCTGGCAGTCCAGAGGATGAGCTATGCTGGCTGGGAGGACTGCTGTTCTGTGTGAGGACTGTGATGTTGGTGCTCCTGAGGGCAGAACAAACACTTCGTAGGGCTCTAGCCTAATGCTCTTCTGGAATGTCAGATGGGTTTGCTATAGACATGGAAATAGAAATTACTCCATGCTAGGTTAAATTGCTCATACATGAATGTGAGTGGTCTATGTATTGATTTTCAAAGCCAAGTGCAGGTCCTTTTCCAGTGGCTCAGCTATGTCTGTAATATGCTGAAGATATCATATTTGGAAATGGTTCCAGGGCAGGTAATTTCCCTGAATACCTGTTGTAGGTTACAAAACGATGAGGACTTCAGCTATCAGAAGTTGTCCTATGTGTAGTCTAATCCACCAGAAGTCCCAACTCTGAGAATACCTTTGTGTTTATACAGAGATATTTACTCTTCTCCACACATACATGGAAAGAGAAGCATATTTATATGCTTATGCTGAAGTACATATATACTTGGGCACAGTCAAGGAGCCCAGACGTGTCATGTATGTGCTTACAGTTCAATTTGTTTGAAATACTGTTTGCACTAGAACACATGCAGAAAATGGGTCTCAACTAAGAGGTCTGTGAAGTTTCAGAGAAATGTCAGAGTAAAAGCTGGAGTGGTAAAGTATCAGAGCAGACTGTCATTTGTGTGCAGAAAAGAAAAAAGAAAAAAAAGAAAAAAAGAAAAGAAAAAAAAAAAGGAACAGAGGATGCACCTCACTGGGTAAATACTTAATTTAAAAAATAGTCTCTCAGTTATGCTTTTAAGTGAGATGAACATTAGGCACAGTACGCTCCAACGGCCAGCTTGAAGTAAAAGCTGATTTGTAAAGATCTTTCATGTTTTATAACTGCCAAGAAGTTCTTATCATCTTGTAATCTTCTTAGATTGCCATCCTTAAGTAAAGTGAGCGTGACTTTTTTCCTTTGAGTCATTTGTGATAAAGAGGAGTCTGATTTTCCATTGTAGAGTAGTAATTTGAGCATTAGCCCAACTCTCTGGAAATTAACAGTCATGATGTCATGAAAGTATGGCAGAGACTAGAATCTATACAACTTCAGACAAAAAAAAAAAAAAAAAAAAAAAAAAAAAAAAAAAAAAAAAAAGGGGGAAAGTCTATACCCTCACTTTTCTNAAAGAAAGAATGGAGAATGCTTCTACCTCTCACTTTCTCCCCTGCACTATCTGTATAGAGAATGTGTAGAGCTGGGCAATTTATGACTGTGGATTTTGATAAAAGCTCATTTCCAAGAGCCAATTTGAGATTTAGGTTTTGATGTTGTATAATATGAGAAATAATTATAAATAATTTAGATAAATTATGTTGGATGATCTTTAAAAGTCACAAGACATTGAGGTTCTTTAAAGTCTTTGCATTGTGTTTTCTTTCTCTTTATATTTCCAGAGTAATTAGTTGAACTGGAAGGCAAATAATGTTTGCAAGGAATCTCTGAATTACAATTTCTTTCTTGTGCTTTTAACATTAAAAGTCCTGCTAACTACCCAGCCCTATTCACTCTCTTGGCTGGCATTTTTCCTCTGGATGTAGGGTTAAAATATCTCTGGAAATAGACACTTTTTAATTGTGCTAGTGTTGAATGCTATGCATATTTCAAAATGTATTAAGTGTGACCTTTTACAATCCTGACCTTAACTATGCTGTTTTGAGATCAGAAGTTGTGCAGAAACATTTTGCCTCAAGTCAAATAGAGATACACATGAATAAAGGCTGCCAGAGTTCCCAGGCAGAAGTAAGTGGCCTAATGTTTCTCCTTTTTGTGAGATGCATCCGAGTACTGCTGTCATCTTGCTCTCTGTTGCCCATTTTAGGGCATTTTGTATAGTAGTTTCACACTTTACATTAGTAGGAAGTAGGATCTCTCTTCCCTCCACCTCTCCTGCAACAAGATGCCTCTGGGCTGTGCCAAGCCTCGGTGTCTCTTTGCAAATATGTCACTGTCTGTATGACAGACTATAGCATGTCAGTGCAGTGCTGATTTTAAATACGGACATTTTTCCTGCAAGATCTTTCTTGCTGAGCCAACCTTCCCTTGCTCTTGCCAGTTCAAACCTTAGGGGAATTTAGAGCTGAAGTTGATTAGGATTGATGAACCCTGGTTACATAATTGCCTCAAAGGTTATTAGTACCTTTCAGATGATGGGTATAAAATGTCACATGATTTCTTTCCTGCAATCTTTTATTGTTTTGTAGATAAATGTGAAAAGGGCATTTTTCACTGACATGATTCATTCTGACTAATATTGAATGAAACAACTCAGATTTTTTGAATGTGTGCCAACTGCTCATTCATCAGCTTTCATTTAGACAGATTAAAGATTAAATTAATCTTAAAGAAAGTTGTTGATACTTAGGCAGTCTTCTCTGAGGTTTCAGGTGCATAACAAAAAATAAAAATGCCATCATTTGATGCTGCTCTTTGTAAAAAAACCTCCTGCAACAAAGCTTTTAAGATACTAATTCTTTGTATGGCTTCCTAGGGTGCCTGAGGAAATTTCTTTCATCCTAAAGGGTAAATATTTGAGTTTACTCATTGGATCGCTGTAGAATAAAACTTTTTTCCCTTCACCCCCATAAAAGAATTTGCAAAAATTTTTAATAAAAGGATAAAGTACAAAGGAGTAATAGGATCATGACCAAACTGTCAGAGAGTATAATTTTCTTCTGTGCTTGAAGCCATTAGTGAGGAGAGAGGAGTAGTTGCAAACTGATAAGATATTAAAGTTATGGGCTAGAACTCTGGCTGTGTAGTTGAGACTGCTAATAAAGTCATGAAGAAGAGGAAGATGACTTGCACTGGGGCAGCACTTAATGCCCAGTAACACATTTTTCTTCCTTTGCATCTTAGCTCCTACAATGTAAAGGTTTGTTTGCAAATTAATTAAACTCTGATAGCTGTTAGTGGTTAAAGTAATCACAGAGAATAAAAATGATGTATTTCTCTAAGGAAACTGGAAAGCAATTCATATGAAAATAGTTTTGTAATGAACTATTTTTTAGTTGGAGAGAGCAACTGCTGTTGCTATTGAGTTTCAATCAAGTCAATATTGGCAGAATTCTATCGTGGCAGTTACTTTAAAAAGCAGTTTGTATCATTGTAGGATACTAGCTTTGATGGAACTGTGTTTTCTTACAAGTGATGATTTATTTTTACATTTTGTAGCTCATAATTACCAGGTTTATTATCTGTAATCTGGATATGGCCATACCATGCTGATTTTTTATTGTCTGTGCTTTGTTTTACTGATTCTTAGCAGGACCAAACATACCTTGGTCCTGAACATATTCTGGCCCCTGAGCATTTTAGTTTTAATGCTGCCACACTGGGAAATGTCACTTTGCTTGTGTCATTATTAACCTAAATTGTACATCATAAAGTTAAGTTAGCAATAACTATGGTAAATGAAACCCATCAATAACAAATACCTATATTTTCGTGTAGATTGGATGAGAAATAGATAAATAAGAAATAAATTTTTCAACTTCTTTAGTTCTGGATCACTTGTCATTACTTGTAAGGAAAAAAACCTTATGAACTGCAAAAGGAAAGGAGAAACTTCTGGAAAGTTTTGTACTCCTTATGTACTTCAAAGATGAGATATATCCTTACTGGTTTTAAAACTCTCAGCTTAGAGAACCTTTTTTGCTGATGAAAATAAAAAAAAATGCAGTAATTCAGGGAATCTAAAAATTATTCCTACTGTATATCAGTGGGTAGTATGCTGGCAGAAGACCTAAAACATTCAGAGAGACAAAGTCTTACTTAACTAGATACAATGGTAAATATAATAAGCAGTGAAAAAAAGTCCTACTTTAACAACCTTTTAATTTCCTCTACTGCTGGAGACCCTTATATTTTACAAAAGAGCAAAAAGTACCATCAGCTTTGTAGCAGTCCTATATTCTTTCAGGAGTTACACACAATTGTGTTTCACATCCTCATGTCTGCCACTGTAGAAACATAAAACTGCATGCTGCTATGTAGCTTTGTCAATATCCTGCCCTGTCTAGAGTTTCAACCTGCTCGCCAGTGAAGCTCTGCATCACCAAGATTTTCTCCCACATTTGGGATCTTGACTGTTTTGGAAAAGTACTTTTTAAAAAAATGTTATTTTTCATCTATTTGATATAGCATGTCTGGGAAGGTTCTTGCATATTAATGTAGCTGCTAGATGTTGCACTGAGTTGTGAAAAGTCTTAGCTTCTCAATAAAATGTTCATGGTGTAAATAAACAGGGAAAAATACTGTGAAAATGTTAAATTTAATGTTCATTGTTGGATAGTACGTTTAGTTGTTCATCGATTATGTAAATAAAATTCCCATAAATGCTATTAATATTTTGTAATGAATTATTAAGAAGCACAACATTTGACCTTCTAAAATCTCTCTCTGATGGGGCTTTTAATTAATATCTTTGTGTGTTGATTTGATGTGCTATTCTATTTTGTGCTATAAAGCACTCCAAAGTAGTTGGATTAAAAGCAATATAAACTGAAATGATGGTCACACAAAATGTTGAAATATTTCAGTCTAATGTAGCAAAACATTGGACAGCAAGGAAGAAATGAAAACCTGACACTGACTTTTCTCTGTGCCACTTTTATGTTTGCTGTTCCACAACTTCAGAAATGTCACCTTCAGAAATTCACCTTCTAGGTGAATTATTTCTTATTATTCTGCACATTGTGTAATGCTTTCTGTAACCAAAACATTTCTTTTGATGATGTAAGGAATTACTTTGATGCACTGGTCACACTAGATCAAGGCTACTTCTCATGGGCCGAGTTGTATATTTCTAGTTATTTTTTATTTTGGAGGTGGAATCGATGTAACAGAACAAATTCACAGTCATCTCTTCATTATCAGTTGTAGTGATGCTGGCATGTCCCAGAAAGTGGAAAACAGCTGAAGTAGGCACCTGTAGGGTGCTTGAGAGAGAAGGAGGTGAAGATTGACATGGGGAGGACCTCAGCTCTTTGCAACCAAGGTCCAAGAAGGTTCCATGAAGGTCCCTCACCTGGATCCCCAGGGAGGAGAGCACCACAGGAGTGGTGGCTCTGTGCTGCCATGCTGTTCAAAACTTTTTGCAGATCCCTGCTGCAGAGGACATGCTTCTGCAGGGTCTGCTCTGCAGCACATTGTCTCAGGTTCTTCCTCCTCTACACTGCTTTTGCCAGAGGAAATAAATTATTTCCTCAGCTGCTTGAGTTCCAGCAGTTCCGCCAAAGAGCTCTTAACTCTTGGGTTTTTTTGGTCCTCGTGGTTTTAGTTCTTCCTCTTCAGAGCCCTTTAATTTCTCATCCATGAGTGTTTCCCCAACTTTTTTTCAGGTATTCTTACATGAAATATCTTCCAGACTTGTGCTCCTTTATATAAATAATTTCTTTATCCAGTCCTCTTCCTCCCTCCCTCTCCTCTCCTCTCCTTCCTGTTTTGTTGGATTCTACAGTTGAGGTGTTTGCTGTTCCACTGTTAGATCTGGCACTTTTGAATCTCTTTTTTTAACTTCTGCTTCTCAATGAAAATTTCTTGTATTGAACTCTGACTTCCCAGCAGATCCTATCTGTCTATAAAACAGATAGACAGATATTTTGGGAGTGGGAGTTCCTTAGAATGAAGTGCTATTTATTTTCTTCTTTGCTCTTCTCTCTTTTGGCTGTTTTCGGTATCACTGAACGGCAGCACCATGGCTTGTCATGGGAATGTAACTTTCCTGCATACTCTGCAGGGTTTGAAAAGTTAATCAAATGGACAGCTGCAGAAGTCACATTAGTTCTCACTAATATGAAATACAAGGCAATGCACATAGCCCTTCAAAGAGACTGCAAGTACCAGCTAGAGTAGATAATTTGTATAACTTCCTCATAATTATAACAAACCCAGCTCAGTTTGTGTTCTGAAAGTCTCAGCATTGTTCACATATCATTAAATATGCTAGGATTATAACGGACTTTCATACCTTCTGTGGCCAGCTCAACACCTTTTTCATTTCCCTCTGTCTAAATATACGAAAAGTTCACCCTTTAATTATTGAAATTCTTGATACTTTCTGCCTGCTGCTATTGGCTTTTCTTCCTCTATTAATTTATTCTTGTTCTACATAAATTCTGGTACTTGTTCTTGAACCTGCTTCTCTGCAGTTCCAGGAGGGTACATGTAGTTATCTAAATCGTGCCCTAGTGTCAGTCTGAAAAAGCCAGGCGCTGTTAATAGCTTTTAATGGTAGTTGAGGAAGCAGTTAATTGTGTGCTGGATGGCACATAACATACTAAACGTTGGAAAAGCATGTAAACCCTTACCACCTAGCACTAAAACTATGCTTTCAGGCTATTGGTAATTAATTAGGAAGCCAGTAATTCTTTAGGAAGGGCGGGGAGGGAAAAGCATACTTTCAAGAAAAACAGTCAAAACTTGAGAATGTGACATTTGGGTAGTCAAGCCCTCCTTATGATTTATAGTATGTAAGAAGAACCCAGATGGGAATGTCACTTCATACAGAATTCTGGTCTAATCTATTTGACTTTTGTAGTGTGTCAGTGTGTATTAAGTAGGCATTCAGTCTTATGCTTATTATAATGAATTTCTTTTTCACAGATACTTTAATAGATATAATGTTCTGATTTGTTTGTAACATTAAAATTGATGAATTGTCAGGAAATTGCAAAACATGACACAACAGTAGAGTTTCACCTTTCAGTTGTATTACATTGAATAGTCGGAGTATTTCATATTTGATTTAAAATGCTTGCAAAATACTACATTAAAATCCAAATGAACTCTGCATTTTTCTGCCTAAGCAAATGTGATAATTCTCTTAGGATCAAAATGAAATCTAATTATTGGCATTATTGTTTAATTACATGGAATAGTGTTTCTATGAGAGCATTCCATTTTGTTTAATATGTTGTTAAATTAAGTTCAGAAGTATCTTCTGTTGCTGGAAAAGAAACATTAGGTAAGGAATAGAAATCATGTAATTTTGGGAATGCTATTTCTGTGTAATCTTCAGAAACCATGTAGAATGACTTGAATACAATTATAATATTTGTAACTATTAATAATGTTCAAGGATAATAAACCTGCCTGATTAGGATGAATGTTCACTATGTGCAGCCTATAGTTCCCTGTGTGAAGAAATGAAAGTAGGAGGAAAAAAACCCCATGAAAACACCTTTACATTCTTCTGAACTGATTTTTACACCAGGTACAAATATTAGAATTCAAGACTGTATTTGGGACAAGTCTTTAATCAAATGGTTCTTTAAGGCAACAGACAGAACTCAAACCACAGCAAGTTCCATATGAATATGAGGTACAACTCAGAGTGACAGAGCACTGTAACAGGCTACCCAGAGAAGTTGTAAAGTCTCCTTCTCGGGAGATACTCAAACCCAGCCTGGACATGATCCTGTGCAATATGCTCTGGATGAACTGGTTTTATCAAGAGTGTTGGACTCGATGACCTCCAGAGCTCTCTTCCAATTTCCCTCACTCTGTAATTCTGTGATTCTGTGAAAGTTTTAAAGAGACACTATGAAGGGACATGTTTTACCAGCTTGACCCTTTTTGATACAAAACTGCAGCCAAAAGTTCACCAGCATGATCAGTACTGTCTCAAGTAAAATAAAAAGGCTTGTATATCTGTGACATGACTAGTTAACTTACTCTGCTGATGAAAGGTTCAGAATCATGCTAGAACAAATATGAATGTTTGAGGACTCAGCTAGTAGATGACTTCACAGAAATGATACAGAAAGTATCTGACTGCCCTGTAGGAGCCCATGACGGAAGCTAGGAACACCTGCATGTGAGAGTGGATCCATGCCAGAGAAGTTCATGGAGAACTGTCTCCCATGGGGTGGGCCCCACGGTCTCACAGGGGAAAGACTCCTCTCCCAGAGCAGCAGAAAAAAAATTTGGGTGCTAAATTAAACAAACCCCCACACCCTGTCTCTCTGTGCTGTTGGGGGTAAGGAGGGAGAGGCTAGGGGAAAAATAAAGGGTGTTTTTAATATCTTATTTTACTTCTTACTATCCTCCTCTGACTCTGTTAGTAATGAATTCACTCTGTACTTCTAAGCTGAGCCTGTTTTGCCCTTGGAGTGTGTAGTGGTGTGTTTTTGGTTTTATCAGTATTATGTATGTATTTGTTCCTTGTTTTATATTGTTTTTTATTAGTTGTAATGGTTTGCCCCATGTCACCCATAATCAACTCTTTGTGGTTTTACCCCAACCCCAGTTATGTGTCAGTCATAAGTTATACAGCCCCTGGGTCTTGTCTGTCACTTTGGGATCTCTCCCAAAAGTCTGGAAAGTTCCAGTGAGGGCCTCAAGTGATTGGACAAGACTTTGGCTGTCTCCCCACCTGAGTTATTGATTTGTTGTTATATGTGTCATTTACCTGCAGAGCCATACCTACATGATCCCTGATTTGTCCTCAGTTAAACCCATCCCTGAGTTCCTCCCCCCAATAAAGGATGTTGCTTTTGGAGGTTTCCCGCCTTTTCCTCTTTCTGCCAAGGGGTCACTTCTGCTGAGGGGTGTCTGCTGAGGCAGATACCCTGAACGGAGGTTATTCCCACTGGGGGATGAATAAAGCCAGTGGATAAACCCTGAGCAGACTCCCTCTTTCTTTCCTGCTGTTGTCGCTTGACCCCTTTGGGCAAACAGGAACCCAAGGGATGGGTGAGGTTTGTCCAGCTACTGCGCCGTGCCCTTTACTGTCGTGGTGTCAGGGCTGGCCAAGGCACAGAGACTCTGACATCACAACAGGAGTGTTTTTTCCTGGTCCTTATCTCAACTCAAGAACCCTTTGTTAATTTTTTTTCTCTCCTCTTCCCAGCTGTGGCAGGGGAGAGTGAGCAAGTGGCTTTCATGGGTGCCTGGCATTTGGCCAGCATCAAACCATGACAAGAGTAAGGTAGGGTACAATAGTTGTAGATTTTATATTAGTCTGAATATGAAATTAGTGTGATAAGACAACTGTCAAAGCTGAAACTTAGAATGATTTAGAACTGAAGTTGAATTAATAAATGCACATTTTCATAGCTGTCGAAACCCTTACTCCCTAAAGATAAAATTTGTAAGAGAAAAAGTTGCTCCATTAAGTTATTTTGTCATCAAAAGTGGGATCTCGTATTGAAAATTACTGCTCTTTCTTCCTCTGTGTGTCCTGCTACAATTCTGCAGAAAAGCTTCTAAGGCACCTCATCCATGCTTGCATCAAAATTCCAATGGGAATGTTTTTGCTCTTCAAAATTGCTACAGGGCCAGCCATGGGCTCCTGCAGAGTTAACATGGCTGTACAACATATTCACCTTGAAGCCTTTCGGAGCTGGTCACAGTACAAAAAAAAGTGGAATGAGCTGCAATCAAAACTTGAAGGTAAAAATCAAAAACTGTGTTGTGTCATCAGGTCTTGCTTTTCTCACCACTATTGTACAACTTGTGTTTGGACCTTTTTAAAGTTTAATGATAACCACTACTATTAGATTGCTTTCTACCAGGTTGACCACTACTTTTAGATTGCTTACTACCAGGTTGGTACACTGAAGCTCTTCAGTTGTGGAATTAATGGACAATTCTGCAAGGAATTAAGCCCTCTGTATTTAGATTGGAAGTGTTTAATTTAAAACATGAAGATCTAAAGTAACCAAGGTACAGCAAGATAGAATAACTGTGAAAATAAGGTCCTGAGAACCCTCAGCCCTAGTGTTGGAAAGGCAGTTGTGTAACTACAGTCAGCTAAAGCAAGAGAGTGCTACCAACATAAAAAACTCTACAGTGTGAAAATAAATAACTTAAAGTTTTCTAATGGCAGGATTGTTGGGTTTTATAGACACGTATTTAAATAAAAATTCTAAAAATTTCAAAGGGGTTTTGTATGTTTTGACTTTTTTGCAAACATGTAAGCTCTTGCCTGTCAATGTTCAAAGCACATCTCAAACCAGGAATTAGTCTAACCACAGTATGTACACTAAAACCACTCAGGGGTGTTGCTAATTCTCAGTGGCCTTTTTTTCCCCCCATGAGTTGTCAACCTTTACATAAGTGGAAAAAAGGAAAACATTGGACTCATAGTATGAATCAGAATATTTCTGAGTCAAAAAAAAAAAAAAAAAAAAAAAACAAAAAA
>VWZU01003031.1:2080-16074 GCA_013397095.1 Sterrhoptilus dennistouni | reverse complement strand
AAAAAAAAAAAGGCAAGAGAACATTTAGAAGTAAGAAAATGCAGATATGAAGCACAAATATTCCACCTTAATCAGCCACTGCAAAGAGGAAATTGAGAAATTATAACCTCATCTAAAAATGTATTTATCTATCTGGTTATTAATGCTGATAGCAGGTTATATAATCATCAGACATTTTCCCTGAAAAATGGATGAAGTTAAATGAAGTCTTCCTTGGAGTCAACCATCCTTCACTGGCATGCTGCTCAAAGAGTGTATTAGCTACAGATTGAAAGTGATGTACTGCTTTTCAAATGACAGAAGTTACTTAGCTAGTTCCTTTGAAAGAAAAATTAAGACAGATGAATATTCTAGCAGTCTATGAAAAGAGCATAAAACTAGAAAGTGTCTGAAGTACTGAAAGAGACAACATATACCACTTTCATTCTAACACTAGGTAGGGAGACTTCTGCACTGTGAAATAATATTTATACAAAGAGTTAATTATCAGTAAAATACTATGTTTTCTTTTCCTGGCTTTCCACTACTTATCATATTTCTTCAAGGACCCCCAAATTCTTTCTTCTGAGAATGTAAATAGTACAAGGTAAAAAAAGTCAGAATTAAGTTTGAAACCATAAACCTCTATTAATAAAGCCAGAAGGGTTTTAGGGATTTTAATTCCTTTCATTTTACTAGAATTTAGGAGGTGGTGTCGCTGCAAGTATGAGCTTCTTACAATATTTGGGTGGCTTGAATTGAAAGATACCTTAAAGATCATCTAGTTCCAACCCCATGCTTCATGTGTTTTACTGCTCATGAAAATTAATAATACAGTATTTTTATGGCTGGTCTGTCATGGATCGTACATTATTCAGTGTTTAACAAAACACCGTATTAACAAAAATTACTATTGTGCCTGGGGGTTTTACAGGAAGCTGGTGGCATAATAACAGTCCCAAACTCCTGCATATTTGATTGAGGAACAGTCTCAGCAAGAGAAAGAAGAGAAATAGGCAAGGAAGTTTAAAAAAATACATAAGATAGTAGCACATTTGGGCAGAAGTAGAAAACTTAATTGTCAGAATAATGTATTAAATCTTTGCTGCCACACAGTTGTTCATGTGAGACTAACAGTTTTATTCACCTGTTAACTTGCCTCTGGTTCCTATATTGTCTTTCATTGAATCTGAATGGAGTCATAGTTATGCCTTAGGTCAACAAAAAATTACACCAAAACTTGTAAACAGTGTGTCTTTCCAGGTGAATTTGGGACAAATGTATACTGAAGTGGCTATTAGTATCTGCTTTCTTGTACTCCTCACTTATGCTCTCTGCAGTATTTAATGGACACTTGATGCCATCTTTCTCAGCACAAATATTTTCCACTAAATCTCCAGGGTGACACATTTGCTTCTCTTATGCTATATTCTTTAGTGCTCCTAGGTCCACTCTTCCAGTCTGAACTTTCAGATGCTAGCTTCTAGTCCACAGGGTTTTTTATTTCCCTGGCAGTCAGAATGAAAGGATTTCACCTCTAGAGAGGAAGGCCAGACTGGTGGCAATTAAAGAAAGCACTTCTCTGAGGTGGTGGTGTGTTACCAGTCTTGTTAGGTAGTGTACAAATATTGTCACTGGATGTCAATTGCCATTATTGTGTGGTATATTCTACTGCTGGGGAAAAAAGGGAAAATGGTTCAGTCTTTACTATTCTGACTGTATCACAAACCCATAGTGAAAGGCAGAGGCTTGTGTAGCGTGGGGAGATTTTCCCAGAGAGCTGTTGTGTGAACAAAAGTCTCACTTAATAACTCTACCCTGAGCAAGGACTCCAAGTGTCATCAAAGGAATTTATAGTATACTACACAAGCTAATCACAGCAACTGGAAAACACTCAATATGCTGATTGCATTTCTGTTTTGTATTGTATCAGCTGGCTTTATTATCCTTTCCGTGCCTTTTACCATCTGTACTTATCATGGATAGAGAATGGAAAATGATACAGAAGCAGTGTGTTTCTTTTTTTTTACAGGACAGAGGAAAGGAGGGCTCTGTAATGTGCTCCAATGGTGCATAGCATTTATTGATTGAAAAGGTGTAACACTGTAAACACTTAATAAAAACACCTGTTACCATTTTTTTTATTTAAGGGATGGTTTTACCAGTTTTTGAGGGACGGTTTCATTCTCAGTTCATATCCTTAGATGAAAAAATATGGATTTAAATAAGAAGATGGACAAAAATAAGATTGCGAAAGACAGTTTTATTAATATTCCCACACTAATAATACTAAGTCTTGGGAGAATTCAGAGGAAATTCAGAGCAATGTTTTCTTTGAAGAACTGTTTTCATTTAGCAAGACAAAAATTTATCTATTTGGGTTGGAAATATTTATTTGTTTTTCCCAAAAGTTTCCAACATTATAGTTTGCATTTTAAGAAATATGATTATGAACCTGATCAGTGATACTTTAATTCCATTAATGCTTATGTTACTTAACATCAAAATACCTCTTTGAACTTGAATCTAAGGTCCTGTAAAGAAACATGAATGCAAAAATATTTGTTTCTAACAGCTCAAGTATTTAATGGCCCTTTAAATAAATAATCTCAAATTATTTTTTTAAGGCAGAGCACTTCATATTTATGCTACTAGATGTGAAAATTGTATTAAGCAGATGGAAAACTCCATAGTCTTGTTGATGTATTTATAATTTCTTTTTCTGTTCTTGAAGATAATTTCTGTTAAACTAAAACTCTTCACATTTGACTCTTTATGTACCCTTTCTGTCCAATTTTCTCAGCTTGTTCTCTGTTGCATATATATATGTCTGTGTTTGCTTGTTGTTTTGTGTTTGTTTGCTATTTCCAGGTATGTTTTCTTCTTTCCTTTGGTTCTTTCATTAGTTTTGCGTTCCACTTAAATCAGTGTTAACTGTGGGGGTGTGGGATGAGTTCCATTTGCATGGCATGTTTTTATAAGTTCTGTTATCAGATGGTTTGTTCTCTGTACCCCCCTTTCCTGTTACTCCCTGTTGGTTTCTCCCTTGTTCAGTTAACTGTCAAGCATATGTTATAGAATGTCCTGGTCCTGCCAGTCACTCTGGGGCCTCTCCCCACGCCTGGAATGTTCCAGGGGAGGCCTCAGGTGATTGGTCAGGATCCAGAGGTTCCCCTCCCAGTGTTTCCTGGTTTGCTGTTTGGTATGTCTGTTACGCCCCAAGCCACTCCCTGACTGTTTCCCACTGGTCTCTTGCTCTATCCTCCCCTGAGATCCGCCTCCCTTTAAAAGTTGCTGCAGCCCGGTGTTTGGGGTGTCTCTTGAGGCACAACCGTGGGTGCAGGAGTAAAGCCCAGTTGGTTTACCCTCTGAGAGTCCCATCTCTTGTTTTGTCTGTGCCTTAGCTGTGGATCTGCTCCGAGCTTCAAGACCCCAGTGTTGCCGTGGTGCCAGGGCTGGCCAAGGTGAACAGCACAAGAAGGCAACCACGACAGTTAACATTAAGTTTTGTAGAAATTTCTAGGTATATCAAACCAGTACTTGATTTTCTGTCAATTCTGGCTTTTTCATTTAGTAGAAATGTGTCCTTTGAAAGTTTATCTATTTTTAAGTTCCTTAGGGCTATTCACTGCATAAGTGACTCACATTATTTGATTATTTACCGATGTTCTTTTATTATTGTTGCTGTCATTAAAAAAGTTTTTGTATCACAGCTGGCCCAGCATCTGCAGTACTGAGGTTTGTCCACAAAACCTTAATGTAATTAAATTCTGCATTGTGCAGGACCAGTGACAAGAGTCTGTACTTTGCCCTAAAATATCAGCAATAATGATAACCTATTTTTGTAAGGTCTAGGACAATGCTAAATTTCTGTGAGGCAACTGAACTGCTTCTACTGTTGTTGCAGTTGTTTTTGTAACACTTGAGATTTTCTATTTAATTAATTATACTTTTCCCTAATATTAAAGGGGTAAAGAGAATTTATTTGTATCCAAAGGGCAAGGCACATGCATATTCTCTATGTCACAAGAGCACTTTCTGTGGCAGCAGAAAAAGATGTCTTTTTTCTGGACTGAAGCAATACTCAGAATACCAGTAGGCAGCTCTGCTGTCTCCCTGATGGCATGTCAGAGAATTACAGAGCTGGAAGAATTAGTCATTGTCATATTTAAGGGGCCTTGGCCAGAAAGCCTAGGAAAGCTGTCATTATTGTGTCAGTTTTGCTGTTAATGCCTTGAACCAGGGCCTATTAATAACTAAGAAGGAGAATGTGTTCACATTTTCTATATTCTCCTTAGAAAGAATTTAATTCTGTATTCTCACCACAAACCTTTGCTTTTCTATGCCTCTGCTGTGAATCAGCAGTGGTTATTTGTTTAATAGGAGGCATCTATTTAGGTTTTCCTGGTTTAGTGCATCACTTTGTATCCTACAAGTGTGTGCCACTTCCCCCTCTCGCAAAGCAGTCACAGCAGGGTGAACTGCGGCCGCTTGTCTACAGTTGTACCAACTCCAAATCAAAACTCAGCTTTACCTTCTGTCCTGATGTTGGGGATGGTTGTCTCTGTGATAAATGTGACATTAGGTAAAAATTTGTGATAAAAGAATATAGCAAGAAATGTTAGATTGGTGTTAATATAAAAAGGTATGGTCCATAGAAACTGTCCCCCCGCCAGGTTTCCACCGTCCTCAGTCCTGAAACAAAAAGAACAGGACAAGGGCCATCAGGAGGAACAAAGACACTAGCCAACCCAGATAAGAAACGGCATCGCACCCAGACAGAGAAATTCCTCTCCGAACGAAAAAGAGAATTCTCCACCGAGGAATACACATTGAAATAAACATGGGCCGGGCGAGCTCCATCCGCATGTGAAAGGACCTTCCCGGAATATGGTCTGCAGAGTCCAACAAATCTGGGAAGCCCATCCGAAAATTATTTGGACTATTTGGACTATCCTGGGCACCTGTTCCGCCGCGGGACATGAAAACCCCTATAAAACCCTGAGCTGTGATCTGCTCCGTGTGGATTTGGGAAAACCGTGCTTTTGAGTGCAGTCTTCTCTTCCACCTGGCGCTGCGCTGTGAATCCTTTTGTAGCTTTTTCTTTTTATTGGTGATTGGGATCGTTTTATTAATAAATGGTTTCTTTCTTAATCCAATTTTTGCCGTTGCGTTTATAACATCTCCTTCACAGCTGCGGAAACAGCCTGCGACAAGAGTGTCCAATGTGTGCATGAAGGGACAGGGGCACTTGAGCTGGTTTGGCTCTTCCCCACACTGTTCTTGCTGCTGACTCACACAGCGTGTGCTGTTGATACTTTATTCACTTTTCTTCTGTGAAAAATTCTCAAGAGACTCCATAATTTTAATTTCTGTTCAGGGAAGACTTCTTTCTCTTGGCCCTGTAGGGTACATTTGATGTTTGCATCATGCATTTTGCAATTAGCAGGTCTCATTTAATTGCATCATTTCTTCCCCTGGCCTCACACAAAAGACAAATTTTTAACAAAATGCATCCTTTATGCTATCTTTGGTCTGTACAGAACTAGCAGCACTTTCATGAATTGCTGATTTAATTTTAAAATAGGTATTGGAAAGGGCTTAAAGTTCATTTTTGCATTTAGATGCTATTTTTTCTTTGCTATCATGTCCTTTTCCAGTCACTTTCACTTTCTGTAAAAAAAATCAACATATTATATTTTATACAACCGAGTTAAGCAAATGGCAGATTGTGATCTGAAATTATGTGCAATCTGCAAATTTAATACTATTAGGAAATTTATTATATTTTAAAAGAATTTGGGTAGTCCATTAATTCTTAAATTTGAGACTGTAGTTGTTGTGAAAGTGTGGCTATTTCCATGACTTCTGATGACATACAGCATTACAAATGTGATGTATTCACAGAATCACAGAACAGTTGAAGTTGCCAGGTGTTATGTCTGGTCTGCTTGGTGGGTTTAGGGGAAGGAAAGTGGTTTGATTTACTTTGGGTGGAATCTGGAAGAAGCAACAAAATTCTCAGGAGGCTCAGTAGCAAAGTTGCTTTTACTCGCAAACTTTATATCATTAAAGTAGTATAAGATACTTGGCAATTTTTTATATGTACCCTTTTTGGTTAGAAATGCACCAATATAAAAACATGAAAAACAACACTTGAGAAAATGCATAGGGGAAAGAATGAAAAAGAAAAAGAGAGAGAGACAGAAAGAAAGGAAGGAAAGAAAAGAAAGTAAAAGAAAGAAGGAGGGTAAAAGTAGTAAGGTACACTGTCACCACCTGTGGATCCTATGACGAGACTTGATTGTTGCAATGTCAGTGACTGTTAAAGTGACAGATCCACTACTGTGGATCACAGGACACTTTGGGAGTCTTTGATGGGTTATGACACCTTCTAAAACATTACAGCTGCCACCTAGCAATCCTCAAGTTCCTTCATCTCTGTGGCCCTTCCCTGGACTGCGTGCAGAATGTCCATGTCTCTCTTCTACTGAAAAACCCAGAACTGGACACAGTAGTCCAAGTTTGCCTGCAACAGCACTGCACAAAGAGGAAGGATCACCTCTCCCATCCTGCTGACAACATATACCATTAAATGTTGTAAGATACTGAAACAACAGGATGATGGCTCATATTCACCTTTCTGTCCCCAGGTCCCTTTCTGCAAAGCTGCTTTCCAGATAGGTGATCCCGGCTGGTGCCTAGGGGTGTTTCTCCCCAGTGGCAGGACTTTGCACCTCAACTTGTTGAACTTCATGAAGCTCCTGAGAGCTTCTTTGTTCCTCCTCTCCAGGTCACTCTGGCTGTGACAGTCCTGTGGTCTATTAGTCATTCCTCCCAGTTTTGCACCTTCTGCAGACTTGCTGAGGATGCACATCCTGTCATACAGCTCAATAATACAGAAGTTGAAGGGCATCAGACATAGCACTGACCCTGGGGCTGCAGTGGTAATTACTGGGGTGGTGCTTCATAGGGGAGCACTGGCACACCGTGTGTTTACACTGACTATAAACATGACTTGTCTTATTTTCAGGATGTATAGGGGCCTTCATAACATATTTGAATACTACTGAACAAAATAACAGTTTGTCAGGGGCTAAAACTTTTGAAAGCTTTGTTTTACAGTGTTGATTATGACTGCTGTTTGAAAACATAAATCTCTTCAGGCTTACAAACAAACTTAGTTAAATAAAATCTCATTTCTTTACCGCTGAGCTCCTTTCACTTGAAACAAATTTTAAATTAAATGACATTCCTTACTCTTCCGTCCATATAATAGTGGCCTTCTAATTCATGCTTTTCATAAAGGCAAAATGAATAGACATAAATGTACACTATTTCATCTTGAAGTGAAATCTGACAGACCATATTCAATTCATGCTAAGGTCTTGTTCCATCTTGCAGTATATGGACTGATCTTGAAACAACAATATATCAAGACTATTAATCAAACCTGTATCAACCTACATCTGCTTTGTGTTTGTAGCACATGCCCCAATAAACAAGACTTGTTGTCCTAGGTCTGCTTAAGCAGAAAACATAATCCATCTGGTTGTAAAACCTCAGCAGAATACCATACAATGTATCTCTTGGCTAAACATACATCGTTCTTCAGCTTTTAAGAAGGACTAAAAATCAAGGAATTAGCATGTAAAACTTCTAAATTACATAATGACTGAAGATTTTACAAATTTCCTCCCCTCTGAAGTTTACAAAATGGTTTAAGTCTATATATATATAGCTAATATATTTGAAAATACATTTTTCATGCTAATATTTAAAAATATACTGATATTATTAAATTCTTAGAATAGCTTATTTTAAAATGGTACAAACATTAGAAATTCCTGATTTGAAAACATACAGTTTAGTAGCTCAGTATAGATTTACTTGCAAAAAAAATCTATGTATAAGGTTTTGGCTGTAATTTCTAAGATATCTTTCTGTATGAGATATATTGTGTTTAAAAATAGAGGGAATTGCTAATCAAGTAAACCTGCTTTTGGCTACCTTTTGAACTCTAAAACTCTTGAGGTGTCCCCTTGACTAATTAGCTCTTATTCTGTCCCCAGGCTTGCTGTTGTCATTTTGTATTCTGCTGAAATTGAAGGGTATGTTTTGTACCATGGTTGCTGCAGAGAAGAGCTCTGAAAGAGCTGTACCATGGCAGATGTTTGAAGAAGAGATGCTGTATGGGTAATCTTCTATCTTAGAATAATGGGAATTTAATTCAATTAGCCCCTCCAAGACATTTTATTTCAGAGGGTATATATCAAAAATTTGTTCAGTCAAACTCTATAATAAAGCACGGGAAGGGAGAAATCTAAGATTCTGAGCATCAGTTATAATCTAACTCTCAGGGATAATGCAATTTTTAAACTGCTTGCTGTGATTCAAATTATTTCCCTGGAATACCTGTTCCAAGAAAACTCTCTAAGAAAGTTAACATTTGCACAGATGACAACTTCCTAAAACCCAGCAGAGTCATGGAGATTTTAAATAAAACTTTAATAATTATTAGAAGTGCATGGTGGGCATGTGTATGTGTTTAACAGCTAACAGCAACTAAAAATCTTTTACTTCCAAGGAAATATATTGCCTTGTCTACTAATCTTCAAGAAATATAAAATATCCCAGTTTTAGTTATTGCTTCAATAAAATTTGGGTATCAAGGAACAGCAATATGTTGTTATGAAGCTGATGTGTTACAAAAAAGAACTAGAAAGTGGTATATAAATTTACAAAACTCTTGAAGGAAAGAGTTTTGTACGTCTCAAGTGATAAATCATCTAGAATATAAATATAATTGAAAAAGAGAAATTTAATGGACAAAAATACAGTGAATTCTCTAGTCAAAAAAGAGGTATTGATGATCTATTATCATTTACCAGATATAAAAAATAATAATGGAATAAAAAATATATTCATGTATGGAATCACTGCAAGAAGCTTAATTTTACATATAGGAGCAGATCCCAGAGGAAGATGGCAATTTAGAAGTCTTGCAACTCTGCCACATCAGAAAATGTTATGAATTTCTCAAACTCTAAATATGTGTTTTCCTGGCTTCCCTCCCTAATTTAAAAATACTAAACTAAATTTGTGAGTACTGCAAAATTATTGATCAGATGCTAGAAATTTTTCTTTTCCTAAGATCTTCCATGCTATGGATTATTTTTTTTTAAATCACAAGAGAATTGGTTTTCTACTTTTCTGAATATACCTATACCTGATCGCAATCAGATAAATTTATTATTTTAATTCCATACTTTATTTTGTTCGGCATTTGAAGCCACTGTTTATTGCTAAACAAATATTTATTGAAGAAAGCAAGAAAGTCATAATTTCTGTTGATGCATGTCCCAGGATGCAATGCCCTTCACCACTCCAAGGTATTCTGAAGTCTTGCCATATTTTTAAAGCTCATATTTTTAAGCTCTGTTTAGTTTCATCTGGTTGCTTAGAGCTTACAGGCTTTGCATTGTAGCCAAATCAGCTTCTTGAAGCCAGATTGTGTGCTTATTCTGGTTTTGACAATATTAAATACATTAAAATTTGCAATTAATTTAATGGCTCTGTCATTTAGCTGAACAGTTCATTGCAGATGAGTATTAAAAATCAGAACATCTGTATGCAGTAGTAGTGTTGACTTAAAATATTTAATGGGATAAAACCATCTTACCTGAAAGCCTCTCACAGTGGCATATTGATGTAGCTAAGATCTGCAGTGACATCAAGACTAGGAATTTTCTTATTATCCCCTTCCTCTTATCCCCTTCCTCTCCAATTCCCAGACCCACAGTAAAACCTACTGCATTCAGGGAGTGCTGCAAAGCCCACAGTCAGAGAGCTGAAACAGTGCTCTTCCTGGAGAGGTCTCCAATGTGGAGGGAGCTTCCCTTGCTCTCCCTCATCTCTCCCCTTGCTCTCCCCTTCAATTCCTGCTCTGATCATGGTTAAGCTTTAAGCACTGGAACAGTAGGAGAGGGAAGGAAGCCACATTTGTGGCTTTCCCACAGCATTACCAGTAGATTTTGGGTGTTTAGCCTGGCAAGGCAGATGGGAATTTAACTTAGGTTTCACCTAGCTGTGCTGAATGGTGAGTTGGGAGCATTCAAGAGAACAGAGGACCCTGCCATCCCAGTTTAGCAAATTTAACTTAGGTTTTCTGGAGGAAACTATTATGAATAACCAAACTGTATTATTTGGTAAATAAGATGTTTACTTGGCAATAGTTAGCTGTATTTTTTTCATTGGTTCAGAGTGTTAATATAGTGCTGGAGTTTTTTACAATGTTACAGCTTAGTACATCTCTGTGTGAACTCTATTGAACCAAAATAGAAATAAATAGCACAAAAGTTATGGAAAAAGGGCTCAGACAGTGTTCTTGTTTCTACATCAAAGCATCATCAAAGAGCTAACCATGGCTTTTTTTAAAGATGGCTGAGATTTTTATTTGGTGTGTTTTTTAACTCTTGCACTTGTATGATCAAAGACACAACATGATAAGACATAAAGTTTTTATGAATGTAGACCTGAGGATGCACTTCATTAGAATTCTAAAGTTCTGCCATTATTTTTATTATTTTTTTTTTTTACATGTCTCTTGCATGAAAAGGTCAGCACTGAGTAATGAACAATCTATATTAGTAAATTCTCATGCGCCTTACCTAGAGAAATTTAGAGACAGACTGCATGGTATCTAGCTTGTATTTCAGACATTAAGAGTTCTATATTCATTAGTCTTTACATGTGCTAACAAAACATGATCCTCTGTATTCAAAGAGCTATCTATCTCAAATAACGCCATCATGAAACAGAAAGATAACATTTCTTAAGTAGAATTTCATGCTAGTGTTAAGAGTTGATTTTGCTTTTTAAAGTTCTTTCATACTACCATACATTTTTAGTTCTTTTTTGTTGTTTCTCCCTGAAGACCTGTTGCCTTTACATCCCTAAACAGACATTCTTCTTCCACAGTTCATGGTCTTTATCTAACCATCTGTTCTGTTCTCTGAGATATGTTTCCCTGCGTGTCATGTCGTAACACTTGAAGAAATTTCTTGCACAGTTGGGCAAACAACACAGGGAAAGAAGTGTTGTCTGGGTGGCATTTTCCACATATTTGCAAAGACTCTTGTGGTAGCTTACAGTAAGCCTGAAATTCATTATACTTTTTCCTTCTTTTCTTGTGTATGAAAGCATCAAAGACATTTGGTGTATTTTAACCCAGTTGGAGAAATTGAGGGCTACTTGTAAATATTCCTGTTACACTGCAGCATCTTGTGATTACAGGCATCTCTCAAGTAGTTGTAACTGTCTGTTGGGCATCATGTTACCACTGAAGGAGGAAAGGCAGTAAGTCTCAGTATCTCTGCCCTACTGATTTCCCGTTTCTCTAGGGCTACCTTCCCCTTCTACTAGCAGCTGATAGGGGAACAGTGTCTTGCACATCAGAAATTGGTATCTGCCTCCAGGACAGAGAGCAATCCCCTTGATTCTGTGCATGCATGTTTTGAGGGTAGGGATGGGAGGAAGGAATATATACATACAAGCCTCTGATTCCCAGGTCAAGACTATTATCTTCTCTAGTTCTAGTTAGGTGTTGATTAATTTTTGTGCTGGACTGACAGAATCATGACAGGCTGTTCTCAAGTTCTTGTGTGACATGGCTGTTCTGCAGTGCCCCTCTGACTGCCTCTGGATGTGACACCTAATTCAGCTTTAACTGAGGAAGCCCAAAACTTTAGTAAAAATGTGAGCTTCAGCTGGTAACTTGGCAAAAGAGTTTGAAACCGCTTCATAAGCTAAGGCTGAGGTGATTGCTTAATGCATAGACATAGACATTTTTTCATTACTTTTTATCTTACAGAGACCGACAGAAAGACTGCAGAAAGAGGATAACCTAGGCAGTTGAACTCACAACCAATTTCAGGGCTCAAATAATTTGATGTATGTATAGAATGTATATATGCCCATGTGTATTTATATAAGTGTGTTGATACTTAGCATTTAAAATTTTATTTGGAGAACCTTTTAATAGAAAGTGTTTGATCACAAAGTTTTTAGAGCAGTTCTATAATGGATTACATTTTCAGAGAGACTTTAGGCTGGCACCACAATTTGAACCTCCAAATTTTGTGGGACAACACGGCCAAAGGCTGCAGGTGCACTTTGGGTGTCTGAATATCTAAACACTGCCTGCAGAAACAGATGTGTCCTCGATTTTCTCAATTGCCCTTAATCATACCATCTGATCCTGTTCCCTACTGTGCAAGGTGTTGGACTGGTCTCCCACTGTAGTGCATGACCCAGTTTTCAGGAGTTCTGGTCAAACACTATCCAGAGCTCCTGTTTGGAATTGACCTGTGGGGAATCTCCTGACTTCATTGGCACAACCTGCACATGACTTTTGAGCAATAGTTTTCTTTCGGCAAAGGATGATCATTTAGGTCTTCCAAAATGTTGGCAGGAGAGAGGCATCCAATGTGGGCTGTCATCTGGAAAGAATCTGAGTCTGGTAATGTATTAGAAAGTTTGAGTTTTCCTATGAAATTAAGGTTGAGTTTTCTTAAGAAGTTCTTTACTGTTGTTTAAATATTTCTTTCTTGTTCATGTTGTAGCACTGCTCTGAATTGTAGCTAGTATGAAAGTGCTGTTATTTAAAAAAGTCTGATTTTTTAGTTCTTGGCTTCCTTAAAGACAGCTCATCTCGGAACTACAGTTTGAGAGACAGTTCTGTGAGTTACACCATGTCGCAGTACTCCTGTGCTGCTCGGCCATCCCTGGCACCACGGGGGTTCTTGGTCAGCCGGGAACAGCAGTGCGGTGAAGACGAGAGGAAAGAAAGGACAGGACTTCTCTGAGGGTGAAAGCAACTGGGTTTATTGGTTCACAGGGGATCCTCCCCCTCAGGGCCGTGCCTCAGAAGAGACCCTGAGCACCTGAGGGAGGCAGGTTTATGAAGGAGGGAGGATCTCAGGGAACAGGGCAGGGTACCGTGAACAACGAATGAGCAGCAAAGAGGGAGTGGCTTTTATCATAATAGACGAACATCACAACTAATCATAAAGAATTGGGGGGCGGGGGGGGATTCCTGGGGCCTGTCCAATCACTCAACGCCTCTCCTGGAACCTTCTGGGCGCAAGGAGAGGCCCCGGAGTGATGGACAGGACCGGGGGTTACACAACAAATGGTTGATGGGTAACACCTGCAGAGAAAGCAGCTGAGGGAGAAACCAAGAGGGAAGAACAGGAGGAACAGGAGGAGGGTACAAGGAACATACCATGCAACAAAGAACATTTCAGAAACAAAACACACAACCCGGACTGACCGTAAAACCTGCTTTGCACACTGCCACAATACCACATACATGAAGAAAGTTGGTCTCTTGGAAAAGTGTTCACTTGATCTATCAACAATTTTCTCTGGTTATTAAACCTAAAGACTGCATGTTATTTGATTTCTAAGTTGCATATCAGTAAGAATCACCAATATATTTTCTAAAAGGTCTTCCTTATTTTCAGTTGCATGCTTGTCTTAAGCAAAAAACAAAGCTCACTAAACAAAGAAGCAAACAAAGAACCAGAAATTAACAAAAGATGGATGCATGTAAATAATTATAGTTTTATTCAAATAGGCGTGAGAAGACATCCAAAGGACGACATGAAGATACTATATTTTAATTTACTGAACAACTTCTTTCAAATTTGAAACAGCTTTCAACCTAACAAATTTTTTCTGTGTTTTTTATTGGAGCACTGTATTATAAATAAGCTTTTAAATCCTTATTTTCTCTGCAATGTATTAAATTAGTACAACATGGGACAGGAAAATACTTTCACAGAGCAGTAAAAAAACCCTCTTAATTTATTGCACTGACTTGTTTTTTTCTGACAGTTTGCTTTTTAGAATGTTTTAAATTTTTTTCTTGCATACTAGTAAAGAGAAGAAAAACTTGAAATGGTGCCAAGAAACCTGTTGCAAAAACACCTGTTGCTTTTGGTCTTGTGTTT